>QEPC01001360.1:495680-563017 GCA_003113815.1 Sphenodon punctatus
AGAAAAGATTACACACTAGTTAAAACCAGTACGATGTTGCTTTCACACTGCTGTTAAGTGCGGATTTATTGAAAACGGACAGCAAAAAGGTAGGTTTGAGTAGCTTTTCAACACGCATTGCTTTAGTGCGATATTGACTACATTTAATCGAATTTAGGTGTTCAGACAGGCATGAAACATTCGTTTTTTTAAAAAAATCGCACAAATCAGAACGTCTGAATCCCCCCTAAGATTTTAAAAAGTATATGAAATACGATAAAATCAACCCCAATAATTACAAACAGGGCAAAAATACCAAAAATATACATAACTTTGTTCAGTTGCAACAAAATGTTTCCCACCAAATGAGGGTAGCCTTGTTACTATTCCCTATGTTAAATATGCCAAGACTGGACAGGCAAATCCAGCACAGAACACCTCCATGGCCTCCAAATCTTAATTGGTTAGCCAGTCCATATAAGAAACCTCTCACATTATGAGGTTCCACAGTCACCACGACTCCAGCCACTGACGACTACAAAACAAAGGATTAGCCTTGTGGCCTCTGCCACACCAGCCACAAACGGCTGCCAAATGGTCTACGTCTTTTGGCATCGTCCTTCTGCCGACACCTTCAGGCTCCTGAGACTTCTGAAAAAATACCTGGGAGATGGAAGGAGGAACACAGGTGTAGGTACTGCTGTGGCAAACAGCCTTCCCAATTGCAGCCAACAGCCCCCTGCTCAGCTACCCGCTTTAGTCACACTCTCTTGTTCTTCTCACATAAAAATGGGAGCTGAAGCTTTGTGAAGTGGGAACTAAATTTCAAAATATGCCAAAAACTCCTATACTTGACATTAATAACAATATACATGTCTAAATTGAAGCTGTCTCAGTGTTGCTTTAAATTATTCATCTAACACGTACATGAAATGTTGCTAGATGAATCGGTTGTTGACTTATCATGCACAATCCCTATGGACCAGTGTCAGCACTCGGGTCTAATGGCACAAGCATTCATAGCTATAATGTCAGTGCAAGTTGCATGCCAACAAAATACAAACCTTAAGTGAAAGAACACAAAGGAAATCAAATGTTCTTAAATTGTTAACTTGATTTTATTTTTTTCTGAAGAAAATATGCTGTTTGACTATTTCAACACACTCTGTATTTAAAAATAGTTGGTGTTCAATTACTATATATTTAGTAAAAATGATTAAAACAGAAATTAATATTTTCAGAAGGCAATCCAGAAAAAGATAGATTTCTAATTGTAGAATCTAATATTTTCTCTTCTTGAAGTTCAATGATATTCATTTATCTTCCCTACTATTCCTTCTCATCCTTCCTGAGTCTTTAAGGTTCTATACAGAAGTTGTTTTTATTTCTTGATTCTGCAGTTTCAGAGACTCCTGGAAAAGTCACAAAGAGAAATATTTAACTATTATACAGTGCCATCATCAAAAATGAAATCTGTGTTGCAGTATGTTCAAGGTAAAATTTGGAACAGGGTATTGCTGTTTTGATGAACATCCCATGTTACATATTCTACGCATTTTTCAACATTATAGACCTAATCCTTAGTGATTGGTGGGTAGCTATGGTGGTGTGCCAGTTTATGCCAGCTGAGAATTTAGCTGTGTGACTTTCAAATTTCTGCATGTAGAGTATGCACAAAACATACCTATGTCATAAATTTTAGACCCATGTGTTGTGTTTAACTGCAGTGCTAAAACTCAGGCCTCTTATCTGCAAACTCTGTTTACTTCACCTGTACTCTGCCCAGTAATCCCATCTCTAAGGACAATACCTACTACAACCACTGTGTTATTAAACGTAATCCTATTTTACAAGGCCTTGAAAATATTGTACTATAAAAGTTTATCAGGATAAACAGCCACCGGACTAAATAAACCAAAACTTATACTTCCAGTCTATTTTCCTGTTAACACTATCCTTATTTTGCATAAATTGCCACCTCCAAGGCAAATGACCTTTTCATTAAAAAAAAATAATAGTTTCCCCATTCTGCATTTTCAATAAGACAAGTAACTTGTTCAATAAACAACAATAAGCTCTCAACAAGCTATTCTCTCCCCCTCCTTCATTTTTCTTTCTGTGCTAGATGGAGGGAAATTATTTATGTTTTCAACTTAAAGGTCAGATGCTGCCTTCGCTATTTGAAAAACAAGGTTATTTTAATCAAAAAGGCTTTTTGTTCACCAGTGTAATTGACAGTATATTGAATACCACATGCACAGTAGACATAAAAGATAGACTACACAACTTTATAGCATTAGCTACAGTTATTTTATGGGAAAGATTATAGACGTGTCAGTATTTCAAGAAGATACATGATTACCAGTTGGTAACAAACTGAAAATCAAGTGTACATGTCATATATAGCAGTAAGTAGCAAGAGATGATAGAAATAACAACAATCACAAAAAGAACCAGCATCCTTTCCAGTTGCTCTTTCTCTGCTCTTTAAAAACATTGGGACTGATCCTCAGACCCTTAGACACACATGAGGCATGCACAATGTGTGCATACATATGCATGCAATCCACAGACACCTCCCTATGATGGGGACTGTGGCGTGTGCACAAACTGCATGGAAAAATAGTGGAATTCACGCCTACGTTTGTACAAATGCATGTGCATGTGGGGTTGTGGATCGTGCCCACTAATACCAACATAACACTTTAATGACAAACGAAAACTGAAAAACGTCATAGAACACTCAACGCTACTAATCTTACACAGGCAGAAGCATGGTTGCATGGTTACCTCGCATACCGGCTTGATTGGTTTCGGCCTAATTGATTATTAACTTTATTGTTAATCTGTGTTCATGAAATGTTGACTCTTCCAATGAAAAGATTTTACTACACATAGGGACCCGTGGTTCCCTGCAATTTTTCAATTGTTGCGAATGGGGAAAACACAGTGAATATGCCTGACTACAGGCAACAAAACTGTTGATGCTTGTGGACAAAGATTGATGAAAATTAGGTGGTTTGTTACAAGCAGATTGCAATGCTATGAGTTACATTAATGTTGTATGTTTATAATCAGTCAGGGTTTTTATTTATCGATCTAAGTTTTTTTTTATTATTATTCTACCCTATCCCCAAACAATACACAGATAAAAAAAAAAGTAAAATCCCTTATTCCAAACTCTCCAAGCCCTATTCCTACCAGCCAAATGGCTGGCCAAAAAGGAAGAAGTGTTATATTGCCTCTGTCTGGGATTAGAAAAACGTCCATGGAAAGGAAATTTCATAATTCTGGGGTAGTCACTGAAACATAGCAAGAATGAGAAGATTACCCTCCACCATGAATGCAGGCGGTGGGGGGTTGCCTTTCCCCCTTTCCCCCTCCCCGACAAGCTGGGCGGGATGTTGCAAGCCGCCGCTTCTTGCGGCGGTTGCAAAGAGGGGTTTGTTTGGCCGCGCTGCAGGGATTGCAGTGGGGGTTGCCATGGCAACCCTTGCTGCAGGCGCGAAAGGGCTGGGCAGCTGATTGGCCTCCTGCATCACGTGGGGGCAATCAGCAGCCCCAGAGGTTTTCCCCGCTCAGTCCAGGACGAGCAGGAAAAAGAGGAAGCACCCACCCACCCGCCCCTTATACTGTGGTTAACTGGTCACATTAGTATGGGCCAAGAAGGAGTTTTTGGCAAGTTGGATTTGGTCAGTGGGCCTACTTGTTTTTTCACCTTCCTTACAGTATGGGATGATAATTTGGCTTGCCACTAGTTTGGTGTGGTGCTTTGATGATGTTCGGTTTTGTAGTATGATTATGTCGCACCCTGGCGGGGGTCCAATATCGTTTAAAGTAGGATAAGGTAAGATAGGAGTCATCTCCTTAAGGGATGGGGAAGCCACGTGTACCGCGGGGCAGGGTATTGCACGCAGGGTGTTGGTTTCCCTGGGAAATGGGTGTCAGTGAGAGTGGCAGGGCATTATAAGGCCTCCCACTGTCAGACACCTCAATCCTTACTCAGGTCCGGATGGACAATGTCCCTTTTGGCTGTGCCTCCGGCGCTGGATGAAGGGGAGACGCTTACTGTTGAGGAAACTGGCAAAGGTATTTAGCAACCCCCTCTGTTGAAGTTATGAGTTATGGTTGATACTGGACCTGTATCGCAATAGGTGATGTCACCCCCTCACTTAATTTGGCTGTTGTAATTTGGATAATAAAGGGTGCGGCCATATAAAATCCAAGTCGTGTTCTGTCTTGCTTTTGGGGGAGGGAGTGGGTGTGCCAACAAGCAGTCATCGCTGGTAGAAAGTAGAGATGAGCGATCGCGGTTCAGAAGTTCAGCCCGGACTCGGCCTGTTCGGATGACAGAACCCGAATCCGAACTGTCCAAACCCAACTAAATCCGAACGTCGATATGACCAAACACTTCGGTCAGTTCGGGTGAGTTCGGCTGGCAAAAAAGTGTCACTGGAAGGCAGAACGTGACAGGGAGGGGGAGTCAGCTGAGGAGCAGACTTCCTGGCACCAGGGGTGGAGAGGCTTGGAGTAGCAGCCAGCCTGCCCAATCACCATCCCTTTTCGCCTCAGACCACTGGCTTCACAGTCTGCGATTGGCCACGGGCTGGGCTACACGGAGTCAATGGGGCTTGCGGTGAGGCGGGTGCAGCAAGAAACAAAACTGATTGCCTCCCCCCTTCCCAAAACCTTCTGAGCTAGTCACTGTTCCTGAACAGCAGGCATTTCAGAAGGCTCCCTCTCCCCCAGCAGTTTTTGTTCCTTCCTATTCCTAATCCATTGCCATCCTCCTCCTATTTCACCCATCCAACCCATTTACCTCCATATTATCATTTATTTAGATTATATTAGATAGATTTAGGTGTTATTTTTTGTTTTTACCCCTCCCTGTGTTCCCTGTGTTCAATCTTCCTTCCTCCCTCCCCCCTCCATTGAATCCTTTCCCTCTCCCTCTTATTCCATCCCTGATTCCCTTCCCCTGTTTTAAGTTTTGGATTTATTTAGAGTAGGAATATTATTAGATTGATTTTCATTTCAGTTTTGTACCCCTCAGTTACAGCCTTACTCCCCGCCTTGCATGGATCAGGCAGGAGGTTTGTATGGCCCAGGTAGTAGACCCTCTATACCGTGGAACCATGGGCTGGGACTGAGCAGGATCCATCAGCAGAGCTGGCTTAGCAGACCTTTTTTCACTGGACACGTTCTATTGACTGGATACCTGTTAAAATTGGATGGTTTTAGACAAGGGACTCTCCACCTATTACCCACACATCCATCATGCACCTTGCAGGGCTGCATAGGGCCCCAATGCAGCCCTACAACATGTATGATGTGTGGGTGGGTGATTGGTGGGTAATAGGTGGGAAGGTGTTTGTCTAAAAACACACATTGGGTGATTTCAGACGTTACGCGGTCCTGATTCACCACAGTGGATTCCCGGCGGGGGTGAACCGAACAACCACCCCCCGTGGTCAAAAAAAGCCGCAAATAGACATGACAGGACCGGGACCATGGCAGGAAACTGGGCCGCCAGATGATGGCCCGGGGCAGCACAACAGATGTTAAGCTGATCCCGGGCCAGGCTGTGATCAAAGCACCCGGAAGGTGCCGGGGTGGCTCGTCCTGGCTGCTGCCATGTGCCTTTAAATCTCCCTCCCTGGCTTGTGTTGTTGCTGGTTGCCTGGCAGCGACGCTGCATGCTTTGTCCCCGGCTGGGAATCATTTCCTTTGATTCTGGCCGGTGGTTGCCATCCAGACGTTACTTTTTGTTGGTTCCCGCTGGGAATCTCTTTGACCACACTTTCTGAGATGGTCCAGGGGGGAACTCTGAAAGCGTGGTTGATTTTGACCCCATGTGGGTATTGACTGTGGTGAGCATCTGGCGGCCGCTGAACGGACGTTCAGGGTGCTTTGGCCCTGCCGCAGGTTTGAGCGTGGTTCACTGTGGTTGACTGTGAACCCATAACATCTGAAAATACCCATTGTTAATCTGTTAATAAAGAGTGTTGCCATTTTCAGTCTAAATCATTTGTCTTACTCTTTGTCCTGATGGTGGGAGTTCAAATAACTTGCTGATCAATGAGGCAGATTCTTCAATACTTAGGATGCAATCCTATGGGCCACTTACACTGGCCCATAATAAAACTACCTTGTATTAACTTTGTGTTGTCTGCAAATTTGATAACCTAACTCCTTACTCCCCTTTCCAGATCATTAATGAATACATTAAACAACACCAGTCCCAGTACAGATCCCTAGGTCAACTCCACTATTTACTTCTCTCCGTTGTGAAAACTGACCATTTAGTCCTACTCTTTGTCTCCTATCCTTTAATCAGTTACCAATCCACAATACGACACTGCCTCCTATTGCATTATTTTTTAATTTCCTCAAGAGTCTCTCATGGGGGACTTTATCAAACACTTTCTGAAAATCATGATACACTGTATTGACTGACTTCCCTGTATCTACATGCTTATTCACACCCTCAAAAAAATCCAAAAATTAGGTGGCATTCATGCCTGACCCCAGTGCAGCTGCGGTGGTGAGACCCACGAGGGAAGACATGGCAGTGGGGAGGAGCCGGATAGCAGAAGAAGAGCCAGTACGAATGGGGATGTGCCATGGCTTCCCTCACGCATGTCAGAGCACAAAATCCTGCCCTGACAGGCATGAGATAGCCACGGCACATCCCCGTTCCACTGGCTCTTCGTCTGCTATCCAGCTCCTCCCCACTGCTGCGTCTTCCCTCATGGGTCTCACCCCCACAGTTGTGAATGCAGCCTTATGCTGCTCTCAGACCTTCCTCCCTTGCACATATTCTGGCTACAGGGGGGAATGCGCAGCCAGGATATGAGTGGGGTGCCACTGGTCTGAAATCCCCCCCCCCCGCACTGTTTTGCCAGCAAACACTCACAGCGATACAAAGCAGGAACGCCTGCTTGTTTCTCTGCGGGTGTTTGCTGGCAAAGCTGCGCGGGGAGGCTTTCAGACAGGTGACACCCCCCGCAGGTGCGCAAATCCTGGCTGTGCATTCCTTCCCACAGTCAGAATATGTGTGCGGGGGGTGGGGGGAGGTCTGAAAGTGGCCTTAGTGAGACACAACTTACCTTTGCTAAATCCATATTGACTCTTCCCTATTAAGCCATATTTATCAATATGCCCCATAATTCTATTTTTAATAACAGTTTCCACCATGTCAGGCTCACCGGTCTGTAGTTTGTGACTTGTGTTTTTGAGGAGGTCACACTAGCTCTTTAAAATGGTTTCCTCTAGCCTTAAAATCTATTAATCTCTTCATACTACAGTACTCACTGTTGACAAGTATCACAAGAATCTATGATAAGGTTACAGAGAGTAGTAATATCTCTTTTTGCCTTCACTTAGAGTTTCCTTTTTCTTACAGGTTTGTTTTATGTGGATTCATTTTATCTCTAACAATTCCTTGCCATATTTCAATGTGTTCAGCCCCTTATTTTTTTTAATCATACTACATTTTCACCCACATCATTTTGCAATCATCTTGACATTTGTAATGTCCATTCCACAGACTTGCATTAACCTCATTTTGCCATCACCTTGATGTATCAACCTCTAGATGGACTTGCACAAAAATTATTTAGCATTCATCCTCGCATGTGCAGTAATGTCTCATTAGACCTGAACTAACAGAATTTTGTCATCATAATTTGCCTTTATAATAATCAGGTCTTCACAGATTTAATGTGACAATCTTTTGCCACTATAACTAAAGCTTTGGAACAGTTGTGATCCAAGGGAAGTTTAAATGAGCTCAATATAATTGAGAGTCTCTTAATAGTCCAATATTTTGGCTTTTAAATAAGTGTTTGCAATTGCACATTTTCAGTATTTATACAAAATATCACTTAGGATTATGTACATCCATTTTTGTCTGTAGATTTCATAGCATTTCATAGATTACAAAATCAGGCAGAGTGACTTTTCCAACGAGCAACAGAACCCTGGCCTCCACATTGTAGTACCCACTGAATTTGCAGTGCCACCCACAATACAGTAAACGTACAGTGCTGTCTTGTAAATACTGGGCAGATTTTCAAGCTATGCAGGCTAGATAGGAGTTGAGGGTTGCTTAAGGGGTGTGCTCAGAATGGAGAATCCACATCATGGATCTATGCCATTAATCCATCCCTGTCCTTGAATGCATGTCCTCAGCTCCACTCCCTTCCTTGGACTAGGGATGTGCGAACGCAGTTCGGATGTTCGGAGTTCGGGACAAACTAAGCCTGTTCGGACGACTAAACCAAACGTCCGAACCAAATGTTCGAACAGCTGGACAGTTCGGAAAAGTTCGGATGAGTTCGGGGGTGGGAAAAACATGACTTTGGGTGGGAAAAATGTGTCTGGAAGGGGGAGGCTGCTGAGGAGCAGACTTCCTGGCACCAGGGGTGGAGACCAGGGGTGGTATCCGGGCCAAATTATACCGAAAAAAATATTGATTTCGGTATTGGTAGCTCTATTTTCGGATGTTTGGCTGCATTTGGCTGAACCGAACTCCGTCACACCCAACAACTGAACCCAAACTTGGGTTTCGAACCAAACAACCGAACGTCCGAACATCTGAACCACGTTCTGTTCGCACATCCCTACCTTGGAGCTCACTGTTTCAGTATGTGAGAGAAGGTACTAAATTCATCATAGGCCATATCCACCCGAAATTAAAAGGGAGCAAATAAAATAAATAATCACAGGCCAGATTCAGTCTCTGGGCTGGAGGGTCCCCTCCCTTGGCTTACAGAGTGGAGACCAATGTAAAAAAAAACCAAGTTAATGACACCTCATAGCAAATTTATATCAAAGAAAAACCCACAAGGTTGGTGTGGTGTTTTAGGTACATTGGAGCCATTCCAACAAAAGGTGGGAAACCTGAAAAAGGAATTAGAACTAGAATCACTTTGGGGAGTGCAGTACTTGCCAAGCTCCACAGAATCTGAAAAATCCAGAAAATCTCAATTGCATCCAAGATAAACCTTCTTAGGACACATGCACTTTCAGAAGCCCTGTAGGGATTTTTTATTATTGTTATTTTATTTTTAAAAACCACCTTAAATGTTAACATAAATAAACAGGAAAGAATTCAAGTTTTTGAATGCATATGTCTCCAAAGAATTATATTGTATTTACTGTATTTGTATTATTGTACTTTATATATGTATATATTTAATTTGTAACTAGTTAGCCATCCCAAGCTGCTGTCTGCTAGAGGGTGCAGGTTTATAAATTATGTAATAAATAAACAGATAAATACGTAAACCCATCAAGCCTCTTTTCATATGGAAACTATTCCCTACCCATCATTTTTGTTGCCCTTATGTTTACCTTTTTATTTCCACTACATCTGTTTTTGAGATAAAGCAACCAGAACTGCACACAATATTCAAGGTGTGGTTGCAGCATAGATTTATATAGAGGCATTATGATATTTTTCTGTTTTAGTCTCTATTCCCCTTTCCAAATAATTCCTAACCGCAGAGAGATGAGGATTTCAATGTATTGGCCACAATAACTTCAAGATCCTTCTCTTGAGTAGTAACTCCTAACTTAGAATCCAGCATGGTGTACATATATATAGTTTAGATTATTTCCCCCTATCTGCATCACTTTACGTTTGTCAACATGAAATTTAATCTGCCATTTAGAGCAGAGATTTCAACCTTTTTCAGTCATGAGCACTGGAGTGACATAGGTGACTAATTGGAAGCACTACATAATTTGCATTAATGATTTGCATGAATGTACATAGATTATCGGCACAATCCAGTTCCCATTGAAATCAATAGTCAAACTACTATTAACTTGTATGGAGCTGAATTGCGCTCAGTTTCTCCACTCTACAATTGAATTGAATTCAATTTGATGCCTCACATGTGTGAAAGTGCTCCTGAGCACTACTGACAGCAGGCTTGGAGAGTACTTTCACACATTCCTCGAGAACTCTGGTGCTCCCGAGAACCAGGTAGCGAATTTCTTATTTAGATGGCCAAGCATCCAGTCTCAGATGGTCCCCCTACGATTCTTCACAGTTTGCTCAGGTTTTAACTACCCTGAATAACTTTGTGTCACCTGCAAATTTGATCACCTCACTCTTTACTCCCTTTTCTGGATCATGAATCAATATATTAAAGAACACCAGTTACAGTACAGATCCTGGGGCACTCCACTGTTTTAGAATGTAAGAACATAAGAAATGTTATACTTGTCATACCAATGGTCCACTGAGCCCAGCACCTGACTCCGACAGTGGCCAATCTTGGTTACTTGGAAGAGGTACTCAACAGTTCACAATGGGGTGATCAATTCCCTGTTGTTCACTCCCAGCTGCCAACAGTATGAGTTTATTTTCCCCAAACCTATCTTGTTAATAGCTGCTTGTGGACCTATCCTCAAGAAATGTATCCAATCCTTCCTTAAACCCAGCTGTCCTTTGAACAAGTGTTCACTAGCAGCCATGAAATTGTCTGTGATACTCTCAACTCTACTGTTAAAGAGATAGATGAGCAACTAGAAACCTGTTTGATTATCCAATCTGGCTTGTTTACTACGAGGATTGAAAGACCTGCTCACAGACACCCTTTAAAATTATGAGGTATTTAAAGCCAATAAATTAAGACATTCATAACCCTGAAGCAAAAACAAGTCCCTAGACCATGTTTCTTGAAGTAGAATGATTTTGTGACCCCGCAGGAAATTGATAAAATCCTTATCACCTAGGTTTATTTGTCAAGCCTGCCACATTCCAAGAAAGGATCTTAATAGAGGTTGGGACATTTCCAAGTCCTCCTCTCAGTCAACTTGTTTCCTCAGTTTGAATATCTATATGAGAGGACTTTCCCCCCACACCATTAAGGCAAATGTCCTCAATAGGGATGTGCGAACGCGGTTCGGAAATTTGGAGTTCAGATCAAACTCGACTAGTTCGGTCGACCGAACCAAATTTCTGAACCGAACTCGATTTTTGAACCGAACCGAATTTCCAAACTCAGTTCTGTTTGCACATCCCTATTCCTCAAGGAGAGGCGAATTCACTACCACATTAGAGTTCTTTAAGTTCCCAAATACTGAGGAAGCTTCCTTTTGATTGTTCTACACTGGTCCAACCCTTGCTCCTCCGGGGCTAAATATCTACAGGCTTGCCATTTACGTGGGGACAAGAGAACATATTTCTTAGATGGGATTTGAGGAGGTGCCAAATCACCCTGAACCAAGATAGGAATAGGACTCCCATCTGTGGGGGTGTTAAATCCCTGCACTAATGGATTGACGGGAATAATATGGGGGGGGGTGTATCCCTAATATCTACCAAGATGACTTTCATGGTTCCCAGTTGACTACTGTAACATGCTCTATGTGGGGCTACCTTTGGTGAAGGTACGGAGACTGCAGCTGGTGCAGAACACGGCGGCCCGTCTGCTGGTGGGATTGGGCTGCCGGGAACATATTACACCGGTTCTTTGGTCTCTGCACTGGTTGTCTGTAGTCTTCCAGGCCCAATTCAAGGTGTTGATGCTTACCTATAAAGCCCTAAATGGGCTCGGCCCAACCTATTTGCGAGAATGTCTCACCACCCGAGTTCTGGATTGGCCCCTGTGTTCATCGGGGGGTGCTCTCCTGAAGGTCCCCTGAGTCTGCCAGGGGGCCACGATGGAGAGGGCTGTGGAACTCCCGGTGGAGGCCCGTTTGGCCCTGGATCTCCCCTCGTTTCGACGTTGTTGCAAGACGTGGTTGTTTCACCTGGCTTTCGGGGGGGAGGATGGGTAGGGTGGGGTGAATGGGTTAGGGTGGGGGGTGGTTCGGGATTTTGTATACCTCTCATTGTTGTTTATTTTTAAAGTTGTTTTAATGTCAGTGTTTTATATTGTGCTCCACCCAGAGATGCCTGAGGGAGGATGGGCAGGTTACAAATGCCTAAAATAAATAAATATAAATAAATAATTAACGGAGTTCTGCTCCTTTATTGGCAACTGCTCAAAAAACGATCTCCCTTTCTTCAACATCATCTATATCTAATTGTTGATCTTGTCCTATATTCTGCATAGCTGAAACAAAATTTCATCCTTCTCTAAAATCTCATCGAGAATAGGCTTCTTGGCAAGATTTTCTTGTCTTGAGATTCTCACGAGAGTCTTGCAAGATTCTCATGAGAAACTTGAGATTCTCATGAGATTCTTGAGAACCTTAAAATAACAAAAAATGTCTGTGCATGCACTAAAATAGCCACCGTGGCCGTTCTGCACATATGCTGCAATTTTATACATGTGCAGATCATTTTGGGGGCATTTTTGAGTTTCTTGTGAAAATCTCGAGTTTCTCATGAGAATCTTGATTTTATCGTGAGATCTCTCTGGCAATGCAAGATTCTCATGAGTTTCTTCCTCCATGCCTCTCTACAGAGGTAAAATAAACAACTCCATACAATACTGAACAGTCTGGTCTCAGTTTCTGAGTGCCTGCCTGTATGCTGCTTTTGCCCTTTCCTTTTGAACCTGTACCCTAGACACCAGGTGATACCAACACAACAACACCACTACACCATCCAAGATGACAACTGCACACAAGTTATTTCTCTAATAACAAACTATTCAGGGCCAAGGTTTCAACTTTGCAAACAGATCCACTCAGACTAGTAGGTTTGGATGGTCTATACACTACAGCTTCATCTGTAAATTTAATTAATTTGGATTTAATGGGATCCTGTACACATATCCCTTTATCTGCACCCTCTGATATCTGAATAAGGGGAAGTGCAACTTGGTTTAGAAAATATCTATCCAGATAAATGCCTAATCTCTCAAACTGTGACCTAAGTTGATACATTCTTTGTGAGACACTATCTGATTCAAAGGTGACAAAAGCCCTGGCCTTGGAGTAGTTATAAAATAAATACTCAACCTTCTTAACATCCATGGCATGAGCCACATCGAAGGTGACTTTCTTGATAAGACTCAGAAGGTGTTTTATTCATTCCATTTGAGATAGAAAACATGGAGGCTTAGGGTAGTTGGAAAAAACCCAAATGCCTAGGCATCAATTGCAATTTCCAGTTATTAACACGCTGGTGAACCATTCCCTTAGAGAAAAAATCCTCTTAGGATAATTAATTGAAAATAACATCTTACCCAAAGTCCTGTATAATTGAATCTTTGGTTTGAATGCCCTTTTATTGGTCAACTCTAGCCACCCCTTTCATAGATGGAGGTGATTTTGTAGGTGCCAGAGATACCGTATCTAGGGCAATGGCTGGTTGAGCACTACACTGTTTCCCAGCCTTAATTTCCTGGCACATTTTTATTTTTTATTTTCTTTGGAATTGTTCAATAACTTAAACTCCCAACATTCATACGTTCCTTGTGGTTTGATCCTTTCATATGACCCAACTTACCCATCTTAATATTTTTACTCTTCTTTTACAGAGGTACTTTCCCTCTCTGTCGTCTCTTCTCTTGAGTAGAAAACCCACTATTCCTTAAGGGAGAAGGAGCTAAAGAATGGGATCCACCTAGCCTTAAAGGCATTTCTAAGGGGTGGGGTGGTCTCTTTTAACGGAATCCCCATAGAATATACTTCCTAACAAGACACCAAATCAGTTAAAACCAGCAGCACACCACTGATAACTGAAAGGTAATTACAAAGGAACCCAATATCTTGCTACATACCAGCTATAAGTTTGCTAGTTGAAATACGTAGTGATCCCCAAGACTCCCACATAAACTCTTCAGGAAACCCACAATTTTTGATGGCATTCCTGCCCTCATGCTCCAGGGTGTTCAGTTGCACTATGCCACTTGCATTGTCACATACCTCTACACCTATAGCATCCAACAAGGGAGGCTCGTTGGAATCCAATATTTTCAAGGGCAAACTGGAAGTCAGTGGAAGACTTATATCCATACTCATATATCTTGCATTAACCATCACCTGTACACCTGGGGACCCTATCAAGGGGGGCTCATTGGAACCCAGTAGCTTCAAAGGCAAGCTAGAAGTAACTATGGAATTATTATCTTTACTCATGTCAAACCCTAGATCCAGGTTATAACCTGGGGTATTGTCCACGACTTCCTTGGACATATCTAATTTAACAGGAAAACGTTAGTAATTTTGGATTGTTTGAGCGCCATCTTATCTGATACTGCCCAGCTATTGAACATAATTAACTTTTGGGTGGTACTTAAGACCAGGCTTTTTTATTTCAGCAATAATAACAATGTTAGAAATAAAAATGTACTATACAATATTCTAAACTAACAATGCCCAAGATACGTCTAAGAACAGCTTCTTGGACTCTTTCATTGCATTAGTACAATACAATACAAAACTAAAAAAAAGTGGTCAATCAAACAAGGCCCTAGGTCTCAAATTGAAAGCCTCAGAGCACCCAGCTGGAAAAAAGAACAAGTCCTGGAGATTTCTTACTCCTAAACAGAGATAGTCCTCAAAGAACTTGTCTCTTCAGGGAATACTTCAGCTGCTCCCCAAGGCCTTAACCTCCAAAAGATCTCCACAAACAAAGAAGTTCAAGTTAGTAAACTAATCTTCCACAGGTACCCAGTCCGGTGGTTAGAAGAAGGACTCAGTCAAATTCTGTTAGGTACTAATCTCTTGTATAAAACTGTCCTCCAATGCGGTTGGCTTCTAAATAATAATTGCTCACTCTGTTGGTCCTTTATCCTCCAGGAAAAAAAAAAATAGTCCAGAAAAACCAAGTTAATGTATGGGGCTCCAACACTTGACCATTACAATAATAAAAAGAAAACTGAGAAATATCCCTGGCCTTTCAGACTTCATCCAAGGGCCTCCCACTCAATGAACCCACCGGTCAAGAATACTAGCAGAGTTTTGGTCTGTCATCTCTGGAACCATGGTAACCATCCATTAAACAGGGGCCAGCCTTCAATCTCACCTCCATCACCACTGCTGTCTCAAGAGAGGCTTGAGAGGTTGGGGCTCTTCAGCCTGGAAAAGAGACAACTGAGAGGGAATATGATAAAAGTTTATAAAATCATGAGTGTTATGGAACACATAGATAGGGACTGGTTACTTACCCTCTGTTAACAGTACCAGAACAAGGGGACACTCCATGAAATTAACTGACGACAGATTTAAAACAAATGTGAAAAAGTATTTTTTCACTCAGCGCACAATTAACTTGTGGAATTTATTGCCAAAGGAAGTGGTCAAGGGTCAGGCAAGTGGTCAAGGCTGGAAATGTAGCTAGTTTTAAAAAGGGGTTGGATAAGTTATTGGAGGATTGGTCCATTAATGACTATTAGCCAAGTAGGTTTGGGGACATAACCTCTTACTGTTGGGGGCTGGAACAACAGGAAATGGATTGCCCATTGTGTCTTGTTGGGTATTTCTCCCAAGAGACACAGATTGGCCACTGTCGGAGACAGGATGCTGGACTTGATGGACCATTGGTCTGGTCCAGTACAATACTACTTATATTCTTATGTTCTTATGATCCCTAGAGCTATCTATACTCACCTCCTCCCACACAAGTAGATATGATAAATTTGCACATACTGGCAGGAGCAAATAGATATCATTCCTGATATCATCATAACTGAGAAATGAACATTAAGTTCCCTTCCTTCAGATCAGCATCTAGTTTGACAGCTTTTAAATGTAGCTTGAATAGTTTTCTGAAGTTATAATCACACCAATCCATGTATTAGATTTATACTGTGAGAGTTTTACCTTCAGTTGACATTGTACTGCAAGTGAATGAGAAAATGGTGTCCAAACATTTGTGAGAACTAATATCTCCAGTTTCACTGCTTTGCATACACATATGGCACATACCAGATTATTGCTGCATTAATATCAGGCAAGGAAGCACATTAAAAAATTGCTATATTATATTTATAAACCATATGTCTAGAAGATGAAATTACTATTTCCCTCCTCCCACTAATAGTCTATTAAAGCTGGGTGGGCAGGTTAGTATTTTGGACTGAATGATGCTACTATTTAGCTGTGATTTCACAATGTTTAATCAACTATCTAGTTGGTTAAATGAAGCAAACAGAGTGATTGTATTCAATGATTTAGCAACTAGTGAAGGGCTATGTTCACATGAATCCTTTCTAAATAATTTAGAAGACTTTTTTACATAATAAGCATTTCCTTTACTTAAACTCTAGTGTCCTAAGACTCTCTTCCCGTCAAATCCTCAGAGTGCTTCTGCTGCTCTCATAACTCTGCTTCAAATTATTTTCAACAACAGTTCATGACTTTTGGTTCCTGCTGGGTAGCAAAGCTTTTGGGGCAATCATGCTAGAAGTCCAGAGCTGTGTTTCTCACTGTGTCCTCATGATACCTCTTTGTTAGCTTTCTGTAAAATTAAGTAATAGCTGCTAGTTGTCAACGCACCCGGAAGAAGACGAGGACACAGATTGTGGGATTGAACGGCCGCACTCTTTATTGATTAATTATCACACCAAAAACGGGGAAGGGGCAGCCCTCCCACTTCCCTCCTTGAACTGGGGTCCTACCTTATCTAACCGTTTCCAACAACAGGAGGTTCCCGTCCCCACCAGGCGATTGCCCTGGCCACCCATCAGACTTCTCCAGACATTCTCGAGTTAAGCCCAAGTGGAATCCTCCTGTGCCCTAACTTCCCAACTTTAACGTATGCCCTGCCGCGATTGCTGGGTTTCCCCGGGCCGGAGTGTGTTGTTCGTATCTACACCCCATTTTGGGGAGTTAAAACAAGGGTGAGAACACCGTTACCCACTGCTTGGCACATGGTCCTCCCAGCGGGTCCGTCCATTCGTCTCTCGCCCTTGGGCTGACCATACAGTGGGCTGCATGGTGCAACTGCCCATGACCTTGCCCATCTCTTAAGGAGATGTTTCTGTTCATCCTATGCTATCTATTTTAACCTTTTAAACAATTTCCCCTAACTCAGCCCACCGCCAAAGAGTGCGACAATTACAGTCTTCACCGCCCCAAGGCCAAATTAGCAGGGACACTCCAGAAAAGGCAAAAAAAACCTCATCTTTAATTTGCCAATGAGGCTAAGGAAAAATTCCTTTCTGGCCCTAATTGACGACCAGTGTTAACTCTGAGTGTTGCAAAAAAGGGGCAGGTGGGTGGGTGCGTGTCCTTCCCTGCTCCCCGCCAAAACTAAAGTGAGGCGGGCAAGCAGGGAATCTAAGATGGTGCCTGGGAGTCCCAGCTCTCGTGAGAGTCCCGAGTGCACCCTCTGTTGCCAGGCAACTGCTCTGGCCCCTCCATCTGGCCCCGATGCCACGTGAAAGCAGCCCCTCTCCTGGTCCTCACCCCTTCCTCCCACGGGGGGGGGGGAGCAAGCCCCCTCTGCGGCAAATGCGGAGGGCAGTGCTTTGAAGTTTGAAGAGAAAAAGGGCAAGGTTTACAAAAAGCTTGTTAAGGAGAAGCAAGTTTTAAAGTCACAATCTCATGGGACCCAGTGTGGGGAATTTCCCCCCCAAGACTAAAAGAGTTTGCTGCCCCTCCCTCCTACAAATTCTCTTACACACACTCCAGAGCAGGAGCAGCCTCAAAAGAAGTAGAGGGTTGTCCTCCTTCCCGAATTCTGAGGAGATGGGTGTTCTGTCTATCTTCTCCCAGGTCTTATGCGCATACAGTTTATCTTGGTTCAGATGAAAGCCTAAGACCTAATAGCAATCAGCACCGTATCCTCTGCTCTGTTGCTTTGGATATTAGCTGGAAGCTGTTCCACATCATTTAAATCCCTTTTCCATGCCATCTTGTAAGCAGAGCCTTATATGTAAAGTTCATGAGCTGCCCTATTATGGGAAACCAACTTGTTTTGAGGGAAGCAAAGTTTATTGCTTCTGCGCAGATCCTGGAATTTGAAACATCTAGGGGCCTCCACAGAACCCTGGCATCAGTTACTATGTCAGCTTACTAGAAGTCAGAATCACTCATTTTTCCCTTACAGGATCCAGATCTTAGAAGCGGCTATCTGTACAGTGAAAGTAACAAGAACACTGAGGAGTTCAGTGTGTTTATTTTTAACAAGTTGCTGTTGCTGTGGCTTATTGGGTCATTATCACAGTTATCCAGGGACAGGCATTCACTCTGCACAAAACTACTGGAGATCTAAAGTTGGAACTCATTTTGGCAAGAAATATTTTGCTATTGAGTTGTTTTTGCCTTGAGATTTCATTCCTGCTCACATGCTTTGGTATGAGGAAGCGGAAGACTGCCGTAAGTATGAACAAACTGAAATACCCACTATGACCTAATCTTATGCAGTTGTACGGCTCTTTAACAGCATATGTTTACAAATGTTTGCTTTCTCGGTATGCATAAGAGCAGAAGTGCTGCAAATGCTGCTTCATGTTTAATTTTTGTAAGTCTTTTACCTATAAAGAAATGAACCATAAATACTCAAGAGCTGTGTAATAAAAAATAGAAAAGTCATTTCTTTTCTGAGGCACCTTACTTAAGGTTTTTTGCCCTCAAGACTCGTATCAAAAACAGCTTTTCCATTATTGTTGTAGTAATCTGGCAACATCAAAGGATTAATCAGTTGCTTTGAACTATAATGGTTTAAGCTGTTTCACTACCCTGAATTAATATGTATGGTATGAGATCTCATCTCTTATTATTAGTAAAGTAGCTGGTAACAACTGAATAAGGGGTCAGGTGCCAGCTTTGCTCAAAGTGAGCTGCAGCAAAGCTCTACCACTTTTCCCCAGGAGAAGCAGAGTGCTAGCTCTTTTCTTATGAAAAATAGGGAGACAAGAAAAGCCTGAGTAAAAGAAGAAGAGGCAATAAGCATTTTTAAAAACTGAAAGAAAAAAGGAAAGAGATCTAATAAGAAACTGACCAGTTCCATACTGCAGTTTCTGGTCCTCCTCCACTTCCTCTTTACTCTACGTGCAGTCACACGAGCTGTGATGGCCCAATCCCCGCATGGCCCACGGCCCCATGGCAGGCAACTGCAGCAGCCACACTGTGGGGCCAGTGCGAGGAGCTGTCCATACAGCCATCCTCTATCCACCCCCATGGGGCAGCTGAACCGGAAGGTCATTGTTGGAGCTCTCGCCACAGCTGCGGTGGACCGAGGTGCTGTCCATACAAGGGGATATCTGTCTCTACCTCACCTCTCTCCCCCAGTCCAACCATAATCCTGCCCCCAGCCATGATGTGGCTGCATGCAAGGGCAACAGCACCTGTCGCTCAAAGCCCTGCCATAGAGCTCACCATGCGGCAGGGCAGAAGGTGCCTGGTCACATCGACTACCACGCCTTGGGCAGCCTTACCCCATTTGACCTTTCCCAAAGATGCATAGGATAGCAGCCAGCTGCTTATCCCGACACATGGCAGGAGGAGGGGAACACCTGGTGGCCACCAGCAACACGATGCACTTCATTGTGTGGTCTGGTGGCCCAGAGTGGGTTAAGGATGCCCAACAAGTGGTAGCCTGCCCAAGGCATCTCATGTGGCTGCTCCCCCTGTATTCAACTCAGACTCCTGTTTGAAGCATTTAAAGACTTTGCTTGCTTTTCTATTGCCAATTTTAACACTAGCGCCAGAGGACTACATCCTGTCATTTTCTTCTCAGAATTTACACCGGTCTATGCAGTTGCTTTTAACTTAAGTTTCTTTAGCTTTCTCAGATAATGTTAGATTTTTATCATGCTTGACAGGAAAGGTTAGGTTTAAAACTGCATTTAGGTTTGGAGTTATGACAAGTGAGTTTTTGTTGGTTTTTCTTATAAAGATTATTTCTTGTCCAAAGAATAGTAATTATATGTTCTGAGAAAATTAAACAAGACATTATATCTGGGATGGGAATTGACTGTGGGACAAATTTTGTTGGCAGTTGATTTTTATTTACTCCCCCCCTCCCCCCATTTCTGGATCTGACTATGGATATGGCATTGAAAGATTGAGCTTGGAAGAAGGGAGCAAAAATGTGGGCCTGAATTTGAGGATGGGGGATGGATCCACAGAATAGACTGAAGTGAGGAACCTCAGGCTTGGGGGCCAAATGTGGTTCTTGGGTAGTTTTTACATGTATTCCTTTTGATTTCCTGGAGACGCCCCCTGGATCTAGTTCTCATTCTGAAACACAGAAAAAATGAGCTCAGTGCAAGGGAGCTGGGATGTGGGCATGCACACAAAGGTAGGGGACAGATCCATGGCACAGTCCAGGGGTGGGGAAACTTTTCTGTCCTGGGGGCCACACTGAATATTAGTACAAGCTCTGAGGGCCACATAGAGGTTGGGGGTGCCTTAATGGGTTTATTCAAGAAAAGGAAAGCCCAGATCATGGATCTGTAGCATGGATCTGTCCCCTACCCTTGTTTGCATGCCCTCCTCTCTGCTCCATTATCATGAGCTCAGTTTTTCAGTGCTCGGGGGAAGATAATGGATCCAGGGGCCAGATCCAGGTACTGGAAAGGGTCCACATAAAAACTTGATGAGGGCCGCATTTGACCCCTGTGTCTGAGGTTTCCCCACCCCTGATCTAGACTCTTTTCTTGAGTGCACCCTTTATGTACACCTGCCCCCCCACTATTATGCAGCTCTCCGAGCTTGTACTAATTTTCAGTAGCCCTGGGAGGGAAATAGTTCCCTATCCCTGGTATAGATCTGTGATCTGGACTCTCACCTTCCTTCCCCCATACTGAGCACACCCACTAACTATTCTCCAATCTCCTATCTGGCCCTGGAGCTTGTCATCATTTTCGGAGTGGCTTGCAGTAGGGAAAAGTTTTCCCCTGTGTTTTGTATACATGGGGCATTTTTAAAGGTGATGGTGCCCACCACCAAACTAACATGACAGCAACTTTGCTTGGAAGGGGACAGGGAGACAGACACCATGGCACCCGGAACCACTGGGAATCTGAGACAGGTCCAAGTAAAATGGGCTTTCAGATGTGAAAGCTCACTTTACTCCAGATCCGGTGACTGGACCGTGACCATGGTGGTGGCTAGCTCGGGCTGTGAATCGGGGATCCAGCCTGGGCAAACAAATAGCAATTGCTAGATTTTAATCATGCTTGGAAATGTTAGCTTTAAAACTGCCTTTCTTTTTTGGAGTTTTGAGAAGTGAGTTTTTGTTGTTTTTTCTTTTAAAGACTATTTCTTGGTAACAGAATGGTAATTATACGTTCTGAGAAAATTAAACTTAAGCTGCCACTTTCTAACGTGACAGTGGCCAAAGAGTGAAGCATGCTAAAGCCAACGTTCGAAAGCATCCAGAGTTACATTCAGTATTTCAGGAATCATTTTGTCTGGAAATTAGTCTTAGAATGGGTAGGGACTTCATCTTCCTTATTTGCTTGTAAAACATCTTAGTATGCTCAAGGAACTTTCTAAATAATGAACAGTGGCCTTCTCCTGTATATAAAGTAACTATATGGGAGATTGTTTTGCCACAAAACAACTTGTAGGACTGGATTCTGGGATAGCAGGGTTTTTTCAATTTTTTCCCTCCCTTCTCTTATCCCATTCTTCCATAAAGAGGGGGAGATTCCATGTGTCTGTTTTTAGGAAGGCTGGGGGAAATAGTGTCATACAATCCCTTTTTTCTGCCTGAACTCTGTAATGAGGAACTGGTGATGTCGACCCCTTCCACTTCTATCTTAAACCTATCCAGATCCTGTTCCCATCATGTCCCATAAAGAGCATCCAGAGCAAAAGAATGCTGTTAGAGCCTGGAAAGTAAAGAACAGATCCACACTACACCTGGCTAAACAGAAGCAGGAGATCCATGTGCAGTATAACCCCCCATCTAAATCTAGACATCTGATCCTAAGGAGGCAAGAAATGAAAGACCTATACCTATATCTGTAGATTTGTGCAGGTTTTTTATTAGAGCAGAGTTTTTATCAGAGGATGAATAACAATTTATAATA
Source organism: Sphenodon punctatus (assembly GCA_003113815.1). Lineage (NCBI taxonomy): Eukaryota > Metazoa > Chordata > Lepidosauria > Sphenodontia > Sphenodontidae > Sphenodon > Sphenodon punctatus. The sequence continues at coordinate 517,559 of QEPC01001360.1, forward strand.
AAAGTAATTTAAAAGTAATTAAATTATTATTGTCACATTGACACTTTTTGCACGGATGCAGGGGGATGGGTGTGTGTCAGCAGTAGGTGGAGGTGGGTGTGCGCCCATTCTCATGGGTGCACACCCATCTCCACACATGGAGCCTCCTCCATTTTTTTGGATGGCTCCATGGATGGATGATGGGTGGAGATGGGTGTGTGCCAGGAGCGCATACCCATCTCCATACACCACCCGTGGTGTTTCCACAGGTGGACACCCACGTGCACGGATGCTGCCTGCCCCCACTGTACACCCACTCACACGCTCAGCGGGAGGGAGGCATCCATGCAAAGACGGCCATTGTCACACATCTCTCCTGAACATAAGGAAAAACTAGGATAGGCTAATTGCTACTGTGCAGTACCTTTGGAAACTGCTGTCTTTTCAAAGTTTACCACTCGGTAATTGGTCACCTTGCTGTGGAGAAGTTTATAAAACATGACAAATTTTTACCCTCTTTTTTCAGCTTGGTTTTCTTTTTAGAATTTTGTTGGGGACTGCTCTATTATATTCCATTACAAATATTTTGCAGATAAAAGTGTATCAAAAATATTTAGTGTCTGAACATTCCTCTGTGGACGTTTACGCAGCATCAAGTACTCTGCCCTGTCCTATAAATAATAACACAGCAATAAGGAGTAGGAAATATGAGAGGCTTCATCTTTAAAAATGAAGATGAGATTACTGTATCGTTCCCTTCAGAATCAACTGTATCTTTCCATTCAGAAACAACAATCTCTCAGAGGCATTTAGTAACTATAAATCTCTCTGAGTAACTGAAAATAGAATTAATTTCAGTTTTCTATAGTGGTACTTGACCTTGTAGATAATGATATACAATGCAAAATAAAAAAAAACTGCATCTATCGTTATGACCACAAAGGTCACCTGGCAGAGGAATTTGGGCACTTCCATTACACAAAAGGAGCAGGATTTGGGAAAACAGTGAAAAAAGGGGTGCATCTTAAGAGACGTTAAGGAGGCAGGAACAGGATTTACTGAGCTTTGGGGAAAGGACTAGAGGATTCTTTCCCTCCTTTTTTACTCACCTTCTAGCTTTTCAGCCACTGCATGTCTTCTCAACCCTTTTGTGTGGTGTACAAGTGTGTTACCGAATGAAAGAAAGTTACACTTCTAATAGTTGAATCAGGAAAAGGGTTGGCTATTGCACATATAGCATTATTTACCATACAGATATTTTGAAAAATGTATTAGACTAGATTCTCTGCTCCTTCCAATATATAGTGACTGATTCCGTACCCCGCGGACCACCGCATGGAGGACCTGAGGTGGTTGAAGTGTGAAGGAAGGCATTTAGAGCAATGGTGGCACCGTACTCACACCCAAGATGATTGGTTGTGGCACCCAAGATGACCTGTGCCATGACTGTTTGGGTGGCAAAGAAATGGTTCTTTACTGCTCTTACAGCATCCACTCAGTCTCGTCCAGCAGAACTGTTCCCAGTGGTGAGGGATCTGGTCAGTCCAGCCTCTCTCAACCTGGAGCCAGATTCATCCAAGGCCTGCTGTAACAAGTTTTTGACGTACTTTGCGGATAAAATTGCACACATTGAGCAAGACTTCGGCTCTTCCATTTTAGAAGCAGTGACAGAGCCAGCAGCTAGAAATGTCGTATATAGTAAATTCTTTTGGGATGAATTTCAATTGGTAACGACCACTGAGATGACTGATGTGCTGGGATCAGTGTGGGCCACAACATGTGAATTAGATCTTTGCCCATCATTGTTGGTGAAAGCCACCAGGGAGACCTTGGGACTGGTGTTGGCTGGGATCATCAACTCCTTCCTGTGGGAGGAGAGGGTGCCAGATTGTCTCAAGGAGGTGGTGGGCCAGATGCTTCTGAAAAAAACCCATTGGTTAACATTGGTGCCCTACTGAACTACCAGCTTGTCTCTAACCTTCCCTTTTTAGGGAAGGTTATTGAAGAGGGAGTGGTCCCTCAGCTCCAGGTGCATCTGGACTGCACCGGATTCCTTGATCCCACATAGTCTGGGTTAAGGCATGGAGACTGTGCTTGTGGCTTTGGTCAATTACCTCCTTGTAGAATTAGAGACATACCACCCTATTAATCTTGCTAGATCTATCTGCAGCTTTTGATACCATGAATCATGAGATGTTGGTGACTCACCTGCGGGACCGGGACAGGGTGGACAGTACCGTCCTGTGGTGTTTCCCTTCATAACTGGCATATAGGTCACAGAGGGTGATGGTTTTGATATCTAAAGACCTCTACGGTCTGGGCCCCTCATACCTCAGGGACCGCCTCACCCTCCGCACTCCAGAGCGGCTCCTCTGGGTCTGCCAGGGGTGCCTTCTTGGAGGACCCCCATGTTAAGCGGGGGACCACAATGGAGAGGGCATTCTCGGTGGCCGGACTGCGCCTTTGGAACTCCCTTCCAGAGGAAGCTTGCCTGGCCCCCAGCCTATTGACATTTCGGCGAAATTGCAAAACCTGGCTGTTCACCCAGGCCTTTGGAGAGGTGGGAGGGTAGGGTGAGGGGTTCTTAGCTCCCCCACCTGATGTATTATTTATAATGTTTGTAGCCCTGTTTTAATAATTTATATTTATTGTTATGATGATTTTAGATTGTATTTTATGATGTTTTTATTGTTGGAAGCCACCCAGGGCTGCTTTTGCAGGAGGGGCGGGGTATAAATAAATAAATAAATAAATAAATTAGGGGACTATACATCATCCCCTGGAGGTTATTCCATGTGGGGTCCCACAGGGTTCTATCTTGTCCCCTCACTTATTCAATGTATATATTGGGGGAGGTTGTGCACAGCTGGGGAGTCCGCTGTCATCAATATGTGGACAATACCCAGCTGTATTTATCATTTTCATCTGACCCATACCCGGCGGTCTCATTGCTATCCAGGAGTCTGGCTGCTGTGGGGGATTGGATGAGGTCAATCAAATTGAATCTCAAGTCCAATAAGATAGAGGTGATGTTAGTAGCAGGGGTTGGAGTTCTTGGGGAGGGGATTACTAGGGATGTGCGAATGTGGTTTGGATGTTCGGAGTTCGGATCAATCTCGGTCTGTTCAGATGACTGAACTGAACATCCGAACCGAACTCGAAAATGACCGAACAGTTCAGTCATGTTTGGGTGAGTTCGGATGAGTTTGGAGTGGGAAAAACATGACTGGAAGGCCCATTCGGGTGGGAAAAACATGACTGGAAGGGGGGGCAGCGGAGGAGCAGACTTCCTGGTACCAGGGGTGGCGACCAGTGGTGGTCTCAGGGCCAAATGATACTTATGCCAAAAAAAATCTTCGAATTCGGTATCGATATCGGTACCGGTAGCGCTATTTCGAATGTTCAGCAATGTTCGACCGAACCGAACTCTGCTGAACCAAACAACTGAACCCAAACTCGTTTTTTTAACCAAACAACTGAACGGCCAAACATCTGAGTCACATTCTGTTCACACATCCCTAGGGATCACCCCTTGTATTGTGGGCGTTAGTCCACCATTGGTTCCATCTGTGAGAAACCTGGGGGTACTCCTGGATATGCAGCTGTTCCTGGACTTGCGGTTGTCAGCCATGGCGAGGAGAGCCTTTCACCAACTACATCTGGTGAAAAGACTTCACCCATATGTCTTGGACTCCAACCTCACCACTGTCATCTATGCATTCATTACCTCAAGGCTAGATTACTGCAATGTGCTCTACGTGGGGCTGCCCTTGATGATGGTCCAGAAGCTTCAACTAGTGCAGAATGCAGCAGCCCACCTCCTTACAGGGATGGGCCACAGGGAACATATAACACCAGCACTCCGGGCATTGCACTAGCTGCCTATTGTCTTCCAGGCCCAATTCAAGGTGCTGTTTTTGACCTATAAAGCCCTACACAGCTTGGGACCCTTATCATCTGAAGGATTGCCTCACCCTCTGGGCCCCTGGGAAGCCCCTGTGGTCATCCAGGGAGACCCTCCTGGAGGTCCCATGATATAGGCAAGTCCATAAAGACAGGAGGGCATTCTCAGAGGCCACACCATCACTCTGGAATGCTCTCCCAGTGGAGGTTCAACTCAGCTAGAAATTCTTGCCTTCTGCCAGCAGTGTAAAACCTGGCTCTTCCGTCAGGCATTTGGCAAGGCAATGGGTTTTCCTGGTCACAACCTGTCCTGGTCACAATGTTAATTAAAGCAAATTTGAGACCGCTTATATGTAACAACAATTGTGGGTATTGTATCTAGGAGAATATTCACCTATGACATGTGTGTGACTTGGAATCGACCCCATAGTCAGTTCATGAGGAGTGGCATCAGGGAGTCCTGGTTTTCAAGTTGTCGTGGTCACAATATGAATTAAAGCAATCTTGAGACTGATTATATGTAACAACAACTGTGGGTATTGTAACTAGGGGACTATTCACCAGCTGTTAGAAAGGCTCAGTGGGTGATTAGGGGTTAATGGTGCAGCAGCCATTAGTCCATAGTGCGTCAAATGCATGCGGGGGCAAAACCCATGAGAAAGCTAAAAACATGCTAAAACTACATGGACTGTAAAAGCGAAGCTAAAAACTGGAGAACAGCCTTTTAAAATGGTCCTGAATTGTCCCTTGTGGTTGGCTGGGGTTGCCCTCCTTGGGGTTCCCCGAGTTTCTCAGGTGGGGACGATGAAGAGGGCGTTCTCGTTCTCAGTAGCCACACTGAGGCTGCAGAACTCCCTTCTGACGGAGGTCTGCTTTGGCCCTGGACCTTCCCTCTTTCTGAACACAGTGTAAGACCGGGCTGTTCCACCAGGCTTTTGGTGAGGGAGACAGAAGGTGGGTGGGAGGATAGGGAGGAGGGAGGGTTTTTTTAGCTCCATCCTGGGATATTTTACTGTTGTTTTATATTGTTTTTGTATTCTGTTATTTATTGCTTATGTTACTTCTACATTTTATATGGTTTTAACATGTGAGCCACCCTGAGCTGCCATGGCAGGAGGGGGCGGCCAAGAAATTAAAGTAAATTAAAAAAAATTAAAATAGAAAAAGTTAAAAAGCACAGCACAAGGTGCCCAGAGCTAGAAAGGTGTGGTTGGTTCCATGAAAACACATGCCGTGCAGCAGTAAAATGGGGACAGACAAGCAGAACATGTCAGACTGTCAGAGATACATAGCAGGGGCCACACAGAGGCACAGCCTACCCCAAAAGCAGGTGGCAAAGGGTAGGAAGCCCAGTGCAGAGACACAGTCTGACCAGAACCACTTTCTACAGATGGTTGTGACGGTAAGAACTCTGGCACTGCTGGGTCACAGGCTTCTGTTCATGTAGTATCACTGTCTAACATTCATCCCAAATAGACTGCCAGTGCGACATGAGGCAGAACGTAAAACAAGGATAAAATCACTAAAAATAATGGTTACGAGGTCGCAAGTTGGACTGCATCCATGTCAATCCACTCATTGTTCCTGAACCCCACGTGCCTGGGAATCCAGCAGAAGAGCATGCGGGTACCCTATAGGGATGTGTGAATATGGTTCGGATGTTCAGAGTTTGGAACAAACTCGGTCTGTTTGGACATCCGAACCAAACTCGAAAGTGGCCGAACAGTTTGGTCACGCTCGGGTGAGTTCAGACGAGTTCGGGGGCAGGAAAGACGTGACTTCGGGCGGGAAAAACGCGACTGGAAGGGGGAGGCAGCTGAGGATCAGACTTCCTGGCACCAGGGTTGGAGACCAGGGGTTGTTTCAGGGCCAAATTATACTGATACAAAAAAAAATAATCTTCGAATTCCATATCAGTATCGATAGCGCTATTTTCAAATGTTGGGCCAACTTTGGCCGAACCAATCTCCGCCAAACCGAACAACCAAACCCGAACTCGGGTTTCGAACTGAATGACTGAATGTTCAAACATCCAAACTGCATTCTGTTTGCACTTCCCTAGTGCTCTAGGGCCAAAGGAGGTGCAGTTGCAGCCAGACTGCTGCAATCAATGGGCACAGGTTAAAACTGAGGGAGTCCTCGGCCTATTAAATTAGATCACAGGCCATGCCAACTGCTCAGACCAGCAGTTGGAAAGCACTGAAGCAGAGCTCATATAGCACAAAAGATATGGTATTGGGGGCAGAGAATTCTATACCATTATTTGTTGTGTGGAAGTGTCCTTGAATTGTTGGATTCTAATATGGAGAACTGATTCAGGAGATGTAATTGAAAAGAGACAGTGCTTGAAAAGAGAACAGATTAACAGCACTCATATCAAGAGTGAAAATCTTCTGAGGTGCCAGAGGTTTACAATGCTTAAAATTATACTAAATAGGAACAGGACTAGTCATATATATTTTTATCATGAGTTACCAAGAGATAATCAAAACCATCTTGAATTCTAGCAATAACGAGTCATGAACAAACTATTCCTGATTTCAAAAGGTTAGATTGTTTATATTTTTAAAGTACATTTTCAATTAAACTCTGATTCAAAGACTCATCATTCAAAAAAAACAAACACATTACTATTGTGCTGTACTTTATTCTTGAAAAAAGACTTCTCAGTAAATTTAGCTAAACATTATACCATCATGGTATTATCAAGAAGAATGTACTTGTGGAAATTCTGTGTCAAAGTAAGCAGAACAGAATGAAGAATATTAACAATCTTCCTCCAGTAGTGTTTAGCCAGGAAGGAAAACTTAACAGACTGTAGTATTTAATAATCCTTTGGCAGTTATGTAGTAATATAGAACATAGTCTTTTGCCTTCTAGGAAAACACATGGAAACCTAGTGTTCATTCTATCCTATTCTATTAGTTTGAAAGCTCATGTGTAACAGATTGCAGAGTTTTTTACCATATATTTGGAAGGCAAGATCTGCTAAAATATAAGGCAAAGGCAGACATAATCTAGTTTACCTTGATTTACGTGCCATTTTAATATACTGAGTAATCTCATTATTGTTGAAATGTTTGGAACATCCCCCCCCCTTTCTCCTTTTGACTCTGGGTGATTTCAGACGTGACAGGCAGCCGCTTTCACCACAGGTCGTGGGGTGGTTTGGACCACGGCCGGAGGTGAAGGGGAGTGCCAACAGACGTGCGCCCCATTGCCCCCGGCCGTGGGGACCTCCAAACCACGGCCCAAGGTGAAAGTGGCTGCCTGTCATGTCTAAAGCGGCCCCCCCGAAGGGCCACATGGCTCCACCCCCTGCATTCCCCGGCGGTCCTCCCCCCCTCCTGATGGGCAGCGGCCAATCTGGCTGCTGCCGCAACCACAGGCGAGGGTGAATCCATTGACCACGGTGAATGGTAAGTAAGCAGACATTACTTTCCATTCACCACGGCCATGGTGGTCTTTCACCACAATTATTTACCTCCTCGCGTCCAGAGGTCCAGAAGCGTGGTGAATGCAAACATGGGCCGCGTTTGACTGTGGTGAACATCTAGCGGTGAGCAAACAGACGTTCACCACAGTCAAACGCGGCCCGTGTTTGACTGTGGTTCAGGCTGGGTGAATTTCAGACTGAAATCACCCTCTGTTTCCTATTTTAAACAGTGTGTCTCTTTTATGTCAGTGGTATTTAACAATTTCAGCATTGGGACCAAAATTATTGAAAACGGCATTGCTTTGCAAGATGCTACAACACTGCATCTAATGTCTTTAAAAGCATTTTTAACATTTAGAAAATAGTGTGTAGCCACACAAGACAGGGCCAGCAGGATCCCCCACCCACCCTGGGCAGGGTGAATGCAGCTGCCACACTTTGTGCTGGTGGGGAGAGCAGGCCCCAAGTTCTCCCCCGCCGTGGGGAAACGGGCAGGCTGCTGTCACAAGTCCTGCTACACACTGGGGCAGGTCATGGAAACGTCCACATGGGTGGGCACCTGGCTCACCCGACCTAGCAGCCCTGACCTTCCCACTGTCCTGCCCCCTGCCATGACATGGACATACAAGAATCGCAAACTACATCCATGGCTCTATGGTTCCAGTGGACCTCGCCACAGGGTGGATCTGCACGGAACTGTTCTGATGGGAGGTGGACTGTTACCCCACATTGGCCTGGGTAGGACAACTACAGCACACAATGCATCACTGGCCTTCTCCAGTGGACACATCTTGGAGCAGCCTGATGCCCACCCTGGTGGGCAAAGATCTGGTGGCCGCTGGCCTCATGGCCAGCTGCATCATGGGCTAATGTGGGTTGAGGTTGCCCAATGTGGACTAAAAATCTCATGTTACCCAGTATGTGTTCGTGTTTGCAATCCACAAACCACTTATTCTATAGTAGTCCCATGAAGTCCACAGTAGGTGGTTTGTGGTTGTGGCTCATGAGTATGCTGGGATGCATGTTGATTTATTGCAATATGTATACTTGTTATTTCCTGAGAAGCAGTCAGAGTTAATTTTCACATAGCATCTTGTTTTTATTCTTTATTGAAAGCTGAACTGCAGAACTATTTTTTCTTTAAAATAGGGCCAAATCCTCAATTGGTGTAAATAAGTATAGTCACATTGACAGCTGAAGATCTGGTATCTATCTTTTTCAAAATGAATCAATTACAAAACAAAGTAAAGGAACGTTTCCGCCCATCAGCAGCTGATATCTTTATGGGGTCTGGCTGGGAAACCTATAGCTAGGGGGTGGAGGGGCAGGGACACCTCACTGCCAGTATCTGCCCACCCCTCCTGGCTCCTACCCTACGACTTGAGACTTTTGGCCCATGGTCAGGTGGGATCTTACGCAGGGGTGGGCTCTGGGTCAGATTAAATAACCTGGACTCACCTGGGCAGCCCTCTTTGTTTGGCTGCCCAGGACAAGCAGAAACCTGCCCTCCCGCCGCTATACTGAGTGGTGGTATTGTATATTGTTCAATTATCTGTAAGGCAGATATTAGGCAGATATTAGGCAGAAAACCATGGCTGCAAGGAAAAAATTGATGGGGAAAAAAATAATATACAACACACAATAAGGAGTAAATTATTAATCAGGCGGGGGCAGGCAAAAGCTAGTGTCTTTTTGGCTAGGTCAACTGCCTGCCCCTTGCCCCTTTGTGACCCGTTAAGGGTTAGAAATGTGCCTGCCTCCCTGGCGGCATTCTGAGCAGTACAGGGGTCGTCTGCCTGCATTTAAAATGAAGCACTGGTCATGGTTCCACTTCCTGATATTTGGCACAAGGGATGCCCAGAGGGGCTGTAAACACTGTGACGGTAAGCATTTGCCAGAGGCACTCTTGGAAGGAGGCTTTGGAAGGTGACTACTGGTGAGTCCAGGGTAGGGGTCACCTGCCTGGTTGTCAAAAAAGTTGTGGCCTATGCCCATATTACCCCACACTGAGTTTGTGTGATTCCTTGGTCATGTCCACGTATCTTCACTTTCTGTGCAGTGCCCTAATGGATGATGACATTGTCTGAAGATAAAAGGCTGAAGTAGTGAGTGAGGGATGGAGGAAACTCCAGCCTGCTTGTTTAAAAAATTAATGGTAGTTTGACTGTTGACTTCAAGTGAGTCAGCAGACAATACTTGATATTCCTAATGCAAAGAAAGATGTTCCTTCAATATGCTGCTTGCAGATAGGCTATTTTCTCCCAAAGAGTGGTTATTCATGCTTTGCTTTATTAAATGTGAAAAATATTATACATGCAAAGTCACTGAGACTGACTTCACACTTGACCTTGACTGCACAGTAAACCTTGGAGGTTTCTCAGTGTCTGGGTGCATGACTGTAAGTCAAATTCTAAACTAACTGTTTTGGAGTATATGTGTGTTATCCACATTTTTTCAAGAAAAGACTCTTGCTTTCATATAGTTTAGGTAATTCAAAGAATTTAAGAGTGATTAGAATTTGATATTTCTGCCTTTTTATTCTGAAAAGATACTCTGATTAAAGTGTTGGTGAGCTCAGTTGATGGAGGCGTTGCTGCTATTTCAGATATACAGGGGTATGCAATTTGAAGGCAAGCCAAATCACAATGAGAAGGAATAATGATGACCTTGGTTTATTTTTTACTCGGTACATTTAGGTTTTGATTGGATTCAGAACAAGGCAATAGTTTTCTTAGCCAGAAAACACTGCTGTAGTCCTTGGAGGTTTGCATTCTGTTATCAAAGCAGCTGGATCATATTGGAGTATTTTCTTGTGAAGGTCATGGACTGCAGTGCGGAGGGGGTGGGGGAGCAGAATTCCTTATTGGACCCAGCCAAGTACCAGTTTTTCATGAGAACATTTTTGCACTAAGACCTATTCGTTTTTTGACCTGCCTACTGAACTACTGATGGTAAATAAAAGCCTTCTCATGAACTATTTTTCTCCCTTCCTCCCCCCGGATTTGATATTTCTTTTTGTCATGTTTGTTATCTCATTGAATAAAAACAAAGAGTTGCCTTTGGAAGAGGTCCCCGCTGAATATTCTTTTCATAAACAGTCTATTTCTGAGATCTGGTGTTAGGGGAGAGATGGCAATGATTAATGTTTCTAATATGATTATTAACCAATACAATATTACTGTGGTGTAGTTGGGAGCTATTTTCTTGCTTACTAAGTAACTGTTGATGTTTCTAAAGTAGAATCATAACTAAGCTCAAAAATATTCAGGGTCCAATTCTCTACAGATGTAAATATGGAAAGCATACAGAGACATTCTTATGTATGTCAGCAACAAATGTGGGCTTCAGTATGTTTTTTAAAAGATGGTTAAAAGCAGGGGGCCCTTAGACACACGGGGGCACTGGGCATGTGTTTGGGGAATTAGCAAATCCCAGCTGCCATGCCCTTCCAACTCTATCAGTTACTCTTCCTACTGCAGTGGGATGCACTTCCAAGGACTGCACGCTAGTGGGTCCTTGCCCTTGGCCCTCCCCTTTAGCCAAGGCTTATGCCACCAACAGTGCACAGTCCCTGTATGTGGGCCTAAGCTCTTTCAGTCCCTTCTTGGGAGGAGGGAGACCACAGCAACAGCTTCTACTCCTATGGCCACCCTAGCCAGACTGAGCTCAGGACCTTTTTAGCCACGGAGCATGCTCAGTCTGACTAGCACTGCACCTGCTGAGCATGTCCAGGGGCTTAGACTCTGGAGAGACTATGGGGTTCTACAGAGCATGCTCCAGGACTTAGGCTGAGAAAGGCTTTCGAATCCCAATAGGGCATGCTCCAAGTCTCCCATAGTCTCCTATGGGCTGCTCAGGCAGGTACAAAGCAGGGCTCTTTTGAGTTCCCTGGAGTCACCCTATAAAAATGGTAAATGGAGTACACTGTGCACTCCATAAGTGATACTAAGAGCTTGATCTAATGAACAAATGTTTGGGAGGTAGTACCTCCGAAATCACTTTAATCTGCACCACTGACCTCCTACCTTTCTTCCTTGCAGCATTTATTTATTTATTTATTTATTACACCCTTCACATAAAGGCACAGGGTAGCTTACAATAAATAGGAAACAATAATAAAAGTCTAAAAATCAATAAAAGAACTGCCCTTAACCACCCCACAACACTTTCCCCAACCGCCATCTCATTCCACCCAACCCTATTCCTGCCTGCCAAATGTCTGGCCAAATAAAAAGGTCTTATATTGTTTAATGAAGATTAATAGGCTTGGGTTTAGACAAATCACCTAGTGGAGGGAGTTCCATAATTGTGGGGCAGCTATGGAGAATGCCTCTCTGCATGCCATGGCTGTAAAAACCTCATGGTACCTGCAAGAGGGTGCTCCCAGCTGACCTCAGAGGCCATGATGGGATATGAGGGAGGAGGTAGTCTTTCGAATACCTGGAGCCCAAGCCATTTTGAGTTGTATTGGTCAAAACTAGTACCTTGAATTATGCCCTGGAAGCTATTGGCAGCCAGTCCAGACTAGGGCTGAAACTTGGTATTCGGAATTACTCGGTTTTTCAACTGCTAAAGCAACTAATTTTTATAGGAAAATGTGTTTTGGGTTTTTTTCCAAACAGTTTGCAACCTTTATTTATTTTGCAAGACTGGGTAGAAATTTTTTTATGACGTTTTAATGAGATAAGAAGTAAAGAGATAAAACTATATTGAGTTCTGTGAATACCGGGGGGGTGGGGCAGAGGGGGATACCTTATAGAAACACCTTTTAAAATGTGCCCTAATGGAAAAGCATTGTAATCCTAATGTCTTGTTAAAGAACGTTTGGACCATCCTATATAATTTAATAGAAAATCATATTCTACTATGCAATTTCATGAAATGGTTCCAGGAGTCTGCAGAAAGGATATCTTCCCTTTCATCTGCATTTCACTATCAAAACTGTTAGTTTAATTTCCCATATAGTTCATAGGATTTTTCTGTAATGGGATAGTGATTCCCAGAGAAAGGGTAGTACTCCATTGTGTAAGTATATTAAAATTAGGCCACAAAATGGTGTAGGAAACTAGATGTCATTGCCAGCGGAATAGGCTTAGTGAGTTAATAATCTTATTCCCTCTCTGTTTACCAATTCTATAAATAAGTATTCCTCCTTTGGGGTTTGAAACAGGAAGTGCCCTTATTTTTAGCTGAGTTATTTATCCCTTTCTTTCTTTCTGCACTTTTTTGCTCTTAAGAAATGACTAAATGCAAATGTGCTGTTACTCTATCAAGTATATATTTTAACTCTTCATTTAAGGACAAATATACTCACCTTTCAAATGCTAAGTGGAGGAACAGGAGCTGTTTTAACTGTACACCAGCCTGTTTGCACCAGGACCACATATCGTTTTTCACTTCTTGTTATCATTTTCATTATTAAAATGTGTCATTTTTGTTAACAAAATGTCAATTTTCATTATCGTTGTCATTATTGGTATCGGTACCATTTTCAAACAAAAATTTTGGTTTTGGTATCGTTATTGGTATACGCACAATATCTAGTTTTATATATATATATGTGTGTGTTTGTGTGTGTATTTGTATCTATCTATCTATCTATCTATCTATCTATCTATCTATCTATCTATCTGTGGGATGGGGGGAATCACAAACAACACAAGGTTTCAGTTTCATTTCAGTACAAAACTGAAATGAAACTTAAAGCAATCTAATAATCCTACTCTAAATGAAAAAACAGGGGAAGGGAAGGGAATCTGGGATGGAATATATGGGAGAGGGAAAGGATTCAATGGAGGGGGGAGGGAGGAAGGAAGATTGAACACAGGGAGGGGTAAAAACAAAAAATAACCACTAAATCTATCTAAGCTAAGCTAAATAAATGAATGAGAATATGGGGGTAGATGGGTTGGATGGGTGAAATGGGAGGAGGATTGCAATGGATTGGGGAGCTGGGAAATGCTGGGAGAGGGAGCCTTCTGAAACGCCTGCTGTTCAGGAACAGTGACTAGCTCAGAAGGTGTTGGGAAGGGGGGAGGCAGATAGTTTCATTTCTTGCAAGCCTCTCCACCCCTGGTGCCTGGAAGTCTGCTCCTCAGTGACTACCCCTCCCTGTCACGTTTGACCTTCCAGTGAACCTTTTTTTGCCACCCGAACGCGATCTGAACTGACCGAACTGTTCGGTCATTTCGATGTTCGGAATTGAGTTCGGTTCGGTCAGTTCGTGTTCGGATTTGGGTTCGGTCATCCGAACAGGCTGAGTTTGGGCCGAACTCCGAACTTCCGAACCGCGTTTGCCCATCCCTAATTATTTTTATAGCAATTATATAGCACCAGCAATGTACCTGGCATGTTACAAAGTAATAGAATAGGCACGGTCCCTCCCCTAGGGCGTACAATCTGAGAGACGGGGGGTGGGGGGAGACAAAGGAAGGGAAACAGTAGGAGAGACAAGGAGCATAACATTCACAAAGAAGCGAGGTCTCAGGTGCACATCCTTGGTTTGGTTACATTGAGAATGATGGCTGGCTGGTCCATGTGGTGAGGATATGAGTACATAGACCTCAGGTAACAGATTGTACTGGATGGTAGGTATCTGCAGGAGTTAGGAGAGGGGAGCGAGGAGTTGGGGAGGGCAGAGTGGAAGAGGTGGGTCTTGAGGACAGATTTTAAGGTACAAAGGGAGGGGGCGAGGCAGATGTGGGCAGGGAGGGAGTTCCAGGCATGGGGGGCAGCTAGGGAGAAGGGACAAAGGTAGTTATGGGACCAGGGGAAGCATGGGAGGGCGAGAGAGGGGGCAGAGGAGGAAGGAGTTCATGGATTGGAGTACAGAGGGAAATTAGTGCAGGGATGAAGGGGGGAGCAAGGCTATGAAGAGCTTTATAGGTGAAAACTAAGAGTTTGTGCAGGATTTGTTCAGGAAGGTGGAGCCAGTGAAGCGAGGAGAGGAGGGGCTGCATGTGGTCGAAGTGATGGGCGATGTGGACGACTCCAACAGCAGAGTTTTTGACTGAGATAAGGGGAGAAAGGTGAGAACAGGGGAGAAAGGTGAAAAGGAGGTTACGGTAATCAAGGCAAGAGATGACCAGGGTGTGAACAAGGGTTTTGGCAGAGGAGACAGAGAGAAATGGGTGAATCTTAGCAATGTTATGGGAGGGAGAAGCAACAGGATTTGGAACAGAGTTGATGCAGAGTTTAAAAGCAAGGGGTGAGTAAAAGATGAAGCCTAAACTGCGGGCTTGGGGGACAGGAAGGATGGTGACTATGGGGAGGCGGGAGAGGAAGGATGTGTGGGGGAAGATAAGGAGTTCAGTTTTAGCCATGTTGAGTTTGAGTTGACGTTGAGACATCCAGGTAGAGATGTCAGAGAGACAGCTGGTGAGGTGAGCTTGAACAGATGGAGAGAGAGAGGGAGTAGAGAGAGTACCTTTCAGTCTCCTGTTTTCTGGTTGCACCAGTGATACTCATCTTTCTTCTCTTCCATTTTGCTCTTGGGTTCCTTTTTCTGCAGCAACAAAGCTTTGCACCTGCTTATTATGCCACTTAAGCTCCCTTCACACTCAAATCAGAACTGTAAGATTTTCATCTTACCCCATTTTTAAAATTATCTAACACTGGGGAGAAGTTTTTTATGAAGGTTTAATTAGGTAATAAGAAGTAAAGAGATAAAACTATACTGAGTATTGTGAATACCCGGGGGGGGGGGGGGGGAGGATCCTTATAGCAACACCTTTCAAAATGTGTTCTAATGGAAAATCATTGCAATCCTAATGCCTTGTTGGTCAAAGCAAAGTGAACAACATATCACAACAATTCTGATTGAAGGCATTGTAATGGAGTCACTGTTGTTAATTTTAAACTGTGTTTGGGCAGGTAGGGGTGTGGTAAGGGGTGGGCTATTTGCACAGTGATTGGCTCAGAAATGCATAAACAACAAACAGACAGAAACCTGGAAGAAAAATGGTAGCCTCAGCATTGCAGTAAATGCTAAATGAACAGTACATGGTAAATGGAAAGTCAGTAAAATTGGGACAGTATCTCGAGGTATTGAGAGACTCACAAAATCATATAGATACTGAGAAATGGTTTGGAAATCAGTCCCAGTTCCCAAGATAGCATAATTACTTTTGAGTATATATTTTGCTGCCTGTTTCTGCCCTAATAGGCATAAGGTATGTATATATATATATATATATTAAAAAGTGACTGTCCCATGTTGCCCTGCTATGGCCCAGGACTTACTTGTATGTGTAGTCCTGTGCCTCCAGATGTAGGCCTGCTACTGCCCCAAGGTTAGGTAGGTGGCTTACCTGGGATGTGCCCTGGACCTGATCCCAGGTGCCCATTGTAGGCCAAGGGCCACCTTTGTGGGCTGGCATCTTTGTTTGGTTCTGCCATCCCCGCCACAAGACAGAGGCCGCCACGACTGTGCACCATGCCTGCTCATCATGGCACAGTGTGGGGTTCTGGGAGCAGGGTGGGGAGGGGGGCTGACCGCCCACACATTTGCTATGGCTTCCCCCCACCCAGGTCATGCAGGTGGAGGGACACCTCTCCTCGTGGCAAGCACATTTGTTCTGTGCTGCTTGCCAACCCAGAGAGTGACCGCTGTGACTTTCTGCCCCAGGTTGGGTCAAGTAACTGCCATCTACCCATAGATGTGTCATTGCAATCACTTGGAAAGGGGCTGTTAGGGGAAAGAGTTGTTAGGAAGAGAGGTCATTAGCAATTCAAAGCATTTAAATATAATGAAAGAAAAACAGCAGATAAAGATATGACAGCAAAAGCTGTCACTTACACACTTGTATAGTGGTATATGAAACCCCAAACTTTATTTGATGCATTGTTTTGTTATCCAATACAGTTATACATTTTATTACACTCAGGCCTGTCTTCAGACATTTAGCAATCATACTTACCAATAATTCAGACAACCGTGATGTCGTGAATTTGAAAATTTGAAAACCTACCTCTATAGGGTAGCAAGGGTTTAGTGACCCCATTCTGAGATTTACATATAATCCCGTGACCCCTGTAATCATCAAAGCCATGCAAATTATATCAACTCTCAATCTGAATCAAGTCTCATCTACAGATGATGCGACCCCACTGGAGTCATAGTTTGCAGTGCCAGGCTAGACACACCTAGTTTGTTCCTGGCAGGATCATAGGGACTAAGACCACAGAGGTCTTGTGCAGTTTTTCAGAACTGGCCTCAATCCATTTCCTGGAATGTATTCAATTTTGTATACTGTGACGTTTCTAAAAACATTATCCAGAAAAACGATCTAAAGTCAGCTAGTTAAATGAACATTGGATATTAAATATTCCTTATAGGTTAAAACCAATTACTCCTTTAAAGTAATTTTTAAAAAATAAGAGGCACCAAAGTTAGCACAGGATCAGTACATTTTGTTTAACATTACTTAAAAGATGTAGTACTCATTAAGGACGTAACTAATATTTCTTGGGAATTATTAGTAAATTGATTTTTCTGAAATGTGCAGTTCTTCCAAGAAATATCGGAGGAGACATCTAAGCAATTTACTGCTGAGACAGTTAGGCAATTTATTCTTAATACAAAAACGTATGAAAGGCTTAAATTTAAAGACCTTGAATCTAATCTTTTGATAAATGTGTTGCACTGGTCAGTTACAATTGAAATAAAAAAAGAAGATAAAAATTCTACCAATCTGAAAATATGCTTATCCCTTTATATTTCCAAAACGATTGTTATTCTTTAATATAGACACTTGCACATTTCTTACAAAGAATACATACATTTGTGTTTGCCATAATACCTAGCCTTAGCATTTTCCAGAGGCAGTGTAAGACTGCCTCTGGAAAATGGATCTTACTGCCTTCAGCAGATGAGGATAGAGATTTTGGGAGGTTGGGATAGGGGTTATTAAATGCTTCCCTCCCCCCACCCCTATGTTTCTGATATGTTATTCTTATGATCCAAATGCTGAGTCAGATACACTAGATCCTAATCTTCTGTTGTAAAATCTGCTTTCTTTCCTTATGCAAATAAAAAAGGAGAGAACCGATGAATGTTGTAGGTAATACATTTCTCTCGCTCTGTTAAATAATTATTTTTTCCCTGAAACTTTCTTCCCAGTGGATGCAAACTTTTATTCTCCGAGGCATTTATCAAGCCAAGCAAAAAAGAAATTAGCTGTTTCCAAAGATAATAAATTTCACCTTCTGCTGTTGCATTTTATCGGCAGCCTATTTTCTGGAAAGTGACTGTGTGTGGCCAGGGTTGGCTCACCCAGTGAACAGGGTGAGGCAGCCCTGTCCCAGAGGGCAGCTCCAAGGTCCCCTCCCATCGCACACCCACCACAAGTCTGAGCCCAACTTTTCCATTGTAATCAGGATGCAGCACTCCTTTTCCCCTTTTCAAGTGTGGGGAAAGGGGATGGTGCCTCAGCTTTTTTCACAGGACAGAAAAATCTTCTCCAGCGGTGTGACAGAGGATCCTGTGTTTGCACGCATGACAGTTGGTGATGGAAAGGGCATAAAGCAAGGATTCTACCAATTATTTTGCCAGCATTTTACACTGCATTGACAGAAAGCCAATGTGGTGTAGTAGATAGGGGGCTGGACTTGGACCTGGGAAGCCAGTGTTCAAATCTTGCTTTAACCATAAACTCACTGGGTGGCCTTGGGCAAGTCTCAGCCTCAGTTCCTCATCTGTAAAATGGGAATGTGTGTGTGTGTCTATGTGGTCCCTGTGCTCCCCTCACCCTTGTCAATCTTAGATCCCACTAGGCAGGGACCTGTCTTTGAAAAATCTGTGACTGTCAACACTGTATATGCCTTGTAGCATTATAGTACTAGCAACATATTAGAACTGAACACCGATTAGCATGAATTTCTATTGTGATGTTAGATGGGAAATACTGGTGGTTTAGTGTCTGGTCAGTTTGGAGTTTCCTACTAGCTGGTACCCATTGCAGAGATATTGTTGGTATGATTTTAAAGTTGTTTGAGCAGACTGGCTTGCTATCTGCAAGATACTTTGGGAGCCCTCCATTGCTAATCCGGCCCAGTGTTTGACACATATGAGACAGAGGGAACACTCCTTCTCCCTTCAAAAAATGATCATCAAGAAACAGGAGCACTGCACCCAATCATCCATACTTCAAGGCCCAGTCTGGAACTTGCAGTACCAATCACTTAGAAGGGATCAGGAACCTTTGGGGGCTATCCTAGACTTTTTGTGGCAGAACAAAGGGATTGCTCAGTACCGACCTCAGATGTTTATGGCCCTCAATGGACCATCCATCCTGTTCAATGGATGGGCCGACCCTGTATTTGACCAGGAAGCATGCAATAGGTACTCAACCCAATATGCAATATTTCCAAGGCAAAGTAAATATTTTCTCCCCTTACTTAGCTTTCTTGCTATTAGATGGAGAAAAAGTAGTTCTGATGATATCTTTTATTGGACCAACTTTTGTTGGTGAGGGTATGGAAGCTTTTGGGCCACTCATAGTTCTTCCTCAGGCTCACTTTTCAGAAGCTTGCTGTAACTCAGTTTGGTGGGACATAGCTTTAGACACCAGTAATCAGCCTGGAGTCCCACCCCTAGGCTATATCAAATCTCCTCAACTTGCATTCTCATCATTCATGTTGCTTTTTTAGAAATTATTTCCCGGAGTCTGGCTTATAAAGAGAAGAAATAGAATTTGTTTTGGAACTGATTCTGGGGGATACATTAGGTATAGCAGCTCATGCAGAATGATCTGTAAAATGTCTAAGACTTTTTTTATGCCTATGCAAAGAAGTCATGTTTTAATTTACCTATAATAGTGAAATCAAGTGGATTGTAGCTACATTTGAAAACCTTATGAAAATACCTGCAATTTCATTCTTAAAGTGAGCTGAGTAAGATTTTGGTGATTGGGTTCCCTTGATTTTAGAATAGCTCAAATCAAGGTATGGTTGCTTCCTAATTGTCATTGGTTGTCATTCACAAACTCTTACTTTGGGGAATAGTCCCATTGAAGCCCCTATATGTTTCTTTTCTCAAGGTGTATGTTACATAGTCCTCTGTGAATTTACTGAACCTTAATTGTAAACTGCAAAAAGCAGCAAATCCTGATAGCAACATTGTAGTCTAAATTTGTGATCATAGGAATAGCAGCTAGTGTAGAATTGGGGGGAGGAAATGCAAGATGTATGAAGAAAAAACATTGAAAAACCAATCCAGACTTTCCTTTCTGTAGGCACAGTGGAACACATAGCATTTGATGTATCACCATGAAGGGAGAATGCTATTCTACTTTCACTGACACTTGGGTGAGAAACAGACATCTGAATGGGGAGAAACTGTGTCAATGGGTAGAAACATTATATATGTGATAGTGGAGCGGCAGCGGCCTGACCTGGTTCAGGGAGGAAAACAGTGTCAGACATGGTCCTGGTTGGATTGAGGCGCCAAACAAATGTGGCGCCAAACAAATTAGGCTGCCTGCATGGCCTAAGTAGGTCAGGGAGAACTACGAATATGTGGCCAGCTGGCCCCTGCCCCTGCGCTGCACTCAGTGCCTCAGCCCCTGTCATGACGAGCAGCCATGGCAGCCAATGATGGCCTGCCATGACAGTCAGAATTGCCTGCTATGGACAACTTTGTCCTGGTTGGACAGTTCTTAGCCTGGGTTATGACCTCGGAGTTTTCTGGGCTCACAGCCAAGGCTAGCCATTGACATGACCAGGGCAACCCTGGGCAAACATGTGACGATGCCTGCACACATGTGCAAGTGAGGTCCAGGACAAAGCAGGCCATAGCATGCTATGTTTTTACCCAATATTAAGCAAATGTTTTGGGGGTTTTAAAAAAGAAAAATTATATTTAAAAAAACCCCAAAAAACAGAAAGTTAAACTACTTAGCAACAACATAAATTGGAATTCAAGAGCCCAGGTACTGCAAATAAGTTAAGCATGAGTTAAACTGTTTACAGGATCAATGCAGCATGTTCAGCACTATGTAGAATCCAAGCCAATGACAAGCAGAGAACAAAGGGCAAAACTAAATGATAGCGGGTAAGAGAGAGAGAGGAAATACTGTTAATCATTATAGTAACTCACTAATCATTTTTTGAAACTACATTATCAACTAGTGAAATAGAAAATGACTTTTAGGAATGGCCTTGTGTTTTTCAATAAAGATACGTTCATTGCTATATAATTTAAAAGAATTCAAAATATTTTTTCTTCCTAGAAGTATAAAATGGCATTATGCATAAATTATTGTAATTAGCAATATTTTATAATGAAGACACAATTTGGACAAAATTGCATATTATACTGCACATTTTAATTAAGCTCTAATATAAATGTAATTTGAAGTGTAATTGTAGAGTAATTGTAAGTAAGCCATCAGGCTTACTTCAGGCAGACAAATCTTTTATGGGACACTAATAGTTAGATTTACTAGTATCATTTTTGAAATAAGCAAATGAATATTAAGAATCTCATTGAAAAAGGTGAAATCCTATCAGAAAATATTTTTATGAGATGCTCTTGAAGTCATGACGAGAGACTTCCTTTTTGTTCCTTTACTTGCTTCTTTGTTTTTTGTTGTCACAATTATGTATCATAGTTCCATTTGTTGCAAGAGTTTATAATTTCAAGGAGAGTTCTAATATAACTGTGACAAAAATACTTGGAACACATCCTATCTGGCTGACAGTCATCACTTGCCTCCAGACCACTGAGGCTACCTTCACAATTCAGCTGGGAGACAGGGAAACATCTGTCAGTGCAATGGTGGCTCTGTTCTCATGACAATTAGCACACGTGAGAAATACCCTCCGCTGTGAATGCAGGCAGTGGGGGGTTGTTGAGCCCCCTCCCTTTTTTCCCCCTCCCCGACAAGTTGGACAGGATGGTGCAAGCCGCCGCTCCTTGCGGCGGTTGCACTAGGAGTTTTTTGTGGTCGCGCCGCTGAGCACGTTGCAAGGGTTGCCACGGCAACCCTTGCTGCTGGCGCGAAGAAGCAGGGCTACTGATTGGCCCCCTGCATCACGTGGTGACAGAGGCCTTCCCCGTTCATTCCAGGAGGAGCGGGGAACAAAGAAGCACCCACCCACCCGCCCCTTATACTGTGGTTACCGGTCACATTAGTATGGGCAAGGAAGGAAATTTTGGCAAGTATATTTGATTAGTGGGCTGACTTGTTTTTTTGCCTTCCTTACAGAATAAGGTTGTTAATTCGACTCGCCATTAGTTTGGTGTGGTGCTTTGATGATGTTCAGTGTAGTAGAATGTTATTGTCACACCCTGGCGGGGGTCCAGCATTGTTTAAAGTAGGATAAGGAAAGTTAGGAATCATCTCCTTAAGGGATGTGGAAGCCACGTGTACCGCGGGGCAGGGTATTGCATGCGGGGTGTGGTTTCCCTGGGAAAGGGGTATCAGTGAGAATGGCAGGGCATTATAAGATCTCCCACTGTCAGGCACCTCAATCCTTAATCAAGTCCGGACGGACAATGTCCCCTTTGGCCACACTCTTGGTGCTGGACGAAGGGGAGATGTTTAGTGTTTGAGGAGACTGGCGAAGGTATTTCGCAGCCCCCTCTGTTTGAAGTTATGAGTTATGGTAGATACTGGACCCATACCGCAATAGGCGATGTCACCCCCTCACCTATTTGGCTGTTTGTAATTTGGATAATAAAGGATGCGGTCATATAAATCCAAGACTGTGTCCTGTCTTGCTTCAAGGGGGGGGGAGTGGGTGCGGTGACATCACTCTATTCCACTTTTATCCTGCGAGAACACTCCCCAAAGGTAGTGTTTACAAGCATGGGAATGCATGGTGTCCACAGAGCTTCTCAGGGCAAACCACCTCTTGGGTTGACGATGGATCCACCCCATCTATAGCTGCAGGTTTGGCCAACTTAATTCACAAACCACTTATTCCAGAGTAAGTGGCCAGGGTTTCACTAGGGTCCTCTAGAGAAAGTAGTTTGTGGATTGCAGTCAGTCTCTTTCATTCCTTATGGGCTTTAATTAGACCAATTTCAGTGCTGTTCAACTTTCTTAAAAATGAAATTTAAAAAATACATTACTTTTTTAAATGTTTCAGGATTTCATGGTGTCCTGATTTCTGACTGCTTTGAGTTAGCAGTAATAGCCACACTATTCACAAGTGATGAAGCAATGAACCAAACACCAACAATAATATAAAGGAAAACCTGTCTCAGATTTGAATCACAACACTGGGTCCGGGGTCTGCTTCTACTTGCAAAAGTTGCAAGACTCAATTGTTTTTTTGCCTTCACAGATACTAAAGGATGCAGATGATAATAAGACATTTGGCTCCCTCTTACTCTTCTGCATTGACTAACCAGCTTTCGGCTGGGAGCAAAGCAATAATAGAGCACTTTGCAGGAATGTAGGATCAAGCAGAATGTCATTTCTTTTTATTTATTTATTTATTTATTTATAAAACTTCTACCCTGCCCCTCCTGCACGCAGCTCGGGGCGGCTTCCAACAATCTTTAAAACAATGTAAAAACAATTTAAAAAACCATAAACATTATACATAATTAATTTACAGGGCAAAACAAAACACTAAAAGTCCAAAAGTAGGTGGGGGAATTTAAACGCACCCTACTCACCCTCCCTCCCAAAGGCCTGGGCGAACAGTCAGGTCTTACAGTTTCGCCGGAATATTAATAGGCTAGGGGCCAGGCGAGCTTCCACTGGAAGGGAGTTCCACAGCCGCGGCCCCACTACCGAGACTACCCCACTACCCCTGCCCTCTCCATCGTGGCCCCCCGCTTAACACGGGGGACCTCCAGAAAGGCACCCCCGGCAGACCGCAGGAGCCACTCTGGGGTGCGAAGGGTGAGGTGGTCCCTAAGGTATGAGGGGCCGAGACCATGTAGGGCTTTATAGATCATCACCAACACCTTGAACTTGGCTCGGCATGCTATCGGCAGCCAGTGCAGAGCTCGGAGCACAGGTGTAATATGCTCCCGGCGACCCGTCCCCGTAAGAAGACGAGCCGCCGCATTCTGCACCAGCTGCAGCCTCCGAACCAAGACCAAGGGAAGCCCCACGTAGAGCGCGTTACAGTAGTCGAGCCTCGAGGTGACGAAGGCATGGATGAGGGTGGCCAGGTCCGGGCCGGAGACAAACGGACGCAGCCTACGTACTAGATATAGCTGGCGGAAGGCAGCCTTAGCGACTGCCTCCACCTGCCGCTCCAGACGCAGATCTGCGTCCAATATCACCCCCAGACTCCGAACCTGCAGAGCTACAGGAGGGCGAACCCCCCCAACCAGGGGGGCCACCACCCCCTTCGCTCTCCCCACCAACATCACCTCCGTCTTGTCGGGGTTAAGCTTCAGTCTGCTCAGCCGCATCCACTCCGCCACGGCCTCCAAACATTGGGAAAGCAACGAGATAGCAGGGTCTGGGTCAGTAGAAAAAGAGAGGTACAGCTGAGTATCATCAGCATACTGGTGACATCGCACCCCGAACCTTCTCACGACCTCCCCCAAGGGCTGCATATAGATGTTAAACAACAGCGGAGACAAGATCGAACCCTGCGGAACGCCACACGGTAAAGCGCGGGGGCACGATGTCTCCTCCCCCAACACTACCCGTTGGCTCCTCCCCGAGAGGAATGAGCGGAACCATTCAAGAACGGTCCCGCCCAGACCCCCCAGGTCACGCAGTCGCCTCAGCAGCAGCCCATGGTCCACGGTGTCAAAAGCGGCCGAGAGATCTAGCAGGATGAGAAATGTTGAACATCCTGCATCCATCTCCCGGCGGAGGTCGTCTACCAAGGCCACCAACGCCGTCTCGGTGCCATAGCCGGGGCGGAACCCAGATTGAAAAGGGTCTAGGAAGCCGATACTATCCAGATGCACCTGGAGCTGGAGCGCCACTGCCCGCTCAATAACCTTCCCTAAAAAGGGAAGGTTAGAGACAGGTCGGTAGCTGGCAAGCGCATCCACGTCCAAAGATGGTTTTTTCAACAGGGGGCGCACCACAGCCTCTTTAAGGCAGGGCGGCAACCTCCCCTGCCGAAAGGACGCGTTCACTACCCTCGCCAGCACCGTCCCCAACGTCTCCCTGGAAGCTTTTATTAACCAGGACGGGCACGGATCCAGTTCACAACACGTGGCCCTCACAGACCCCAGGACATCCACCGCATCGGCCGGCGTCACTTCCCGAAACTCTCCCCACAAAGATGGACCAGACGGGCCCTCCGCCCCCCCGCGCTCCTCCCCTACTGCCATCAACCCAGCGTCAAAGTCGGTCTGAATCCGAGCAATCTTGTCTGCGAAGTAGGTGACAAACTCCTCACAGCGGGCCCGGGACAAGTCCCCATCCAGGCGGAGGGAGGCCGGACTAACCAGCCCCCGCACCACCCGAAACAGCTCCGCCGGACGCGACTTCGCAGACGCTATGAGGACCGCAAGGAACTCCTTCCTCGCCGTCCTCACAGCCTCAACATAGGACCGCAAATGGGCCCTATGGAGAAGACGGTCGGAGTCAGATCGAGTCCGACGCCAGCGTCGCTCTAGCCTCCTGCCTACACGCTTCATACACCGCAGTCCCTCAGTAAACCAAGGGGCCCTGCGGTGACGAGTCCAAGGCAGAAGGCGTCTCGGAGCCACCCTGTCAATGGCCTCCTCCAGCAAGTTGTTCCAATGCTGAACCAGCTCATCCACAGAGTGGCCATCCACGTCCAGGGTTAACTCCCTCAGAGCCTCCTGGAACCGCTGGGGCTCCATCAGCCTCCGAGGGCGGACCATCCTAACCTTTTAACAATCAAAGGTTAATTGGAGAGAGATTACTCTCCTGCCCTATACTGTCTTTCTGTGGTGGGATACAATGTACAGGCAAGAATCATCTCTTGATTCAAAGACACCATTATCCTCCAACATATCCTGGTCTCACATGCTCTGTTGCTTTTCCTAAACATATGCTCATAACCTGATTTTTCTGAGAGGTGATGCCATTACAAAGAATCCTCCTTTTCCTATTTTCTTTGCTTTCCTTTAAAAAACAAACAAACATTAAAATCACTGCTAATAGCTGACATAGCAGCTACATTACCAGGTTTGACCCTGTATCAGTGACACCAATTCTAGTTCAT
This sequence comes from Sphenodon punctatus, assembly GCA_003113815.1. Lineage (NCBI taxonomy): Eukaryota > Metazoa > Chordata > Lepidosauria > Sphenodontia > Sphenodontidae > Sphenodon > Sphenodon punctatus. Next base: position 543,000 of record QEPC01001360.1, read on the forward strand.
TTTACTGTCCAGAAGGATCGTTATCTGGCATGGTTTCTGGAGCTCAAGCAATCAACATACCAACATCAGTGTCTGTTTGTTGCCCCAGAATCCATATTATCTCCTTTTGTTCTTTGTAACTGGATTAGAGCTGAAACGAGAATCTTGTGTGTTCTCATGATAATTTCATGAGATTCTCAAAAATCTCATGTGCACATGTGGAAAATGGCCACCGGGGACATTTCCAGGCATGCGTGGCCCCTGGCAGCCATTTGTGCATGCACAGAGAGTGATTTGACGGTTCTTGAGAATCTAGTGAGAATTTTATTGCACTCAAAACTCTCTGCTCATGCGAAGAAAGGCCGAAAGGGGCTGCGCATGCACAAAAATGGCTGTGGCGGCCATTTTGTGAATTCACAGTGCCAGTTTTTGGCCTCACAAATTTCAAGCAAGAATTGTTTGAGAATCAGCTGATTGTAGACTCGTTCTTATAATTCTCAGTGAGAAACCAATTCTCATCATTTCTCATCATTTTGGCAAGAAAACAAGGACAAGTTTCAGCCCTAAACTGGATGTTGTTATCTATATGGCTTGTATATCAACTTGAACACAGGCCTCGTATGTTAGGGTGAGTCTTCCCTGAGCCAACAAATATATCCCACTGTTTCCTGTGAAACTGAAAAGAAGTCTGACTGCTGCTCATCTTTTTGATATTAGCAGTGCAGGTATTTTGACATGTGAGGCAATTTTATTTCCAGGTAAAACTCCTCCATGACATCCTTTCCTCCTGAGGATAATTTCAGACAATATGATAACACAGTCAACCACAGTGAACCCCCTATGGTGGCTGCGATTCCGTAACGTCTGTAGTGCGTTCCACCAGATATTCACCATGGTGAACGTCTGGTGGGAAACACATTGACCACAGTTCTGGACCTCCAGCCGCCCGGAGGTCCAGAACCGTGGTTGTCTGGACCACGGTTCAGAATCGGTGGAAAGTAATGTCAATTACCTCCACCGATTCAGAACCGTGGCCCAGACCACGATGCAAGATCAGGTGCAGCGGCAGGATTGGCCACTGTGCCCACCTGTCTCCCAGAGAGCGGCCGGCCAAGGGAGCATGGGGGGCGGGGCTGTGCGGCCACACGTCACACCACATAGCCCCGCCCCCTCCCTGATCCCTGAGCGGAATCAGCCCAGCACGTCTAATGGATGGCTGGACTGATTCCTCACTGGGATCCGAAATGGATCCCGGTCGGTGGTAATGGGCCGGCCCGTCACTTCTGAAATTACCCTGAGCCTCCAGTATCCATTAAATTTATCACCTCTAATTCTCAGTCTGTTTTCCAAAAATGCCCTTGATTTCTCTTACTTTGCTGACAGTATTTGCTTATTAACAGCTTCCTTGGTACTAAGAATGTAGTCCTGTCACTTTGCCTGACATTGTTGCTAGAACAGAAGTGGTCATTTGAAAAACGTGGTGTGGTGTAGTAATTTAATCAGAGGGTTGTGAACGAAGACCACTTGGGTTCAAAAATAAGGTATAGCAATGAATTGGGGGGCGCAGGGAGCCTGTATGATAAGAAATTTCCTCCCCTCTTCCTTTATCACTTTAATTTGTAAAATGTAATTTCCACATTTTCTCTTACTAGTACAGTTCACATCATAAACTGACAAAAATTGTATTTTAATGATGTTAGAATGAACAAAGCAATAATTTTTCTATTCAATAATGAGATGCAGAAAGTTCAGAAATTCACTACTACATTTATATTTAATGTAAAAATTATTTCATAATATTTTAACATTAACTGAAATATTAATGATTTTTTAAAAAACCAAAACTTTTTCATGGCCTTATAATTCCACTGCTATAATTCTAATTTATATATTACAAAAGTGAATCAAAAGATCAGTTCATGTAAAAATTTCTCATCACTGCAATATTGGTGTCTGGAAGATAATATCTTTCATTCTTGTATAAATATATGGAATACTAGGAGGAGTATGGTTTGATGGTTTGGGCCCAGAACAAAGTCTCAGATGAACTCTAGGATCAGTTCCCAGATTTGTCTTAACCAAACTCCTCAAGTTCTAGTTTTGCAAAAGCTTATTCACATGGGCCCCAGTATGCATACAGAGTCCCCCAACTCCCAACCCTCCCACCTCCAGGAGAGGGAGATGTGGGGCTGAAGTGGCTGCTTTGGTGGTAACACAGTTGGGAGGTGGTGGACTTTCCTGGGGACATCCCAAACGTGCACAATGTGTACATGCAGTATGTTTTGGTCTGTGCATGTGAGAACCTTGAATTGAGACTGTGCTGAACTTCTTGCCTCATGGGGCCATTTGGATGATAAATACATTAATATTTATTTATTTATTTATTTATTTCAATTTCTTGGCCACCCCCTCCCGCTATAGCAGTTCAGGGCGACTCACAACATACTAAAACCATAAAGAAAACATAAAACATGTATAAATAGCACATCAATAAATAAACAAAATACAAATAACAATATAAAATCAGCATTAAAAAATACCCCAAGGCAGAGCTAAAAATCTCTCCCTCCCCCATCCCAACCCCCCCACCCATCATGCGTGCCAAAAGCTCTGTGGAACAACCAGGTTTTTCAGAAAGAGGGAAGGTTCAGGGCCAGGTGAACCTCTATTTGGAGAGAGTTCTACAGCCTCGGTGCAGCCATCGAGTACACCCGCCTCATCATCACCACCTGAGTTACCCAAGGGATTCTGAGGAGGGCGCTCCCAGCCAGCTGCAGGGGCCAATCCAGGACCCAGGGGGTGATGCGATCCTGCAGATTGGCGGGGCCCAGGCCCTTTAGGACTTCATAGGTCAAAACCAACACCTTGAATCAGACCCAGAAGACTATGGGTAATTTTAGATGTTACGAGACCATGGTCAACCACAGTGAATCCCCTGTAGTGGCCGTTTGTCCCGTAACATCTGTTGGGGTTCCCACCAAATGTTCACCCCAGTAAATCCCTGGTGAGAATCTCAATGACCACGATTCTGGACCTCCAGCTGCCCAGTGGTCCAGAATCATGGTGGGATCGGGCCCCAACCGTGGTTGGATTGGCCAGGATCCGGGATCACCTGAAGGTAACATCTGTTACCTTCAGCCGGCCCGGATCATGGTCCCGACAACAGGACGGGATCGGGCGCAGCGGCCGGATCAGGCACAGCGGCCGCCCATCTTCTGGAGGGCATGCGACCGGGGGAGCTAGGGGGGGCTGGGCTGTGCGGCCGCACATCACACCGCACAGCCCCGCCCCCTCCCCGATCCCCCTCCAGAATCAGGCCGGCACGTCTAAAGGATGGCTGGCCTGATTCCTGACCGGGATCCGCAATGGATCCCCGGTCCGTGGTTCAGTGTGGCAGACCTCCGGGCCCGTCACATCTGAAATTACCCTATATGTAGCTAAGGTGGAAAGAACGGAGCACTGGTGTAATGTGCTCACAGTGACCCATCCCTGTGAGGAGACAGGTCACTGTGTTCTGCACCAGCTGCAGTCTCTGAACCATCACCAAGGGTATAGTGCATTGCAGCAGTCCAGGGTCTCTACTCCATTCATGTCCTCCTTGATCTCTCTGCTGCCGTTGACACTGTTGACCATGGCCTCCTCCTGGATTCACTATACTCCCTTGGTTTCTGGAAATGTGTTCTCTACTGGTTCTCTTCATATCTTTCGAACCACTCCTTGAACATTTCTCTTTCTGGTACCTCCTCTACCTCACTCCCCCTCTTCATGGGAGTTCTGCAAGGCTCTGCCCTGGGCCCTCTTCTTCCTTTACACTCTTAAACTGATTAAATATTATGGCTTCCAGTACAATCTGTATGATGATCATACACAACTCTCTCTCTCTACTCACATACTCTCCTCCTCCATCCAGTCTCATATTGCTAACTGTCTGTCTGACATCTCTGCTTGGATGTCTCGCCACCAACGCAAGCTTACTATGGCCAACACTGAACTCCTCGTCTTCCCCCCCAAACGTTCCCCTCCTACTTCCCTCTCAGGGTCCATTGAGGGTGTCACCAACCAGCCTGTACCTCAGACATGCAGCTTGGAATTCATTTCTGACTCCACCCTCTCCTTTATGCCTCAGATCCAGGCTGTTGCCAAATCCTTGAAGTTAAGCACGTGCACCTGCATCTTCTCAAACTCATGAATGTATCCTTCTCTCTCCTGATGTTCACCTCTCCCTTGTCTTCCCCTTCCTTGTCTCTTAGCTTGTAAGCCCTTTAAGGTAGGGACCTGTCTGTAACTACATTGCTGGCACTATATATATATATAATAAAAATTAATAATAATGTGATTTGTAGGAAAGTCATTGTAAAATACTGTATGTTAAATTCATTCTAAAAATATAGAAGTAAAATCAATTAAAATGGAATGAAAATATAAAAGCAAAAGAAGGTTAAAAAAGCAATTGGAGATCATTTTTGTTAAGTAATAATAATAAAAAACTATTAAGCCCCATATCTGCTACCCAAGGTAAAAATGTCTACAAATTCACAGGCACTCTGGGACCTCTCCATAAAGGCCATGTAGCGTTATAGCTCTTCCATCTTCTCTTTTGACCTTTCTGTTTTAAAAGGCAATTCCTTGGAGTTTCCAAAGGCACAGTTCATTGATCTTTGGTTAAGAATTACAGCACAGTATTACACTATAGTAACAGACCTTATTCCACTGATTTTTTTTCTTTTCTTTTGCAAAGCTATTATATACCCCTTTGACCTTTTTAGACAGAAGTGCAAATACAGTTCAGCAAATGTTTTCAATATAAATTTATATTACTCAATACCTCTGCTAAGTAAGTCTAATTCACAAGGACTGTGAAATGCCTCTCCTGTTTCTGTATGTATTTGATCCCCCTCAATGCAATTTGTCTAGCTTCTCAATACCCTCCTCCTTCTTCTCCTTTTTCTTTCTCCATTCATCTGCAATAGTGTTCCTGTACTTACAATCAGATCACAATGGAACAGAATTCTCTGTACATTACTATTGGCATATTTGAAACTGGAAAATTACAAGAATTCAGCCATGCAAAATTGATATTATTTGTTTAGTTTCCTGCAGTTCTTGACGACATGTTTAATCCATTCCCTCTACATGGTGACTTAAAGCCTGGAGGCTTCTTTTTGTGTCACTTTTTAAAAATTTGAACAGCATTATTCAAACACTAACAACTGACCAATCAGTGCAAATGTGTGTCTGTAATACAAATGGGTATCCATTAGCAATTAGAAGAAATTGAAATGGAAATGCTCTGGTAAGAGGAGAGTAAAGATTTTTTTACTACAATAGATCTTAGGATGCACTTAGATGTTTCATATTGATAGGGTCAGAAAAAAACCTAATTAGGTAATCTTCAAAGTTCATCTCAGCTCATATCCCATGCCCATGTCATAGGTATTACAAAAGACAATGCTTTGTATTACTGTACTCAGATGTGCAACACTTTATTTAGGCCTCGGGGGAAAGTTGGTTGTAAGAATATATAGGCTTGTATTAAAGCAGAAGCTGAATAATCATTGTCAGTATAACGATTACTGTTTCATTTTCTGTTTTCTTTACCTGTAGGCAATATAGGGGTTCCTATTTTCAGACAAAGTAAGATGCTACTAAAAACCAGCACTTCTTAAGTCATTTGTTTTACTTCTTTTTTAAACAGAGTTCTGAGTCAAGGTTGGCTTGACTGTTGACATGGCATTCATCAAAATGGTGGCATATCAATCAGCTGTCACACTTATAAACCTCTTTAATATCCTTTAATATCTGCAGTGCCTTAAATGGGGTTGATTCTTAGCTGTGTAAATCAGCAGGGGTCTATTGGCTCCAGCGGAGTTATGCTGATTTACAGCAACTGAGGAACTGGCAGATCATTACTTTTCTTCCATTTATGGACAACAATGTAGTATTGGAATGCTGCTAACTGTGAATGCATGCATTGTGTATAAAAAGTAACTCATAACCTTTGCGTAGTTACAACTAGACAATTCTTAACCTATTAGAAGAGTTCAGAACTATTTCACTATACAGACTTAACGGCACATTAACATTCCTAAGCCCACAAGGACATTTACTATGAATTGACAGTGTTTTCATCTGAAGTAGCTTTCAAGTCTTTGGCATTGTATTTGAATTCTAATCTGGCTTACAGTATTCAGCATCCATAAAAACACTATCAGAGCTCTATTGTGGACAGACCACCAGAAAACAGATTGCAGACAACCAACCACCACCCAATGACATGGAATTTTCAGTGTTCAATTTATAGGGTGAAATACATAGATAGTAAGCAACAACAGTTACATTTTATTTCAGAAAACACATCAACTGCATTAAAATACAAAAATGAAGTTGCAGGGTAAACAGATAGAGGAGGAGAAAAAGACTTACATGGCAATTCTTAAGCTGCTTCCAAGCTCGTACCTCCCATTGACTTCAAGTAGTTACACGACTGGAGCCATATCCCATTATATTGCAGTATGAAACCAACTTCACAATCAGCTCTACCTTCTGAGGGGAAATTACTTTTGTGAACATAAAGAACTGCACTTTTCAATGGGGATGGCAGTCTTGTTAGATGTTAAGCTGGTGGGGGGATACAGAGAGGGATTATGTCACATTACCAACATGCCATAGAAACGCATCTTTCCAAAGTCTCAGCTTTGATGAATATCAGTGTGAAAACTATTCTGCTTCTATCCAAGGGTAATTACAACTTATATATTCCATGCTGGTGGTTCAGATTCAACACAAATTATTTTAGAAGTTTATAAATCAATAATGTTTTCCAGTAAAGGAATCTAGCAAAAAGAAAAGGGGGGGGAGGGGGGGATCAATTGACTTAAATAGTGTCAGATATTCTAGCTGTTGTTTGTACTTGGAATGGATATGTTCCATGAGTGATTTTGCTAAGTAGAAATATGATCAGAGGAGCTTTAATTCTGTTTACAAATTACTGGCAAATAAAGAAACAGTTGGTTATCTGTATAAAAAAATTGTTAAAGAGAAGAATGCCAATGTTGGAAACAAATTCTTCAAGTCAAAAACAAGTATTTTTATTTTTCCCAAATGGAGAGAGATTTTGGAAAAGTATACCCCATACCTTGCTTGGAGTGACTTCTTGGCATGAAACTAAACCTGTGTAAAGATTAGAATAAATGGGACTGAATGCCAGTCTATACAAACATTGTAATAACTTAAATTTCAAGATGAATATTTGGAATAGAACAAATAAAACAAAAGCTCAAGATACAGTTTATCACTCTCAGATTTGGTTAGCAAACAAACTTCATAAATTAACAAAATTGATTGCTTGTGTTAAACACTACAGTCCAAGTCCAACACAAAGGGCTGTTCCAATCATCCCTTTAGTGCATTTGGATATAAAGAGCTCATCATGGCTGTAACGGGTAGAACCTTGAGTAAAAGGCATTCCAACAGGTGTCTTGGGTGGCACTATGATGAGATAGTGGGGAATAAGGCTGATTTGCCACCCTTAAAGAGGGGAGAGAAGGGACACATGGGGTGATTTCAGACATTACGAGATCACAGTCAACCACGGTCAATTCCTGGTGGTGGGTGTGATTCCGGAATGTCTGTTGGGGGGAACGGATGTTCCCCCCCAGATGTTACCACAGCATGGAATTACATTCACCACGCGAGCATCCGAAGCGGTGGGGCCGGAGGCCGTCGTGTGTTGAATGTAATTCCACGCGGGGTGAACCCCGGCATCAAGTCTGGTCAGGCGCCACGGCCCGGGATCACCAGCGGGATCCCGGGCCGTGGTGAATCCGGCCTGATGCAGCAGCCTCATTGGCCCCGCCGCCCGCCCATCTCCCCAGAGGGTGGGCGGCGGGGCGTGTGGAGGGGGCGGGGCCGTACGGCCGCACGTTGCACCGCGCGGCACTGCCACCTCCCAGATTCCCCGCCGGGATCCCCCCAGCACGTCTGATATGGCGTGACGGGGTCATCCCGGCGGGGAATGGATAGGGTGTTTTCGGTACAGGGCTAACGGGCCCCGTAACGTCTGAAAACACCCATGTAGAGGCACATTTGTACACTGTTGGGTAGCTTTACCCTCTCATAATGTAAAAACTTAGCACCAGAGATTATATTGTCTAGAGTATGCAACTAATGACCACATTCTCACATGCTGAATTAACACCAAGATGTTGTTATGCCTCCAAATAAGAATATTTGTAACTATATTAAAGCAGAACGCAATGCATCTCTATGCTTTGCCACCCTCATGCACTGCTGGAGGCCAGGCTGCCAGACCACAATGAAGAGAAGGTGGTCTACTGAGGCAAACCTCCTCACCACACGTGCTTTCCAAAAGACTATGCCATTGGCATGATCAGGTTATTATTAATCCTCTGCCCTTGTGACCGCTTCCACTTTTCACAGAAGCAGTATGTCAACCCATCATGTAGTAGGGATACAGCTGGTACATGGGCCCCTCAGTTCATTACTCACCCTTCAATCAGCAAGGAAGGAAATTTCTTCCCTTGCTTTGACTGGGTCTGGCCTTAGGCACAAATTGTGGTATATATGGCCATTGTCACTCCTTGCTTTATTTAAACTAGCAATTGTCCAATGCAGATATTCATAGGTAAAGAGATTCTGGCCTAGGAATGGGGCAATTGTAACCAGATTAATCTGATTCACCCAATTTTTATTGCTTTGGATTGCTTCATTTTAATCTGATTCCAGTGCAAGAACTGAAATGCCTTGCATTGCCCATTGGAATGAATAGGTTCAATTTCCCATTGACTTCAATGGGGGAAAAAAAGTTTTCCCATTGAAGTCAATGAGGGAAAGAATATGAACCAATTCTTATTCAGATCTGATTCAAATCCAAACCAACTGAATCCAATTCTGATTTTTCATCTGATTTCCCATCCCTATTCTGGCCACAAACTTGGCTGAAGTGTATTCTAAGGGCATCTCCTTAAGTTTAATAAGTAATCTGTACCTAATATAGTGACTGCATCTGTTAACTGCATTGGAAAAGCACTCTGGCAGTACCCCAAAGTCCTGTCCTTCATGGGGGCTGGGAACAGGAGTCATGGTGTGTTGAAATTCCAGTCAATAGTGTTGGGACCCATTGCAGCTACTAGGGCTGTGCGAACAGAATGCAGTTCGGCTGTTCGGATGTTTGGTCGTTTGGTTCGAAACCCAAGTTCAGGTTCAGAAGTTCGGTTTGGCGGAGTTTGGTTTGGCCAAATTTGGATTGCGGAGGATTAAAATACTGATTAAAATTATTGATACTGATACCGGACTCAGCTGAACATTCAAAAATAGCGCTATCGATACCGATACCGAATTTGAAGATTTTTTTTCGGTATCGGTATAATTTGGCCCTGAAACAACCCCTGGTCTCCACTACTGGTGCCAGGAAGTCTGGTCCTCAGCTGCCTCCCCCTTTCAGTCACATTTTTCTTGCCCAAAGTCACATTTTCCTGCTCCCGAACTCATCCGAACTCACCTGAACATGTCTGAACTGTTGGGTCCTTTTCAAGTTCGGTTCAGACGTTTGATTTGGATGTCCGAATAGACCGAGTTCGATCTGAACTTCGAACATCCGAACCACATTCGCACACCCCTAGCAGCTACACTCTACATAGGTTTTTGGCATGACAGACCTCTCAAATGTTGCTGTGGCTGAAGCATCCCCATTCTAGGTGTTCAGTGCAGATGGGGTGGGGGTATTCATTCATATTATATTTATCTATTTATAATTTTCTACCCCGCCCCTCCTGCTCCAAGCAGCCCGGGCAGCTTACAGTATAAAAACATATAAAACATATAGAATCAAAAACAATACATTAAAAGAGAAGGCAAAAAGAACCAGAACCACCCCTCCCAACCTCCCAACCCAACCTATACCCCATCTCCCTCATCAAAGGCCAGACAGAACAGCCAGGCCTTACATATACGACAGAAGGAAGGGAGGTCTGGGGCCAACCGAGCCTCCACCAGGAGGGAGTTCCACAGCCTAGGTGTGGCCACAAAGAATGCCCTCTCCATAGTGCCCCTCAGGCCACATGGGGGACCTCGAGAAGGGCGCTCTCGGCAGACCTCAGAGGTTGCTCCAGAGTGCGGGGAGCGAGGCGATCCCTCAGGTAAGTCGGGCCAAAGCTGTATAGAGTTTTATAGGTCAAAAACAACACCTTGAATCTGTTGGAATGCAAGGACTGTGAGATCATAGCATTGATTAGCCCAATGCAGAGTTTACAGAGGAGTGTGAGTAGCTAATCATTAATAAGCAGGCAGGAAGCATACTTAAGTTTAAGTAGCTTTATTAAGAAATACATGTAGGATAGNAATAAGCAGGCAGGAAGCATACTTAAGTTTAAGTAGCTTTATTAAGAAATACATGTAGGATAGGAAAGGCCTACATCTATACTAAGTCCTAAGACTAGGTGTGTTCAGGAGGGAAGTAGCAGAAGCTCTCTGAATATCTTTCAGACACAAAGGGATAAGAATGTTTGTTAATATTCTCCCCTGTCTCTCACCCTGTCTCCCCCTCCTTGTCTTTTAGATTGTAAGCCACAGGCAGGGACCACGTCTATTTCTATGTTTTGTACAGCACCAGGTCACACGTCTGGCACTATATAAATGTTTATAATAATAAATAATAATAACATCCTGGGGAGAGGAGATTAACCAATCAGGCCCTAGCAGGAGTATAACTAAGTGGATGAGGGAGGGGTTCCCTGATCTGACTGTCTCTACACCTGCTGTTTCTAGCAAACAAGCAGAATAAGGTGCTTAGGGGAGATGTAACTAAGGAATGTATTTCCCACAAAATCTGGCCCTGAAGACTATAGGCAGTCAGTGCAGAGCCCAGAGCACTGGTGTAATGTGCTCACGGTGACCCGTCCCCATAAGGAGATGAGCCACCACATTCTGCACTAGCTGCAGTCTCCAGACTCTCATCATGGGTAGCCCCAGGTAGAGCGCATTGCAGTAGTCTAATCTCAAGGTAATGAAAGTATGGATGATGGTGGCCAGATCCCTATCTGAAACATATGGCCTAAGCTGTTGCACCAGATGTAATTGGCGAAATACACTCCTCACCACAGCCCCCACCTGGAGATCCAGGTGAAGCTGGGATCGAGGAGCACGCCCAGGCTGTGAACCTGGGGAACCAGTCGAGGGCAAATCCCATCAATGATGGGAGCCACCACATGCACTGCCTTACCCACTATCATCATCTCTGTCTTGCTGGTATTCAACTTCAGTCGGCTCACCATCATTCAGTTCCCTACAGCCACCAGACTTCGGGTAAGCACCAAGACCGCCGAGTCTGGATCAGATGAAAAGGACAAGCAGAGTTGGATGTCATCAGCATATTGATGACATCGCAGTTCACACCATCTCACGACCTCGTCAAGCGGCTCCATATACATATTAAACAGGAGACGGGACAGAATGGAACTTTATGGGACTACACACATGAGGTCTCGTGGAGATGAAAAATGGTCCCCTAGCACCACGCGCTGAGTTGTTCCAGCTAGGAAAGAGCAGAAGTAGTCAAGAACGATCCCGCCATTCCGGCTCGATACTGCAAGCGAGTCACCAACATCTTGTAGTCAACAGTATCAAAAGCAGCTGATAGATCTAACAGAATTAGCAGGGTCGAGCGACCCTGATCTAATTTGTGGTGAAGGTCGTTGACCAAAGTTACAAGTGCAATCTCAGTGCCATAACCTGGACAAAAACTGGACTGTGAGCCCACATCAAAACCCACATCACACGTGACAGCTGTTCTTTTTTTGGAAATAAACATCTGGTAAAAGAAGAGATTACATTGGTGCTACACACAAATGTTTATTTGAGGAATTATCCTAATGTGGACCCTCTTAATTTGAAAATAAAATTCCAGACTTAATATTTATTTACACTCATTCCATTTTATTTTACTGTAGACAAGAGCCTTTATGTGTGATAGGTTTCACAATCAGATTGGTGTAAAATATCCATAATAAATGAAAATCAGGCCATGCATTACATGATTTGATGAGCAAGCCATGATATGCATTAATACATATGGGCAGTGTCTTTAGGAAACTGCGGCAGCTACCCAGGGTCTCATGCTAGAAAAGGTCCACCAAAGGCCTCTCAGTGCATTGAAGCACAATTTGCCCCATGCTAACGGGTCCTGCTAGGATATGTGCACAGGCTCCTGTTGCAGTTTGCATGATACCCCCTAAAGACACCTTTGCATGACAGGTTGATAGATACAGTTTAAGTTTCACAAATAATTCTATCTGTATGCCATTTAGTTCAAATTAGGACCTTCCTTGGAAAAAAGCCTGCCACTTTCTGTGAATTGTGCCAAACTGTAATGCAGTTTTGTGCTGCGTTAAATACAGGGTTCAGAAAGTAATTTCTAAATCCTTCTTTGGTCTAGACTACAATCACATTCTATATAGGTGAAATATTAATGCACTAACCCAGTCATCAACCCCAAATAACCACTATATTTTACGTGACCATTTCTGTGTTGGTTTTCTATTAGAATGGCTGCTGCTTTACAACAATTCTGTGTTCAATGAGAGAGAACAAGTTATAGTAATTTTTCCGTATTGCTTTCCTGTCAAAAGAGGTGACTAGACAACTAACCTTTATGAGTACAATACCAAAGTAACTGTACATTTTTTATTTTTTAATAAACCAGCTATAACGTCTAGGAGATATGATAATGGCGCTGGTGGTGGTTATATTCAGTTATGGAGAGCAATGCAATACAAATACAAAAAATATTGTAAGAAAATGTAACATCCCATACCTTAACAATATAAATTATAATATTTGAATAATTTCCCTAAGGTTATCAAGTTTGGTTAAACTTAGAGGAAGTTTTCTTGTGGATTTTTCTAGCTGATTTTTTATCACATCTGGGCAGTTTATGCATTTTGGTGGAAACTATTTAACAGTGAGCTGAATCTCCTAAAGCAGGCAAAATTTGACAATTTAAGCTGCTTCAATTCAGCTTTTATGCTTTCTTATTCATTGAACTGAAAGGGTATTGCTGGTTTATATCAGCTCAAATCAATGGACACACACTGTATCTGAAGTTACATATATAATAATAAATCTGGCTTCTTAACACTATAGAGAGCTATGAAAATTGACAAAACTATTCAGCTGGTAGGTATTTTATAAGTAAAACTAGCTTGATTAATAGTACTGATTCAGTGATAACACTGACAGTAGATTTTCTAATTAATATGTCACCATAGTATGACTTTAATATTGCACTGGTGAGATTGGTCTCTCTCTCAATAAGTTTGTATTAGTTTTTATGAAACTGCCTTTGGTTTTTTGTGATTTAAAAAAAATATATTTTTTTCATAAACTAGTGACAGGCTTATGGTTTATGATTACTTTAATTTGATCCTTTACCTTTAGTTTTACATCCTTTAACATTTTATTTTGTACATTAAAAAAAGAAGAAGAAAGAAATGATGCTTATTCTCTGGTGTAAATTGATTATGAAGCCCCAATTACTTCATGCAACCAACATGGATGGGGTTTTGTATGTTAATTTTCATGACAGATAGCTCGGCTAATGATTATTACAGGGGAACATAAGTCTCTAAACATATCAGAAGGTTTTGAGTATAGGCATTTTTTCAGGTAAAGTACAGTTCTGCAATGAGAGAGAGAGAGAGCACGCTAAGATGCAATGTTTTGTCTTGCTTTTCAACAATGAGCTGCATAAAACTGAGAATAGGTGGAAGGTCCATTTCCTGGGGTGTTTAAAACTGTACTTAATAAAATGCTACTAAACGTACAACAGGGAACAATCCTGTGAGACTGATAGCTGGATGACCTGATAAGAGTTTCCCATCTCTGTGACCCTTTTTACGCTGGCCACGGTGCAGGGGGCTCAATGTTCGCACCGGTCGATGTGCAGACAGTGGGGGGAGGGTGTATATGAGTGTACCCTGGCACACACTGACCTTTACCCACCTCCACCCATCGCACACACACAGACCAATCACTGTTTTTGCCAGTTGCTTTGTGTGTGTGTGTGATGGGTGGAGGTGGGTGGGCATGCATGTTGGCTGGAGCACGCACGCACACACACACAAAACCCCACCCACCCGCTATGGATTTTACATGAGACTCACCCATGTATGAACACCCAGATTTCTGGGTGTTTATGCATGGGTGCAGCCCATTTAAAAAGGGCCTATAAATGATTAATTTCTTTCTGTAATTGATAAGGAATGGTGGGACAGACAATTCTATCAGTAACTCTATTCTCTTAAGTGTAAATGGGAGCAGAAACTTAGTATTATTTTTGATCCTGCTTCCACTGAACTCTGTATCTATAGCACAATCCTCTGGGCAGCTTGGGCACCGGGCACAAATGTTCCTTCTGTCCTTATGATAGCGATGTTCCTGGGTTGTGAAAATTTTCTACCCCACTGCATTAATTAGCTGTGAATGGATAGTGTGTGGATAATTCCCTCAGTCATGTTACTCCTGTGACCCTAAATCAATCTAGTGTTTGAGGACCAAGGAAATGGAATAGGTTCCAGTCTTTCCTTGTGTGTCACAACTTTCCTATTATCTCCCTTCCATTTTCTCATTCTTTTTTGCCTTCCTTTCGTATGCATCATTTACCCTTCTGCTATGTCTTCTTGCTCATTTTCTTCTACATCTTTTATTAAATTCTCCTTGACTTCTTTCCTCTGGTGTTTTTGCTCTCTGTCCTGTTTCTCATTCTAAATTACTTTAAAAGAAGCCTGCTGAGTGAGTTTATGCTCTCCTGAAATCTTTTCCATGATACTGTGTTTTTCTTATACCTGCAAGGCTCTTTGTACAGGACCTATCCCTCTGATGCATGATCAGTATGTTTTTTAATCTGTACATACTATGGGGACATGCACACAGCTATCAATGACAGAATTGGGGCAAAGCTCAAAGTACTGGATTAGTATAGAGAGAGTGCTCCTGAACCACAGGTGGGGCAATGCCGGAATCTGAAGAGATGACCTGTCTCAAGAGAAAATGGAAGGACAGTTATTCTAGCCCTGGAAAATATGGCATTCTGAACTCTAAATTGCTTTGATTAGGGTTATACAACATAGCTTGTGATATTAATTTAAAATTTCTTAAAAGTTAGGCTGCTTTTATTTGAGCAGGTCACAGTCATGTTGTTCTATGTTACATGATCTAATAGGTCCAGTGTGTGTGTGTGTGTGTGTGTGTGTGTGTTCTTCTTTTTCTCAGAAGTAACATTTGGTGGTTTGAAGAAGGTTGCATGTAAAGAAAAAAAATACATATATTAGGACAGCATGCTTCTTAAATGATTCTGCTTCTTTAAATCTTTTTGAATGATCCTCCATTGCACTTCATTTACCAGTCACCCTACCAATAGTAACAAGATTCAGGTTTCTAGAAGTGTCACACTATGCTATAGTGGGTGATTTCAGACGTTACGTGAACACGGTGAACCACGGTGAATACCCACCTGTGGTCACCGTGTCCCGTATGTCTGTTCGCGGCGCGCCAGATGTTGGCCACGGTCAATCCCCACATGGGGTTCGTTTGAACCACGCTTCCCGGGCTAGCCGGGGGAAGGTCCCGGGAAGCGTGGTCAAACGGACCCCGGGCCGTGACCAAGGAAAAGTCACGTCGGGCCGTGGCATGTTCGGCCGGACGCGGCGGCCGCATTGGCCCCGCCGCCTGCCCGTCTCCTCGGAGGGCGGGCGGCGGGGTGTGCGTGGAGGGGGCGGGGCCGTGCGGCCGCACGTTGCGCCGCGCGGCCCCGGCCCCTCCCACTTTCCCCGCCGGGATCCCCCCGGCACGTCTGTTGTGCTGTTACGGGGTGACCCCGGCGGGGAACGAAGCCGGTGGTGCCGGTACGGGGCCAAAGGCCCACGTAACGTCTGAAAATACCCAGTATGACCCTCCTCTTCCTACCTTGGGTAGGGTCTCTTTCCCACTCTTCATTGTATTCATCATAAGAGTTAATCTGGCCCTACAAAGGTAAGGAAACCTGCTCCCCTTCATAAGTCGCTATTTCCCAATTGTATTTTCCATTTGTATTTATTACTTTTGTATTGCCCATATTGTATATATTAGTTTTGTTACACAAGTCAGTTCGTTTCTGCTGGGGCAGGATATTAAATTACGCAGAGTATTGTTTTGCTTTGGCTCTGCAAATCCTCTGATTTCTTTTCTCATTTTCTTAAAATTTGAGGTTAAAATGTAACTTATAGGTATGTTTTCAGTGCAAAGCTCAGAGCTTTTGAAGCTTATCACATATTGTTCAGTAGCATGAATGGGAGCAATGCAACTGAAGCATTTAGCTTTTTATGTTCTTTCAAAAACTTCTAAAGAGAAATAACATTTGATCACGTTTTAATATTCTTGGTAGGGCCAAAATCTTTGCGTATCTTGCAATTACAATGCTTCAAACTGGTCTTTTTTTTCTAATAGGTCACCTCATAGGCATTGTTTCACCATAATGAGCAAAATATTCTCTCTTCCATTAATAGCAGCCAGTAGATGAATAGATATCTTAGCAGAGCTTTTATGAGCATGAGAGGGCCTTTGATTTCACAGACTGAAGTTACAGATATAAATGTTGACATCTTATTAGAAAACAGTACCTCAGTAACTACTCTTGCATGTATATTTTTAAAACTTCTCCACTGGATAATATATCAGAATAGAACTGAATATATTGTTGCTGCACTGATAGGCTACAGGGTGTCCTCATATAAAGATAGCATGTGACAGGGGGTAACCCTAGTGTCCGCCTTCCTGTGAAGTGCTAAAAATATGAGGGTTTTATGCAACTCTGCAGAATTTTATTTATTTGCTTGTTAATGTCGGAACTGACATTGCAAATATGTTCTCCCTACATCTGGACTGTGCAGATTTTACAAAGCACGGGTTTATTTTTAGTATTCATAAATGTACACCTGTCCAAGAGTAAGTATTTGTGCATGTTCAAATGTTGGTTTTGGATTCAAGATACATTATTTTATGAGAGCTTAAATGCAAAATCTAATATTGCTGGAAAGTCAGGAGGAGGTGACACTTGTTCATCTACACAGGTGGAAAAGCAAAGAATCAAAAAAATAAAAATAAAAAAAAGTACTAGGTCTATATCTCTTCTCTTTCCCTCATTTGTGCAACAACACTTTTGTTTCTTTCAGAGTGAATGAAACATTCAGCAGTAGCAACACAGTGCCCTCATTATAAACCCTTTGCTATAATGAATGAAAGGCTTAGATTCTGAGAAATTTGTTACAGTGAAGACATGCTGTATCTTCCTTCTAAATTCCTGTAAGCATTAGGGAAGTGGTGACAGAGCATTCATTATTCCCCACTAGGGGGAAATGGATTGAAGGCTCTTCATTTCATATTCCAGTAAAGTTAGAGAACAAGGAGTCCCCCCCGTTTCCCCCCCCCCACTTTTCTTTGTCTATTCCTTTCATATGGTAAGAAAGAGGACTTCCCTATCATTCTGTTTAGTCTAACTGGATTTTAATCAAAATGGATTGCTTTGTACCTGGATTGCCCTTGGGATCATGTTCTGCTGAAAGTGGCCTTAAGCCACTTTTAGACGTGCATGAAATTAATTGATGGGAGCAATCTCCTACATCCACAAGGATCCATCACCAGATGCACGAGTGCTATTTAGACATCCCCCGCCCTCGCACTTGAAAAAACAGTCACATGGTACCTACAAAACCACATTTCCCCCGTCTTCACTGCTGAGCGTCCTGGAGAGAAATAGCTATATTTGAGGGACCCTAAACATCATGTACATGCATGGAGCACTTCTCCATCTACCTTTGTATGCATTCAAAATGGTGATCATAGTAACCACGATCTTGCGTGATCTCAAGTGAGTTTAGTTTAGACAATCAATCCAAGTCCTTGAATGTTCATTCTGGATCCCTCGATGTCGGGATGGATTAAGATGCGGAGGTTTCAATATTTCACAGGTGAGTATGTTTAAACATGAAAAACAGCTAATTTTACTCACAGTTTTAACTGCCCAGATGTGGGAGTTTTGTCTCATCTAAAAGTGGCCTTAGACGTGTGTTGTAGGAGATTCAAACAGAAATCTGGGGAAAGATTTCACTCAATCTGAATACTATCTGTGATATTGTGTGAGTTGCCAGACATAATGCTAGCTGCTCGTTTCTAATTTACAACACACATCTTCTGTTATATTTGTTTGTGTAAATGTGAATCCTGTTTCAAGAAAGATGTGTGTTTGAGTCACAATGAACATTGGGGCCACCAGCACGTGTCTTTCACTGACACATAGCTGCTGTTATATCTAAGATAAGCACGCTTGTCCATTTTCAGTCTGTGATCATCAAAGGAACTATAGAAACATGGACATTTGTGATAGGACATTAGAGGCCCACTCTAGCTGATCTCGGTCACCCTGGTGGTTTGTAATATTCAGTTTTCTGGATATATAAGTCCTGCATAATGTCCTGAACATTATTTTCATCATCTGCCAGTAAAGGAGTCTGCAACCATTGCAAGCACAACAGGGGAATACACACTCTTCCATTCAGCCACCAAAGCACTTCTGGGTCATGAATGCCTGTGAAGGTAGAGGGGGAGTGGGCCCAGCCAGAAGTGAGCCACCATAAACAATCCATTACTGAATGCTGAGCATAACATGGCCTTGTTACTGCAGAGTGAAAAATAGGGGGAAATGATCTTAACAATACATACACAATGCTGTGTTCTAAATTAGGGGGAACCACTCTTTAAAAGGATCCTTGAGTCATTTTGGACAACTCAGAAAACTTCAGCTCAGTGTGAAGCAGTGATTTAAAAAAGCAAACCTTGAGACTCAATAGATCACGGCTCCTTGGAAAAGAGACTAATGAGAGGGGTTATGATAGAAGCTTATAAAATCCTGAGTGGCATGGTATAGGTAGGGAACTGGGTTTTTTGTTTGTTTGTTTGCCCACTCAAATAATATAAGAATTAAGGGAACACTCCATGAAACTAACCAGAGCAGATTTAAAACAAAGAAAAGAAATCCAAACTTTACAGTGCTGGGTTCTAAATTAGGTCCTTAATTTGATTTAAAACAAACAAAATAAATCCAATCTTTATGTACATAATACTGGGTTCTAAATTATGAGTTTATCACTCAGGAAAAGGACCTCGGAGTCCTTGTGCACAATACATTGAAATCCGCTCAGCTCAGAGTGTGGCAGTGGTCAAACAAGCAAACACAATGTTAGGAATTATTTGGAAAGGGATAGAGAAGTCATGCCTTCCAACCGCCTTCCAGCCCAGAGCTTTTAAGAGCAGGGAAGTGAACCTTGTTTTCAAGCCAGTAGCCCAACTGCTAGACTTACCTCCCTCTTTGCAGCTAAATATAAAACAGGAGATCTTGTGGTTTATCTATAAAATGACCAGTATAGGGGGTGGGGCAGGGAAGTCATGATTGAAAGCCAAGTAAACAGTCCAGGCTTTTGTTTCCACCCACGAAATGACAATTTTAGCCTTTTCCTGGCCTTCGGCCCTTTTCACTCAGTTTTGCCATGTGGAGATGGTGCCTGTGTGAATGCCACGGGGGTAGGGGTGCGTGTCAGGATCCGCGGCGCCCTTCCCGGGCGCCGCGGCTTGCAGCGGGGGGGAGAGCGGCGGCGGAGCAGAGGCCTGCAGGACGGCTCTGGCCCGAGGGAGGAAGTGGCCCCGCCCGCACAACAAGACGCGGCCGGAGAACGGGAGGAGGCCACGCCCCCTGGGGAAGTACACAGCGTCCCTGGCCACGTGGAGGATAGAGGGGACCCGCCCACCTTGCAGGAGGGCGGGGTACCCCTGCAGCTGTCAGAAGCGGCGTCACGCCCGCTGCGCCGCTCTGCACGATTAGCGCAAAGAGGAAAGGGCGGGGCTAGCCCTTTATAAACCCAGGCGGCCGGAGCGTTCAGGGCTGGTGATTGAACGCAGACCGGCCGCCTGAAAGCAAGCTAAGTGGATTGTTGTGT
>QEPC01001360.1:574707-584780 GCA_003113815.1 Sphenodon punctatus
GGGGGGGGTGTTTAACAGCCCCCCAACCCCCCAGGGATCACCCCTACTAAAGTTGAGTGCTTTACCTTTGCGGAGCTCCGGGTGCGGCGGCGGCGGGCGGTCCGGCGGCCTCAGCACCGGCTGTGGCTGCCGGCGTCAGAGATGCTCTAGGCCTTCCGGGGAACTTCCAGGCTGGGCAGGGTGGGTGGGGGGTGTCCCCCCTTCCACCTGTGCAGCCTGCCCTTCCCACCACCATTACCTCAGTCTTATCGGGATTAAGTTTCAGTCTGCTCTGCCGCATCCAATTCGCCATGGCCTCCAAACATTGGGAAAGTATCGAGATAGCAGGACCTGGGTCAGTTGAAAACAAGAGGTACAGCTGAGTATCATCAGCATATTGGTGACATCGCACCCTGAACCCTCTCATGATCTCCCCCAGGGGCTGCATATACACATTTAATAGTAACTGAGACAGGATCGAACGCTGTGGAAAGCCGCAGGTCAAGCCCCGGGGACTTGAAGTTTCAACTCCCAACACCACCCGCTGGCTTCTCCCAGAGAGGAATGAGCAGAACCACCCAAGGACAGTACCGTCCAGACCCCCCAGGTCACGCAGCCGTCTCAGCAGCGGCCCATGGTCCACGGTATCAAGAGTGGCTGAGAGATCTAGCAGGATCAGAAATGAACATCCTGCATCCATCTCCCGGCGGAGATCATCCACCAAGGCCACCAACGCCATCTCAGTACCATAGCCGGGGCAGAACCCAGACTGAAAAGGGTCAAGGAAATGGATACTATCCAGATGCACCTGGAGCTGCAGTGCCACTGCCCGTTCAATAACCTTCCCTAAAAAGGTTATTAACGAAAGATAATTAATGGACTATGTTTCTCCAAAGGCTCCACTCTCTCTTTGATAAATCTTACAATGTATATTAAACTTTACAATGTAACTATTTTGCGTATCTGAAAAACATGATAATGCAGGGTGGAAAATACTCCCATGCTGAGAACTTCAATGAGAAGTAAATTGTAGATAAGGTTTCAGTTAAGTATGGTCTGGTTTCCCAAAATGTCAGTGAATATTTACATGAGGAAGTTCTCGGAGGCTGCACTGTCTCTCTGGAATTCTCTCCTGGTGGAGGTTTGCCTCAGTCCGAATTGTCTCTCGTCTTCCAACGAAATTGTAAGATCTGGCTCTTTCACCAGGCATTAGGTGGTGGTGGTGGTGGGAATAGGTTAGATGGGTTGGGAGGTGGGAACTTCTTTTTTTCTTCTTTGTTGTTTTTTATGCACTAGATAGAGTTATATAAGAATTTGTAGTTTTATTTATTTTATTATATTGCATTTGTATTGTGATTATTGTTTTACTGTTTTATAACTCTTCAGCCACCCCAAGTCACTTTGTGAGAGGGGTGGGGTATGATTGAAAAATAAATAAATAAATTGTTAAAATGTACCATAATGTGTGTGTTTCCATGCATGAATACCATGGTTGTCTGCACAGCGCATATGCACTCAACCAAAAAGTTGAACATAGAATTGATGTGCTACATGTACATAACAGCAGAACCAGATTTGAAAGTGGAACAATGATACAATGGGTAATGATACAAAAAGAGGTAAACAATACAAAATATTTTTAATATTTAAAGAGAGGATTTCCCATGGATCCACCTGATATGAATTCTAGAGTCACTGGCAAACTATGGAGAAACCCACTTTGCTGGTTTGATCAGAGCTACAGGTAATGAAAAATCTAAATTTGATGAAAAAACTCATAAGGTAGCCTAGGAAATGGAACCACACCTCAACATCTGTTTGGGAACCCCATGAGTAGTTTTTCTGAATTTGCTGAAGAGCAAAAAGAAGAAGAAAAATAGGACTCTCCTACCTCCTTTGTGATGTGGCCATGCTTGACTGGAATGTCACAATGATCAACAGGGGAAAAGACCTCTTCAGAAAGAGGACAAGACGAGTATCTTCACCTCGCCCTTTCCTGATGTGGTCTGGCTCCTTTATCTCCTGAAAATTTGACTTACAATGTCACAGCCAAAAAAACCTGTCACACAAAAGTTCAACAAAAGTGAGCATTTATTATTATTTTTAAAATAATTTTGCATTTAATTTTTAACAGCAAAACAATAATTCCAAATATTTTAATAGGCCACAAATGATTTTTTCCTGTATTATGTTGTTCAGTTTTCAAATATATTTTATTCAGAAAATACAATATGCCAACACATTTGAAATTCTGACAGTAATTTCTGAAATATGGGGGGGTGGGGTTAAAAAACAAAATATTTTTAAAAAACAATCATTTTCTCTTTCAATGCAAAACCAAAATATCAACCAGGATTTGTTTGAACAAATGTAAATAGGAAATTTTGCCAACTCTTTCCTAGCTTGACCTAAAATTAACAAAAAGCCACCTTGGGGCTTCACTTGAGACCACACGAGATGCCTTAGGCAGGCTACCACACCTTCGGCAGCCTTAACCCACTCTGGGCAGCAGGAACACACAATGTAGTGCATAATTTGTCCAGCTGCCACCAAATGTTCCTCCCCCCCAACTGCAAGGCAACCAGTTGACTGCTACATGATGCATTCTTGGAAAAAACCCAAGGATACATCGCGTAGCAAAATGCAAAATGCTGCCAAGGTATGTCAGCTCATGTGCCAGGGTCCCTTCTGCCCCACTGTGCAGCAGTGCTTTCAGTGGCAGGTGCTGTCATCTGTTGTGCACTGCCATAGCCCATCCAGGGGTCAGATTTTGGTCAGGCTGGGGACGGGGAGGGAGCAGGGGAGGGTCAGGGGCCCACTCATGTGGCTGGTGCTTCAGACCACCCTAGTCACGGCAGGCACTTTGACAGTGAACCGGCTTCCTCATGGGGGGGCCACCATCTGCCCTGCTACCTGTTCTGGCCCCATAGTGTGGCATCAATGCTTGCCTGCTACAATTATCGAGTCCTCCACAGCTTGTGTGGCTGCACTCCTTATTGCCAATCAGGAGGGAAACTTCAGTATGAAACTGCAATGTGCTATGAAACGAGGCAATCTTCTTGTTAATTTAATGTACTTTTCGAGAAGACTACATGACAAAGGCTTTATTTTGGAATAAAATGCACACATTAATTTGTGATGTAATAAATGTTGGCACCTGAGACATTACTGGAAGTTATTTTTAGTAAAAACTTAACCCTCACGCATGATAGACAGATATTTAATTAGAGCAGAGTTGAACTCAGCATGAGTTGGTTATACCGCAGTGTTAGTTCTGCAATGAAGCAGTCTTTTTTCCTTTTCTGCAACCACTTTGCCCAGAATTATGTGCAAAATATCGGGCAGAAAAGAAATGTTAGATTGAAATAAATTGCAGGTTGTCAGCAGAAATTTATGACATCTTAAATTATATTTTGATTGTTCTTTAAATTGTTTTTACTGTTAAGTTTAGTGTTATGTTTATAAGCACTCTATAGTCTATGTTGAAATATTTGTTTTAAAACAGCAGAGAACTGTTTCAAGTAACAGTGCATATAGATAAAAGCTGTTTTTGTGCCAACTTGCAAATGCAATGATCTGATCCAAAACCCTTAAAGTCATATTCCATTTACTTGAGTGGACATTGTATCAGAGGCCAAGCCTATATTGCGTGTTGAGAAAATGGATGCTGAACAATCACGTGTGGGAAAATATTTCAAAGTGTAATTTTTTTATTAGTTGGTATATGATAATTATTCCTATCCTTGAGTGATGTGGTGAATGGGATTTCCCAGAATATGTACTAACGTATTCTGATACCTTTCTCATGGAGTTACTTATTACCCTAATTGGATAAGCAAAGCAAGGTCCTACACTTAATCTAATGACATTTCCTTGTCAGTCTGTAACATGATTTACATGTATCCAATTGATCCCAATATTTCTGTGAATTCTTTAGTGATCATTGGAAAGCCTCTGTTGGTTTTGGAGAAAATTCATAAACTGACGGGGTTCTTATCCATGAAAGTTCATCACATTTGTTGACTGGTACTAGGGCTGATGCAGCAACTCCTTTTTCCACTCCGCTATTTCATTCCACCATTTTGGAATTGCCCGTGACTTGCCGCTAGCACTCTGCTAATTCCGCCGACATTCCACTAATTTGGAAACTGTCAGAACAATCTTGGAAATCGTTGAAACAAACATTGTTCTTCTACATCACATTGCTGGTGGAAATTGCGGAAGACCGAAACATTGTTCCGCTATTTTCATAGCCGGTGGAAGTAACAGAACGAAAGCAGCAGAACAACGGAAGTAGCAGAATGAAAGTAGTGGAATGAACGTCTCTATCACACCATGCCACCCATTGCAGAAGAACTTTTTTTGTTGGAAAAAGTTACCTCAGCAGCTTGCCATTAGGGATGGGTGAACGCAGTTCAGATGTTCGGAGTTCGGACCGAACTCGGTTTGTTCGGACATTCGAACTGAACGTCCAAACCGAACTCTCGAATGACCGAACAGTTCAGTCATGTTCGGATGAGTTCGGGGGCAGGAAAAATGTCTTTTCAGGGCCAAAAAATTAGGTTTCGGTTTTGTTTCGGTTTTGGTCTCGGTTTCAATAGTGCTATTTTTGACTGTTCGGCCAAGTTCGGCCAGCCTGAACTGGGCTGAACCGAACCA
The DNA here is from genome assembly GCA_003113815.1 of Sphenodon punctatus. Classification (NCBI taxonomy): domain Eukaryota; kingdom Metazoa; phylum Chordata; class Lepidosauria; order Sphenodontia; family Sphenodontidae; genus Sphenodon; species Sphenodon punctatus. Next base: position 579,346 of record QEPC01001360.1, read on the forward strand.
TCAAACGCAAACTTGGGTTTTGAACCGAACGACCGAACATCCGAACAGCATTCTGTTCGCCTATCCCTACTTGCCATTTCATCCCTAACTGGTACCTTTTCTGTTGTTGATTCATGCCAGCCAGTAGCATTGATTTATGCAAATAAACTATAGAGCTGAGGTTGAAGGTTGCTTACTGATTTGTTACATTAGACTGGACCTACCTGTTACAGGAAAGGAAACAGGAAGGAGGTGATCAAAGGGTGAAAAGGTTCTGTAACAACTGAAAGTGGACAGGGGTTGTTGATGTGTGCTTGACTGGCAGGTGCTAGTGTTGAAGGTATTTGACGTTTGGGAATAGGCATCAGCTGAAATTGTGCAACTGGGGGTTTGGCAGCATGTTGTAGCTTGTTCTAGGAGTCAGTATCCTTTGAGTTTTGGCTTGGACTTTTGATTATTCATAAAGTGTGGGCTTAGCCTACACATGAAATACAAAATGTATGACTCATTTGTAAATCACTAAACCAACAAACTTAGTCCACAGTTAATTTAGCTCTGCACAAATTGCACTAGCAACACAAATGTCTGGCTGTATGTAATGCACTAAAGAACAAATTTAGTACACTGATAATTTAATTCATTGCAAATCCCACTAACACAATTATTAAGCCAAGGAAATCACTTAAAGCAAACTTCATTATCATTCTCAATTCAAAGATTTCCACCTTCAGAGCAAATTCTTTTGCCAAATTACAAACAACCCAAATTAACACACACACTTATTCTAAATCACACTGCAAGCACAGCAGCTCGCAGATTTGCTATAGTTATTTATATATTGTAAAATATAATTTTCCCATGGGAAATCAGTGGGGCTGAGTTACAGTTCTATGACCCACTTTAACTTAGGTAACTGGGTAGGTGGCATAAGAGTTATGGATGGGGACAGGGGAGGAAGGGCCTCATGCTGCACAGGAGGACTTGGTGTTGTGAGGTAGATGCCCAGAATCCATATACAAAGAGGAACTTGTGTTTTCAAGAGCTTCCTGGGCACTGCTGCTTCAGTTCTTCAACATATTGAGAAATAGCACCAACAACCATAGCATGCTCCTGATGTCTCTTAGGTTCTCTGCTCCCCCATCGCTGCTGATTCATGTTAGGTTGCTCTGAAGTATGTGGAGCCAAGTGAAGGCAAGGTGAGTTGGGTAGGAAGGAAGGAAGTTGGGTCCAAATCTGGCTCTTCCATGGTCTCTGGCAGAGGCCATCCTGGTGTGCTACCTGAGACTCCTCCAAGCCCCCAGAGGAGGCCTCCTGCTACCAGGGATCCTGAGGTGGAGATGCTGGGAATTGAACCTGGGACCTTATATATGCAAAGCATGCACTTTTACCACTTGAGCTATGCCCCCCCCCCCCTTACTCATTATGGCCCCTTTTTGGGAAAGAGTTAATTCTTATATACTTCCCAGTCTCACTGATACAATCAATAAAGGTCCCATGTAAGTCTGCTTTCATAAGCCTAAACATGCCCTAGCTGCCAGCTCAGTATGCACACTACTCAGATAATGCCCTTATCCCTAGCCTCTCTTTATATGCCATGGGATGCTGACACCTGACTTCTACTGCTACAGAGTCCTACCCTAATAAGACTCCCCACCTAAGGCACTAAGTAATTAAGCCCATTAGGGCACGTAAGTTTCTGAAAAAGAGCAATCACAGCAGCCAAACTCACCCTGATTCAAACCTCTTGTGTGTGTGTGTGCTCTGTAAATTTGAGCTGTGCAAATAATTTGCAGTGAATAATACATTTGAATTTAACTTTTTTATTCTGCTCCCAATTTTTCAATGGATGTAGTGCTAAATAATTTACTGTGCTTCTCAACAGTACACTTGGATAGCCACATAATCTGTCCTCAAGTGCCAGACATGTCACATTTTAAGAGGAATCCAGCATCTTTGTCTAGTGGAACCAGTTAGTTATAAAACATCTCCAGTGAGGAAATTTAAAGTATATACTCCTCAATTAAGTTCTCAGAGGGCTGTTTCTTTAACATAAATAAATAAATACATAAAAAATCTTGGAACCTCATAATTATAACTACATATCCTCTGGTATCAGTAGACCTAAAATTTTAGTTCAGGTTTATTTTATTTATTTATTTATTTATTTATTTATTGTATTTCTATCCCACCCTCTCTCACCAGTGGTGACTCAGGGCAGCTAACAATGGCATATCAAATATAATAATAACAATAAAACACCAATAACAACATAAAAATAAATATGAAAATATATAAATGTAAAAATAACATAGTACCTCACAACCCTGATCTGCATATAAAATCCCCCCCTTCGCCCCACCAAACACCTGACAGAAGAGCCAAGTTTTGTAATTGTGATGGAAGTCAAGGAGATCTGGACCGAGGCGAATCTCCACTGGGAGGGCATTCCATAGCAACGGTGCGGTTGTCGAAAATGCACGCCTGTCAGACAAAACCTCCAGAAGGGAACCCCCGGATGACTGCAGGGACCGACCCAGGGGGTGAGACAATCTCTCAGGTAAGCAGGGCCCAGGCCATGTAGGGCTTTAAAGGTCAAAACCAGCACCTTGAATCGGGCCGGAAGACAATAGGCAGCCAGCGCAATGCTCGGAGCACTGGCTGAAAGTGCTCCCTTTGGCCCATCCCTGTAAGGAGGCGAGCCACCAAATTTTGCACCAGCTGCAGCTTCTGAACCACCAGATGGAGTTGGCAGAAGGTGCCCCTGACAACAGTCAACACCTGGGAATCTGGGTGTAGCTGTGAATCCAGGAGCACCCCCAGGCTCTGCACAGATGGAACCAAAGGAGGGGAGACAACCCCAATAATGGGGGCAGTCCCCTCTCCCAGATCACTTACTCCACCCACCAGCATCACCTTTGTCTTGCTGGGATTGAGCTTCAATTGGCTCGACCTCATTCAGTCCCCCACAGCCGCCAAACATCGAGGCAGCAATGAGACAGCAGGGCCTAGGTTGGTTGAAAAAGAAAGATACAGCTGGTTATCGTCGGCATATTGATGACAACAAACTCTCCAATTTTGTTGAACCTAGACCTCTCTAGTCATTATAGATGACTTAATATATGTAATATTTATGGAATGCTGTTTCCAAGAATAAAAATGTCTTGCAGTAGGAGTTCAAAACAAGTCTTGTTATCTGTGAGGCTATGCTTGTATAATGGGTTACTTGTCCATGAGCTAGTGAAACCACGAAATGTTTTGGAAATGAAAGGAGAAAAGTTTTTCAGGATGAACTGTCCAGATTCAATATTTTAAGTGTTTGACCCGCCTGGCCTTTTGTTCCCACTGGGATTTAGAAGTATGGTATATAATATAGAAGTCATAAAGTAAGGATTACCCATCATGGTTTTTATATCCACCTGTCAGTTGTAGCATGCTAGAGCAGTTTCTATGATACACTATCTCCCCAGAAAGACGTTTTAAGATGTGCTTAAGGATTAATTGCTTTCTTTTAGTGAAGGGGAACTAAATCCCTATTTAATCCTTCATTGTAAACAATGGTGTCAGTTCATGTGCAATTAAATGATCAACAGAAACACATAAGTCTATTCTCCTGATTTTAAAACACACACTACAGCATTTAGAAAATGTATGCAGTTCAAAAATCAAGGCAATTTTCAGTGTAAGGCATGTGAACTAGGAACACAGTATATTTCTTCTTGACAAATGTTCAAAAATTTCAAATTTCCATTCTCTTTCCATAGGCTTTTCATTCTTTTGATTTTAAAGCAGCCCACACATCCTCTAGAAGCTAGCTAACCATAAATTCCCTTGGGGTGGGGAGAAGAATGTGCTTTTCTATTGTGGCTTTTCAGTGTGCTAATGTTGCTTTGCTTGGCAGGAGCCCACCTGGATACCTCATTGTTCCCATATCATCTGTCTTATAGGTGTTTCAAAATCCATGAATTATTCACATTCTTTTAGATTACTCCTTCAGGTTTTCTTTGTGAGACCCACAATATTGCTGCTTCTAAAGCTGGAAATGTAATTTTTGTGATTTCCCACTATATCTTCTACAGATATATCCCCGTGGTATAACTTAACCCATTCTAAACAAACTATATTCTTTTTTCCATGACATCTATTCTTGGTTACATATCTTTATTTTCACTCTACCCTTAGGACATCTATAGACGATCCCGCTTACAAGCGGGATCGCCCAAATGCCGGCTTTCCCCCCGCGGCGTCTCTGTGTGCCGTGTCTGCTGTTCAGACACGGCGCAGAGTGCTGCGCATGCGCACTCGCCTACGGAGCCAGGAAATGCGGCGTAAAGCCGGCACTCCGGGAATCCGCGTCGGAGGGGGCAGGATCGCCTGCCCCCTCCGACGCGGATTAAAAAGCAGGCCACGCATGTAGACGAGCAGCAAGAAAAGATCAGCCGCCTTTTTTGTCTCGTCTATAAACGCCCTTACACTCAGGGGTTATATGCTATCAGTTCAGCTCATTTTGGCAGAGCCAGTTGATTGTAATATTTTAGACGTTGTGTATCTGAAAGCTAGTGGAGTAACTTTGGCTTAGAAGATGGGAGAATGGGGTCCAACCACAACATTCCCTCTGGAGCCCCAGAACCCTGCCACTTGCAACCCAGCTTAGCCATGCCACCCCACAGGCCCCCACATAGACATTTCCCCCTCATCCCCATCAAATGTCAGGAAAGCTATACGATCTCCTTCAGCCCCGGATATTTCGCTCCCCACCCATATACATTGTAAGAATTATTAAAGGCTGTGTGAACTAGTAAACATGATAATTGGTTCTGAAAAGTCACATGCACAAATACTATAACACCGTTGGGGGAAGAAGCAAGAAGCCTTGGGGAAGAACATCAACCCCACTTACCTGCTTGCTGCTGCTGGTGCGGGGGGGGCCTGCCTGCCTCGCCGCCGCCACTGTTGCCGCCGCCGATATCCACCTGCTGCTGGGGCCGCTGCCGCCGCTGCTTCATCCCCGCGGGACACCTGCGGGGAGACAAGACAAGAACAGTAAGGTTGGGGGCTAGGTGGGGGAACGCAGAGGGCAGCCACGTGGGCTGTCCTGTCCCCTCCCCCCCACCCAGAAGTAGCGGGGGCATAAGGCCCCGAGGACAGCGGCTGAGCCGCAGAAGCCTTGGGGAAGAACATCAGCCCCCCTTACCTGCTTGCTGCTGCTGGTGGGGGGGGGGGGCTGCCTGCCTCGCCGCCGCCGCTGTTGCTGCCGCCGATATCCACCTGCTGCTGGGGCCGCCGCCGCCGCTGCTGCTTCATCCCCGCGGGACACCTGCGGGGAGACAAGACAAGAACAGTAAGGTTGGGGGCTAGGGGGGGAACGCAGAGGGCAGCCACGTGGGCTGTCCTGTCCCCTCCCCCCCACCCGGAAGTAGCGGGGGCATAAGGCCCCGAGGACAGCGGCTGAGCCGCAG
>QEPC01001360.1:587924-632202 GCA_003113815.1 Sphenodon punctatus
CTCCTGCGGTCTGCCGGGGGTGCCCTCCTGGAGGTCCCCCGTGTTAAGCGGGGGGCCACGATGGAGCGAGCATTCTCGGTGGTAGGGCCGCGGCTGTGGAACTCCCTTCCGGAGGAAGCTCGCCTGGCCCCAAGCCTTTTGACATTTCGGCGGAACTGTAAGACCTGGCTGTTTGCCCAGGCCTTCGGGAGGGAGGGTGGGGGGGGGTGATTTTAATCCCCCGCCCATTTATTTATTTACTATTGTTCTTTAGCCCTGTTTTATTGTGGTATTTTATATTTATGTTTTAACTGTTCTTAAACTGTTTTTATCATTGTTGTTAGCCGCCCCGAGCTGCATTGCAGGAGGGGGCGGGATACAAATCTATAAATCTATAAAATATAATATTTCTTCTTCAATCTATCTTTAAAATCAGTTTCATGGAAGATGTATTTGCAGATACCACTCTTCTCTTCCATCTCTCCAAGGCTTGTCTATGAAACTTGGGGGATCACACCTGTTTTAAATGGATCCACCTTCAATGCCCTACCATTTTTTTACAAAGCCAAATATGGCCATGACTTATTCTTTTGGGTTTTATACCTGCAACAAATTTAATTAGCATGGGTAAAACATAGAATGAGTTAGCCCACTAACAATTAACTGACAACTAAATAGCAACCACTAAATATTCCAAATCTCCGTGCTCTGGTTCAATGACAAGAGGCCCAAGTTCTTTAGGCCTTTGTGTTCTGTTTTTAAAATCATAAACTTATGTTAGTTTTCAATATATTAGATAAATATTACTCTTCAGTATATTTGTATAACCCATATCATTTTGGTGGGTGGGGGGTGTAGCCATGATTTTTAGGGAGTCATGGTCTGTTCGGAAGTACCCGGTGCAATCCATATTGAGTATTGAGGATCTCCATCTGGTGGTTGATTTGTCAGGGGACAGACTGGGAGTGCTGCTTGTATACCGTGCACCCACCTGTACGGCAGCCTCCCTACATGCTCTAGCAGAGTTGGTATCAGGGGTGGTGTTGCGGTCCCTGAAGACAATAGTCTTCTTGGGGTCTTCAATATCCATGCTGATGCTGACCTTGGGGGAGCAGAGCATGAGTTCATGGCCACCATGGCAAACATGAGCCTGTCCCAGATGGTCATCAGCCCGACACATCAAGGGGGACATACCTTAGACCTTGTGTTTTGCTCCGGCCTTGAAACAGGGGTTCCATTAGTGGGGGAAATATCAGCTGTGCCCTTGTCATGGATGGATCATTACCTCCTGCAGACCTCTCTCCTGGCGCATGTCTGCCCCCGGAAGGGAGCGGAACCAATTTGAATGGCTCACCCCCGAAGACTGATGGAACCGGAGCAGTTCCGGAATGCTCTGACGTTGACTCCCTCGCCAGCTTTCAGCCAGTTTCTAACCTTCCCTTTTTAGGGAAGGTTATTGAACGGGTAGTGGTCTGGCAGCTGCAGGAGCATTTAGATCATCTCAGTTTTCTTGATCCCTCGCAGTCTGTTTTTTGCCCGTGTTATGGCACCGAGACTGCACTTGTGGCATTGATTGATGACCTATGCCAGGATTTAGATCAGGGTCATTCGACCTTGCTGATTTTATTAGACCTGTCAGCTGCATTTGATACCGTGGACCACGAGCTGCTGGTAAGGCGGCTGCGTGACCTGGGGGGTCTGGACGAGACCTGTCTCTTATACACATCTAGATGTGTATAAGAGAACAATGCAGGGGTGGGCAGGATGGTTCTTGAATGGTTCCACTCCTTCCTGTCTGGAAGAACTCAGGAAGTGGTGGTTCGGGAGAATTTTTCACCATGCCGAGACTTCTCACGTGGAGTCCCACAGGGTTCTGTTTTGTCCCCTCTCCTGTTCAACGTGTACATGCAGCCACTTGGTGAGGTGGTATGGGGATTTGGCGTGTGGTGTTATCAATATGCTGATGACACCCAGCTTTACCTCTGTTTCTCATCAGACCCAGGTCTGGCAGTCTCTGTGTTTATGGGGTCTCTGGAAGTGGTGGGGGACTGGATGAGGGCTAATCAACTGAGGTTGAATCCTGAAAAGGTGGAGGTGATGCTGGTGGGGAAGCGGATGGAAATGACGTCCCTATTATTGATGGAGTTTGTCCTCCGTTGGTTTCACAGGTGTGGAGTCTGGGGGTTCTCCTTGATTCTCAGCTACACCTAGATGTTCAGGTGGAGGCTGTGGCATGGAGTGCTTTTTGTCAATTACATCTGGTATGATGGCTTCCGCCGTATGTTTCGGACACTGGCCTGGTCACTATCATCCATGCTTTCATCACCTCTAGGTTGGACTATTGTAACGCGCTCTACGTGGGGCTACCCATGGTGACAGTTTGAAGACTGCAGCTGGGGTAGAATGCGATGACCCATCTCCTGGTGGGACAGGTCCACCAGGAGCATATTATACTGGTTCTCCAATCTCTGCACTGGCTGCCTATAGTCTTCCGGGACCGATTCAAGGTGTTGCCTATAAAGGCTTAAATGGTCTAGGCCCTACCTATCTGCAGGATTGCCTCACCACAACCCCCATGGCTTTATATCGGCCCCTGTGGTCATCGGGGGTGCCCTCCTTGAGGTCCCCTGAGTCTTCCAGGGGGCTACAATTGGGAAGCATTCTAGGTGGCAGCTCCGTAGCTGTGAAACTCCCTTCCAGTGGAGACCCAATTGGCCCCGGATCTCCCCTCTTTTCAACATAGTTGTAAGACCAGGTGGAAACCTGGAATTGGGGGGGGGGAGATGTGTAGGATGGGGGGAGTGGGTTAGGTTGAGTATAGGTTGGGGGGATAGGATTTTTGTTTTGTTTTAATCCTCCTTGTATTGAATTGTTTTATATATTTTAGATGTTTTAGTGTTGTGTAAGTCATTCAAAGTTGCTGTGCAGGGTATTAAGTTTGTTTATAAATAAATAAATAAATAAAATATCCAGAATTTTTTCCCCCTCTTCTCTCATGTCCCACCACAGTCTCTGAAGTCAGATAGGAGTGCCCTCTTACAGGTACCAGATGACCATCAAGTTTGAACAAGGACATGCAAAGAGATATTTATTTACTAGGGAAGGGACTACCGGAATTTCCGGTATCCAATAATGCCAGTACTGGGCGTACCAGCATTATCGGATTCAACTCGGTAATCTGGCCCGGTTACCGGATTCCAGGTACCGGATTTTTTTTTTACATTGCGGCCATTCAAATGAATGGCCGCAATGTAAAAACCCCACCAAAAACCTGTGTTTCCCTCCCCGAGTCCAGGCTGCATGGGTGGAAGGGGGGACACCCCCCACCCACCCTGCCCAGCCCAGCCTGGATTTTAAAAAAAAATTCCCCTAAGTGACTCTCCACTCTCCGCCGGCAACCCAGAGCCAGCCCAGCACCAGCGGCCGTCCCAGCAGCAGCCGGTAAGTATTAGTACCTGTACTGTATGATCCCTGGGGTGGGGTGGGGTTTAACACACACACCCCACCCCAGGGATCATCCTACTTCCAACAAGTTCCCACAGGGATCCTACCTTCCAGTTGAGCTCCGGGTGGCGGTGGCAGTTCGGAGGCCTCAGCGCCGGCTGTGGCTGCCGGCTTCAGATGCTAGTAGGCCTTCTGGGGAAACCCAGAAGTTCCCTGGAAGGCCTACAGCCTCTGTGTGTGTGTGTGTGTGTGTGTGTGTGTGTGTGTAATTCATTTGGCTTTATCTGTGGGTTTTTTAGTATTTGTTTATGTGTTATAACTCACCCTGAACCTTAGTGGAATGGTGGGAGAAAAATCTGAATGAATATTATTTATTTATTTATTTATTTTTCAGATGTGTATCTGAGGGCATGGGGTAGCTTACAGTAATATTAAAACAGCAATAAAAAATGTATATAATAAAACACTCCTGTTCATCCCTCAAAATTCTCACTCCACTCAATATTGCAACTCCAAGTTGGCCAGTCTGGAAACAGAGGTTAAATAACCTAACCCCCTGGTAGTAAATGTTACAGTTGGAAAAATGCCTGTCATGCCAGTAAACTAAAGAGAGCCGTGCATTTTATCCCTCTTCAGAAGATCTTTCTGATACTAATTCTATTGATAATTTTACTCAGCCCCCAACTGACCCAGTTCTCAATTATGAAATCATTATATCATCCTGTTAATTCTCTACTGATGTGTTCACTTAAAAAAATAAACAGCTACTTTCAAGATAAAATATGTTCTTAGTGTCTCAGGGAAGAAAAGGTTATGACTACAGCATTTTGACAATTTCAAAGTGGGTGGAAATTGACTTCACATCATACTTAATTCCCCTTCTTCATATTGCTTTTCATTCTTCCATATGCTATTCATCAAAAGATGAAGCCTATATTGTACCAGAAGCACCAATGCCTTTGTTTCTGTTTTTACTTATCTTGGAATGCAATTAGTTTATTAGGCAGTGAAAAAGGAAATTTTAAAAGCATTATATTTTGAATAAATATTTATTAAAAGCATGTTTGGAAATCCTTTCTACTTGTAATTGGAAGGAAATGCAAGCATCTTTACTATAAGAGGGAGCAAATTAAATGCTGAGATGAAATGAAAAGCAATATTTGCAGAGATTATCAGAAAAATATTCCTAATAAGAGTTTGGTGAAAGTCTCCAAAAAAAGAGCCCTGCTAACTGTTGCATGTTACATTGGCAGGGCAAAGAACAAAAGAGCAGGGATGATCCTACATTAGTATGGGATGTTTTGAGTTAGTGGTTCTCTCTCAATCTTTTTTTAAGCCCCCTGTCTCACTTCTGTTTGTCTGTAGTAGCCCCACCTTGCTCCCTTTCTTTCTCTCCTCCTTCCTACGTTTTTATTATTTCCCATTTTTCTCTCTTCTGCTTATTTGACACTGCCCCTTGCAATCCCATTACTTTAGAGATTCTTTCAGCTCAGTGAGTGTGAAGCTAGGTGTCTGCTAGCTGGTGTCCTTCTCAGGTTCTCCCACAACACCCCCCACCCCGTCTTAAGAACCACTGATGTAACACAAGTATGGCGAGAGCCAAGCTAGGTATATTTACTGTTGAATACCAAGTCAAATTGGCCACTTTCAGATACTGGGCATGCCTCCACCATATGGTAGAAGGCAGGCTACCCAAAATGTGCTACCTGGAGCAGAAAACCCACAAAGGAAAAACTTCATGGGCTCATAAAATCAAAAGCTTGATTCAAGCTTAAGGGCTCTCTATTCCCGAGCTAGTGGACAGCTCTCAAAGAAGATGCAAAACCTTGCTGAAAGCTAGGGCTACCGATATTTTTATACAGACCAAAATGGCTCAAGTTAAGGCCAGCTTAATCGCCCCAAGGTATGCAGACTTCAAAAGTTCGTTTAAATTTGATAAATACCTGGCAGTCATAGAGAACGCTCCGGGTGTCAAATGCAGTCGCCATAGCCCCCGGGAAGGATCAAGCTAATATGTTATTTCTTTAATATTTGTATTATATTGTATATGGAAGCAACTACAACTGTTGTTTAGTTTTATTGTTTGTATTTAGTTCTATTTTTAACTTTTATTACGTGACATATTTTGTATGTAATCTTGTAACTATTTTGTCATGACCTGTCAGCCAAACAAATAAATAAAAATACCTACCTACCACTGGTGTAACTGATACGCTGAAATAGGCCATTATCACATTTGCTTTTTGTGCAAGTCTGATGCTGCAGTCCATACATCAGTCGTGGGAGACCTACAGACCTTTGGTCAAATCTGACCTCTGGCTGTTTTTTTATTTGTCTGCTTCCTTATTCCTAGATCTGGCCTGTGGATCTGGTCCTGACCATCAAGCACTGAAAGAGAGGAGCAGAAATGAGGGCATGCACTCAAGGTTAAGTGATTGATCCATAGGAAAGTTCCATGATGTGTACTCTTCCCTCCTTTCTCCCAGCCTTAGTAAATCATTAAGAATCTCGGTCCCAACTATCAATCCTGCAGAGCTCCTTGTACAAATTTTCAAAGTGGCCGACAGAAAGGAAAGGTTTCCCAATCCTGTCATACACAAATCTCAGTGAACTAACTCACTGGCAGTTTTGCATGGTCAGGGAAATCAGACTATGTAATCGATGGTAGTGGTATGGTGAAGTAGATGAACACATCATGTGTCCCTTTTGAATATCTAATGAATCAAGATGCAAAGTTATTACTTTGCTGCGTCTTCTCTGTACAACTCAGACTGGGAGGGAATTAGCAAATGTTCCTTTTAAAACTTGGGAATGTCAAAGATAATTTAGTACATAGCTATCAAAATGAGTTTCGATGATGATGATGATGATGATGATTGATGAAAGCATTTACATAGCGCAAGCAATGTACCTGATGCTTTACAAAGTAATTGAATAGAAACAGTCCCTAGGACTTACAATCTGAGAGATGGGGGGTGGGGGAGACGAAGGAAGGAGAAGAAAGGGAGAGACAAGGGGTGTAACATTCACAAAGATGCGAGGTCCCGGGTGCACGTGCTTGGCTTGGTTACATCAAGAATGATGGCTGGTTAGTCCATGTGGTGAGGATATGAGTACACAGACCTTAGGTAACAGATTGTACTGAATGGAGGGTATCATCAGGAGTTAGGTGAGGGGAGTGAGATGTCGGAGAGGGGAGAGTGGAAGAGGTGGGTCTTGAGGAGGGATTTGAAGGTATGAAGGAAGGGTTCGAAGCAGATGTGGGCAAGGGAGGGAGTTCCAGGCATGGGGAGCAGCTAGAGAGAAGGGACGAAGGCAGTTAGGGGTGCAGGGGAGGCATGGGAGGGCGAGAGAGGGAACAGAGGAGGAGGAGAGTTCACGGACTGGAGTGTGGAGGGAAATTAGCACAGAGAGGTAGGGGGGAGCAAAGTTGTAAAGAGCTTTATAGGTGAAGACAAGGAGCTTGTGCAGGATTCGATCAGGAAGAGGGAGCCAGTGAAGAGAGGAGAGGAGGGTCTACATCATAGATGAATGATTAAAGATTAATGCATCATAGAAAATTTGACAAAGTGAGTAGTTATTTTGTAAATAATCAATAAGAATATCCATATGCTAGGGGCGTGGTGAGGGCAGAGCCAGATGGAGGAGAATTACACTAATGTAAATTAATCTGGGACAGAGCTGAGATGGTGACAGGTGAATAAAAGGTCATTGATATTTGAAACCCCAGAATCAGAGCAATATAATCTAACAATAGAGCCAGAAGAAGAATGAGGGAGGAGTTAGCTTTTACAATGCAAGGCTCCAGATTCTGTAAATTAGGCCTTGTGTAAAATGTAGGACAAGTCTCAGCTGCATTTCAGCATCACCAATAAAATTAAAATATGTTTTAATCTCCCTTGCTGTTGATTCCCTTTACATTTTTATTATTTATTTAAAATTCTAACCCACCCTCCTTTGAAGGTTTGGAGTGGGTAACACATAAAATGAATCCCTTCAAACCATGTACTGTATAGAAATATAAAATATTAAATTCCCTGTATAGAAATATAAAATATTAAATATTAAAACAAACAAATTCCACCTCCCTTTTATTCACTTTTAAATGCCTGATCAGATAAATCTTATATTGCCCCCAAAAATACTCAGGCTCAGGGTTTGACAAACCTCTAGGGGTATGGAGTTCCAGAGCCATTGAGAATGCCTCTGTTTACATACACTCTTGTCATGTTGAGTTGATGCATTAGTGTGTAAAAAACATACATGACAATAACCTGGTCTGGCCCACTTATATCATGCCGCCAGATGTTCACTCAGATGTTGGTGGATAGCCCAAGCTCTCACCTCAGTAAATGGCCCAAGTCACAGCCCAGGCTTGTGCCAACCTAATCGGGGCAAAGCAGGTCAGAGCGTGTTTACACATCTGTTTGTGTTGGCTTATATCAGGTCCACTAGGCTGCCTGTCATGGTAGGGGGTGGGGCATCCCCCCACCCTCCGGACCCATCCATGTGAATAACTGTTCCATAGCCAACCCAGTCTGGACCATTTCCATGGTGGCTTTTTGACCTGAACTGGGTCGGGTTGACACTAGTGTTGAAACTAGAATCCCTTGCTTTCTCATGAGAAGACATGAGATTCTCGCAGCAAGATCTTGCTGAGATTTTCAAGAATCTCATGAGATTCTTGAAAATCTCTAATGCGCATTGCGCATGTGCAAAATGGCCACCTCAGCATTTCTGCCCATGCGTGGCCCCTGGTGGCCATTTTGAGCATGTGCAGACCATTTTTTAAAGGGTTCTTGAGAATCTTTCAAGATTCTCGTTGCCCTTAAAACACGGTGCACATGCGCAAAATGGCCACCAGGGCTATGCATGAGTAGGCATGGCAGTGGCAGCCATTTATGCATGCACAGTGCCAGTTTCTGACAGTGTGACTTTCGCCCAAGAACGGGTTGGGAATCAGTTGATTCTCAACTCGTTCCAATTCTTGCAAATCCTGGTGAGAAGACAATTCTCACCGAGATTTAGTGAGAACATGAGGGCAAGTTCCAGCCCTAGTTGCCACCATGGGACAGTCACTTCTGTTTTCACCCAATGAAATTTGAAAGAGAGCTTCCCCAGCTAATTTTAAGGATGACGATGAGAAATAGGGAAAGAGGCATGCTTTTCGATATGTAGGGCTCAAGCTGTTTAGTACACACCACCAGGTAGGGAAACAAAGTAAAAGTTGTCCTGTTCCTCCTCTTCCGCCATCCATGCCAATTAATAGGAACTATCTGCCAATTATCATTCTTCACTGGGTAGCCATATTTACCTTTCTAGGGTAAATCTGCTTTAGTTATTTATTCTCTGGTTTTTTCACCTGTCTTCAAAGTTTAGACTTGGTAAGTATTCTCCTTATCAATAATAGCATCATTGTGTCATAGTCTTGTAGGACTGAGCTTAATAGCTCAAAGCTGTGCATATTGAGACCAGTGGAAAAACACCCATTCACTTTAATAGTGCTGAATCCAGTGTTTAGTCACTAAAGGGATAAAATGAATGGGGTGGGGGTGGGAGAGATTATATTAAGGAACTGAACTTTAATTGACCTAGAACAGGAGGTAGGCACCTAAATGTCATTTTTGATTTGGAAAATGTGTTATTAGGAGGTGCTTGGGATGTGATCCACATTTAAAGAGCTTTCAAATAGTATTAAATCATTGTCATAGCAGCAGTTCATGAGCATTAATTATGAAACACTCTAACTTCACATATTAAACAAAAAATATGCCTGCTACGTAAAAATAATTAAACACAAATAGTGCTTTGTCCCCACACTGCAGAAAATGCTACAGACACAGATTTGGGTAAAACTGCAACTGTTCAATTCATAAAACAATAATAAAATTCAAACAATAAAAATGCCCACCTTCCCCTCAACACTTCCATCCTCCCCAACAACCCTACCCAAAAACCTAGCCAAACCCTATCCCCATCTGCCAAATGTTTTCTGAAATAAAAATGTTTTACAATTACTTTAGTAGATACTCAGACCCTTGGGAAAGGGAGTTGCACAGAACTGGAACAGCAACTGAGAATGCCCTCCTCCTCACCCCTGTTCCACGGACAGTGGTAAAAGATGGAACCTGCAAGAGGGCATGCTCAGCCAACCATAGGGGTCACAATGAGACATTGTAGGACAGGTGGTCTTTCAGATATATGGGACGCAGATCATTTAACTGCATAACCTGCAACGTGGTGGTTGTAGTGGAGGGGGGGTTTGCTTTTCAGGGGGTGGAAAAACCCCTCTTTAGGCGCAAGCCAACCTGCCCTTCTTCCTGGTCCCTGTTAAGGTCACCAGCAGAGCCTGTAGTGCCACTCCAAGAGGGCGTGTGGGCGGGCCTTGTGCATCATGGTGTATTTCCCACACTGCCTGCTCGCTCCCTACTATTTATTATTGGACTTGCAGGTAAGCCTCACCTGCCCCCTTTTTCCTGCCCCAAGTTGCCAGATGGAATGATTAAGGATGGGCAAATGCAGTTCGGAAGTTTGGAGTTCGGACCGAACTTGGTCTCTTTGGTCAACCGAACCGAACTTCCGAACCAAACCCGAATTTCAAACCGAACCGAACCGAATTTCCAAACTCTGTTCTGTTCGCCCATCCCTAGTGGCAACACACACCAAAGAACCTGGTTTTGAATGGCCAAACGTGGTTGGGAAGTTCGGAATTCGACCAAACTCTGTCTGTTCGGTCAACCGAACTAAACTTCCAAACCGAACACGAATTTCAAACCGAACTGAACCGAACCGAATTTACGAACTTGAATTTCAAACCAAACTGAACCGAATTTCCGAACTCCGTTCTGTTCGCTCATCCTTAGTAATGACAACACCAGTTTTTTTAAAAAAATAAAAAAAATATGTTTGTCTTTTTGCATTACCAGCATTAACTCTCTCTCTCCTCCCAGTCCTGGAGGAGAGGGGGCTCAATGGAGCTCCTTTCAGCTCCATTCCTGCAATGCATGGCAAGGACAAGGACCTTCCCCTGCACAGGTATGCGGAAGGAGGGATAGAATTCTTGCTATCTTTTTTGGTCATTCTGCGAATGCCTTTTGCCAAACATTTTCTTACAATGGAGAAATTTAATTCCATTCAATCCATAGCTAAGTGTGTTTGTAAGAAAAAGTAAAGAATTAAACTTTACATACAACTTTTTTTCTCTTATTCCGTAAGCCGGTGTAGAGGGGGTGCTGTGTTTGGCTGGGGCCAGAGAAGGGGAGAGCCCGCGGAGGATTACCCTGCCACTCAAGCCTGTATCCCTGCCTCCTATGGGTAATCAAGGCAAGGCGGGGCCCAGAAGGTGCTGTGTAGAGGGGGTGCTGTGTTTGGCTGGGGCCAGAGGAGGGGAGAGCCCACCAGTGGAGGATTGCCCTGCCACTCAAGCCTGCATCCCTCCCTCCCACAGGTAATCAAGGCAAGATGGGGCCCGGAGGGCGTTAGCCCTTGGGCGCCAACCCGAAGTGTGATATCCAAAGGGTGTTGGTCATTGGTCAGACCGTTCATCAGCCGCCATGGCTGTGGCCAGGGACTCTGCTGCGGAAGAAGCTGGGTGTGGAAGAGCTGTCTCCCAAGGGCAGCATAGCTGAGGAACTCATGGAGGTCTCAGAGCTTCACTTATTGTCTGCTGACCATTGCTGAGGGTCCTGCCGGGGTACCTCCCGCAAACGCCGTTCCCACTGATTCAGGGTCTCCAGCTGGGCAACTGTGGGAGAAGGAAAGGGTCCGGTCCATGAGTGTTGGGGACTAGGGGAACATCGGACTGAGACTCTTTCCCCTCCCCTCCTCCCCCAACCGGAAGAAAGCCACTTAAGGAAGCCACCTGCGGCTCTGTTGCAGGCCGCGGGGACCATCGGGTATACGGGAGGGTGACTTCTGTTTATGTGCAGGTTTATAGATCCTTATTACCGCCAGTAGTTGCCCTCCTCCCAGTTTTTGTTTTGCTCCTTGCCGGTTTTGGCCCGGGGTGTCCCCCCTCCTTTTGCCACCAACTGGTTTGGGTTGTTGGGGGTGAGATTCTTGGGATGACTTTTGTTGTCCAAATTTAATATTTGGTGGTTTAACTTACCCCCGACAAGTTGCAGGAAGGAGGTTAGAGGATGCATGGAGGGGAACCTCGACTCCACCCTTGACGAGTAGTTGGGTTGGGTAGTATTTATCTATTTACCCATATATAGAACCATACTCATTTCCCCCCTTTTTGTGAGATAGGACCCCCTTGGGGTCTGCATTGGGGCTACTGGAGCTAGGTGTAGTAAAGAGACGGTGTGTCGGAGTAGTTGGTGGGGGTGTCTTTGGCGTCTGTGCCCAGTCTTGGACATTTTGTAATCGTTGTTGATCTCTGGTTGTGCTGGTGGGGTACTGGTGTGCCTGGCAATAGGCATTTGTTCCCCTATTTGAGTTCTATCATGCCGGCTATAGTTAGAACAAAGAGACCTGGGAAGCTGCCCACAAGTTCTGTAGCCCCAGGCAATCCCCAGCTTCGACAGCAGAAGTTGGGGAGTTACTACTCTTTGAGGTCCAAATCCCAGGCCGCCAAGTACAAGGACGTGGCTGGGTCTTCTGTCCCTATACCCCACCTGGGGTCAGACGACTTATTGGGCCCTGAGGAAATGTGTTTTGACTTGGGTCTATCTTCTTTACCATCTCTACCATCCCACGAGTTAGCTTCCTTAGATTCCTTTTTGGCCCAAGAGGCTGACCAGTCTACTTCAGTCAGCGATTGCTTCTCACCCCCTCTGGGTTCCTCTATTCGCAACTTGTTGGGGAATCATACCCAGGTGTTGGGAGACCAATCCCATAGGCTTCTGGATAAATTGGAGGAAATCATACGTTTGCTGAAAGTTCAGCACTCTGATTTCAATCAATCAATCAATCAATCAATCAATCAATCAATCAACCTTTAATTTGTACCCCGCACTCTCCTTCCATCTTAACTTCCCTTGCTACCAGTAAGCATTTTAGTCCTGAAGTCAACACTGAGGTTCCCCTTAAACCAGGACATGGCACCTTGTCTGGGGAGCAAGTTCTTACTTCTAGCAATAAGGGTAACGTTGGGGCCAGGGATTCGACCCAGCCTTCAGTCTCTAGTGTGGTAGCTCCTCAAACTAACAGACTAGCCCCTGTGGTTGGGGCAGTGGCCTTTAGAATCTGCCCTTTGCCAAATGGGATATTCCCTGCTTGGGACTCCAAGGGGGCTATAGCGCATCACCTGAAATTTATCTTGGGCTGGCTTCCCCCAGGTGCCATCAGGTCATTTCAACTTCTTCCCTCTCACAGATCCCTGAAGATATTGACTGTTTATTTTTGTATGCCCTATATTGCCGATACGGTCCTTGCTCAGGTCTATTTGTTTTCCACCTGGGGAATTTATCTAGGCGAGGTACTTAAGAATTTAAGTATCCAGCCTTTAGTTAGTCATTTATCTAGTACTACTATTATTATTATTATTATTATTAACAAACATTTATATAGTGCCAGCAGTGAACCTGGCACTTTACAAAGTAATAAAATAGACAGGGTCCCTGCCCCTAGGGCTTACAATCTGAGAGACAGGAGCCAGTGAAGCGAAGAGAGGAGGGGCTGCACATGGTCGAAGCGACTGGCAAGGTAGATGACCCTGGCAGCAGAATTTTGGACAGAGATGATGGGAGAGGGTGAGACCAATGCCCAAAGGATTACTATAATGTCTAGTGGAACAGGACAGGGAGCCATTGAGGCTTTCGACTTACTTATTCAGCGCCTCGCTCGTATTATCCAGGTTGAAGCTTCCTGTACTCCAAAACACCATTCTCCATCGAATCAAGCGTGATACAATGGTGACTGTGTTGCAGCCAGGAACCTAGTTAAGATTATTTACACATCCTATCACCAGGGCCGTTTACATCGCCTGCCATCTTCCTACTTTCAGGCTAAATGGGATTATTGAGCTCTTATAATGAGCAAGAAGCGGGAGTATTTCCAGGCTAGATGGGTTTCAGTCTTGGAGGCCACCCAAGCAGGGAAATCCTGACTCTTTTGGAGGCTCCTTAGGGGGGGCAGTAGGCCATTTGCCAGTCGGAATTTATATTCTATTCCGGTTCAAACCTGGGCAACGTACTTTAGTCAGATCTATGCACCTCCAGTTACGAGGACTCCACTCGAGCCATTAAGTAATAAGATGTTGGTTCTCCTAGGCTGGCCTCGGGTATGTGACTCCGAGGTAGTGGACTTAACTGAGTCATGCAGGAATGACAGGGCCCCAAGGAGGGACCTGATACCTGTAGAACTGTTGAAACGTTACAAGGAATGGTGGGTCCCTATATTATCAGCTCTTTTCTCAGCTATCAACCAGTCTGGATCCGTTCCTTCAGCTTGGAAGCTAGTGTTAGTAGTACCCATCCACAAGAAAGGCTCACTAGCGGACCCTGCAAATTACAGGCCTATTAGTCTGTTGTGCGTAATTGGGAAAATCTACGCTAAGTATCTAGTAGGCAAACTGAATCTGTGGATGAGGACATGTAAAATAATACACCCAGAGCAGACTGGCTTTCAGGAGGCAAGGTCGGTCATGGACCACTGTATGGTACTCACCCACATCATCGAGAAATACAGACATCTAAACCAGCAGTTCTTCGTGGCCTTCCTTGACCTCCGTATGACATTTGACTCAGTTGACAGGGCAATTCTTTGGGAAAAGCTGGGCAAATCCTCAATTGACCAATGTTTGCTGTTCCTGATTTGTTCCCTCTACACTGACTCCACGCTTGTAGTGAAGTTGGACCCTTGTGACCATGTCTCGGAGGAGGTGGAGGTTGGCAGGGGAGTGAGACAGGGCTCTGTCTTGGTCCCGTCCCTTTTCAACTTTTTCTTTAATGATGTTGTCTTGCTTATGGCACAGCTTTCCTTTTTTTCCCCTTACCTTGGCTCTCGCCATATTGGGTGCTTGCTGTTTGCCGATGACCTGGTCTTGATATCTCAGACCCGGGTGGGGTTAAAGAGACAGCTCAAGGCTATGGGCTTTTATTGTTGGGCCAATAACCTTGAACTAAACTATCTAAAGTCCAAGGTCCTGGACTCTTCAAAGTCCCTGAGGAATAATCACCGTGTTTGGTCCATCAATGGTAATCCTATTGAGCAGGTTAAGCAGGTTAAACAGTTCAGGTATCTGGGCATTCTCTTCCATCATTCAGGAAGCTGGAAACCCCATATTGAGGGGGCCTGTCTAAAAGCTACTAACTCTCCAGACCCTTTTCAACTGATACGGAAGGGTGACCCATGATATGGCTATCCAAGTTTTCAATAGCAAGTCTTTGGCCCAGCTTTCGTTTGAGGCTGAGCTATGGGCCCCCTACTCCACTCCCAGTGTAGACAAAGTCCAGGTAAAGTTCCTGAGGACTTTATTTAGAGTCCCGGAAGGAACCCCAGGGGCAGCTATATGCCTGGAAACAGGCCAACAGAAATTCAGCTGCTTGGGCTAGGTCTAGGGCCCACAAGCTCTGGATTAGAATTTATGGGCCGGACCCCAAGGGTTTTTTCCCTTTTCTCCTGGAGGACTGCTTCCAAGGAAATTGGCTGCAGGCGGTGGAGTTCCACCTGACCTCCCTGGGCTTATCCAAGTCCTACCTACTATCAAGGGGCTTTTGCCATGGGATGGATGAGGTTAGGGTAAGATGGCAGGACCTAAATCTCCAGGTGGAATGGGGAAGGGTGGGTTTCTCTCCTCATCTGATGCATTATTATAACTTGGCCCCAGAAGCAGACACCATGGCCCGGTACCTTTCCCTCGATATCTCCCCACATGGGAAAGGGCTTTTAATGGCAGCTAGGTTCAACGCTTTGCCAACAAAGCTTCTGGAAGGGTGCTTTAGTAAATTTCCTATAACTCAGAGGCGGTGTCCTTATGACCAGCAAGAACTCGAATTCACCAGTCATGTTCTCTCTCATTTATATGACACTCTGCGTGCTAAAAGCCTGCAGTCTTTTCTGGACTCTCACCCTGGTAGGATGGACGACTTTATGCATGACATACTTTTGGGTAACCACAAGCAGGATTTAACTTGTATTGTTGCTGGCTTTTTGATCTCCACATTTGCCAGACGGAAACTTTTTCTGGAATTTTCCCTGTCTGGGTTGGCCTCTCTATTGGGCTCATGACTTTTTGCCCTTGATTTTACTAAGATGTAACCTAACTTTTATGTTTTTGTTTGTAGAGAACCCTATTACCGAATATTTTCAGTAATAAAATGAATATTGTATACCCTATTGTGTTTTTGTAACCAGGGCTATGGCCGTGTGCCTACCTCAATAAAATTGTTTGAATGACTGACTCCGTAAGCCCCAATACTGAAAATCAGTCAGCACTATTCTGCTTAATAATCTGTATAATGCACACCTTAGACTAATGCAGAAAGAGGAGGAATCTGTCAACGCCTGAAAATTGCTAGCTCAATCTATATTTTGGTAGCTTTGAAGGAAAGGGTATCTCCACATGTTAATGTCCTTAGTGTATATATGTATTAATGTAATGTGCTTAAGCATATCCTGAATTATATTTACTTCAGTAAGTATTATCCATCAGAAGTATCTTGACAGATACAGTAGTTCACCCATCGATCCTCTTAAAAGGGCATTGTTTGATATTCTGACAGATGTTCAGGGAAAGTTCTAGTTAAAAATGAACGGAATGTTCTTTTTAATTTTCATTGAGTAGTTGATACAAGTATAATTCAAAGTAAGGGCAGAGCTGAATTTTTATGATTTATGGTGTTTTAAACAAGCACTATACACAAATCGGAAGTGAAAGTGGTGGATACCATCAATTTTTTAAAAATGCTTAAGGCATTTCCGTGTTTTGGGAGGTGCCTGATTATTCAGTTATCAGTCTAAGTGCTATGATTTTAACTAGCCAATCATACAGAATGTGGGAGCCTTCATAGTTCAGTTTTACTCCCAGAGAATTAAAGGGAGCATTACTCTTGGTTTCCATGGGACCAGGATAAAGCTTGAAAAGAATATTTTCCATAGCTACAATTAAGCATTCCCGTGAAACAAGTAGTGCATACCACGTGTGTGCATGCTTTCTGATACGATCAATTTCTGTGTGATTTATTATCCTTCTCTAATGCAAACATGATTAGTTGCATTACAGTGTTTTCACTCATTGTTCATTTAAAGAAAGATCAAATTAAGTGTTTCTTCCAGGGATTCAGTATTATGCTAATCCTTATCGTTTGTCATCACATCCCAGAAAGAGACGAGGGTACTTTGTTGGGTTTTAATGCTGCATTCTTTATTGCCAATCCAATTTATACTGGTGGAGAGTGCAGGTAACTCCGCCCTGTTGCCAACTGACACATTAGCTACTGACAGCCCCACATCCCCTCTTTCAGTGAAGCTAAAATAGCTTTACCTGACCCACCCGAGGGTCCATGTCCTGGAAGGGGGACCCTAGGTCACTTCGCCCAGCCCTTATCCTTTGGGGGAGGGGCTTCTAACACCCTTCTTTGGCATAATGGCCCCTCTCAATGAGCATTTTTACACACACCTTCAAGTTCTGGATTTTTCAATCTTCTGGGTTTACAAGTCCACAAGTAAGTTCCGGATGCATTTTTCACACACACACACACACTGCCCTGAGGCAGTTCCTGGATGCATTCTTCACATAAACACTGCCCTGTGGCAGCCTAAAGTAGCCTCAGCTGTAGACATGGCAGGCTGCCATGGAAACCAAGTGACCACAGCTGCCTGGAGTAAAGCAGTTTACCAGGAGAACCTTTTACACACAAAGGTTCTGGGAGAAGTTCTACACAGAAGTCCAAAGAGATGGATGATTAAGATCTGGGTGAGTGATTTAGACACAGAGAAAGTTCAAGATGTAACAGCAAACATGCAGAAGAAATGTGTGTGTAAAAACACCCATTGTCTAGTCCCCACTGCTTGTGACCTGCCAAAAAGCACTCACTAGAAAAAGAGGGAAGGGGGTGAGGTCCATTGCAGGCACACCTGCACCCTATAACCCTTAATACTGAAGTAGGGAATAAGGGGAGCCTATTCACTGGCCCAATCCCCAGGAAGCTCACCACCAGATGGGCCTGGTGATTGCCACCACACACATTGTTGCACCGCCACCACAGCCAGTTCATACATAGAGCACACCACCAGTCTCTTCATGGGCTGTGTGCTCAGCCCCCTGCTGCTTCTGGATTTCTCACAGACCTCCCCATTGTGTTGGGCTGATCACATCTTCTTCGCTCACTGCCAAGATCCAACTGTGGTGCAGCTCTTCACAACAGTGCTCTTCACCAAGTCTCACCCTTGCAAGACCTGCTTTCCGCCAAATCCCTGGGATTACCATAGCAATGCCATCACCTCCTGCCTGCAGGCTCCCTACTCCTTGCTCCTTCCTGCAAACTGTGAAGTGGCACAAATGGCCCTCACCCCCAAGGTCAACTGGGTGTCGGATGAGACAAAATAGTAATTAGCAGCTAGTCAATATTGGCTCAGCTTAAGCTGACTAGAGTCCATGCTTAGAGCCACCAACCAAACATGTTAGTGAGTGATTGTAATAGGTTGATCAGCCTGGCCCGTGTTTTACTCAGGGTCCCTCTTTAATAACCCCTAAAGTACCTTCACTGGTGAGCTCTCACCTCCCAACTAGCCTCATAGTCTCTCTGATGTGCCTCTTACCAGCAACGCTTATTATTAATTATTATTATTATTATTATTATTTTATTAATAATAATAATACTACTAATAATAATAATGAGCTTTTATATAGCACCACCGATGTACCTGGTGCTTTACAGAGAAGTCTTTGGGGGCTTCAGGATACTTTGAGGACTTCAGGATAAGCGAAGTGGTCCCATCATCCGTTAGAGACCTTTCCGGCTGGGCCTTTGGGATAGAGGATATCACATGGAAAAGTGAGATCTTAAGAATGAGATTGAGGCGGTCGAAGACAGATCAAAGGAGTAGGGGAATGAACATTGACTTGTTCAGATCCGGGCAGGAGGGGATACGCCCAGTCAGACAGATGAGATATTATTTAGACATACGCCCACAGGTGGGAGGAATATTATTCCGCCATGAGAATTCGGCCCCTTTGACATGTTACCAGTTTGATGCAGTCCTTAGCACGGCGTTGGACAGGTCACGCCTCTCCTCTAGTTCCTATGGGTCACATTCATTCAGGATAGGGGCTGCCACAACTGCAGCAGCAGCGGGTTTGCCAGCCGAGGCAATCAAGGCGGTAGGGCGGTGGCGGTCGGACGCATATAAAAAATATGTAAGGCCCTATCGACAAAAAACAACTTGTGTCTCCCGTGTTCAGGGTCTAGGTACAAGGAAGCCAAAAAGCGAGAGGTGTGGATCGTGGGGCACAGCCTGGTCCTCTGGGCCAGGAACGCTGCCATACGGACTGACTGGGGCCTCCAACTGGGATTGGGTTACAAAGCAATGATTAGATGGTATGGAACTGGGGGCATGAGATGGCACCAGCTGCTGCCAAAGTTGAAATCAATTTGTCGGGAAGTAACACCACATATACTTGTGATCCATTTAGGGGAAAATGACATTCCGTCTCAAAAAGGGGTTAACCTACTGATCAAAATTAAGAAGGGCTTGTTAGTGGTTAAGAGTTTGTTTAAACATGTTCAGATAAGTTGGACTAGTTTTGTCCCTAGACTTACATGGGGCGGCGCTATGAATCCTCCCAGAGTTGATAAAGTTCGTAGAAACCTCAACAGAGAGACAGCAAAATGGATCGTTAGTATAGGAGGAACGACCATACAGCATGCGAACATTGTATATACCCGGCCAGAGCTGTTTAGGGAAGACGGGGTTCATCTCTCCCCAGCAGGAAATGATTTATACCTAAAGAACTTGGCCCAACACCTGGAGAAGTTGTTGAATGAATAGGCAGTGGGTGTCGGGGGAGGCCGGGATCGCCCCCCCCCCCCTTTGTGGCGGGGGTCCAGTATGCTATAGTAGGATAAATAGGTAAGAATAGGATAAGAGGAGTCATCTCCTTAAGAGATGGGGAAGTGACACCCCGTGTGAGGGGAGAGCAGTATGCACTGGGGTCATCACCCTGGGAGGTGTACCAGGCGAGGGCAGTAAGTACATGCACGGTCTGCTGGCTTTGCTGGTACTCACCTCCTTACTTAAGTCCATCGTTGGGCCTGTTCCCCTTTGGCCAGAGCCAGGGTGCTGTCGAAGGGGAAATTTAGTTTGTTAGTACTGACATGGGAGGGTACATCCCGGTCAGTACACCCGAGTTAATAAGAGTTAAGTAGCTAGCATACTGGACCCAAATTGCTGGTGCAATCACCCACTGGCCTAGTTGAATCTATTTGAATAAAGTGCGGCCAAGTTTAAACCAAGTACTGCCTCTGTGTCTCATTGGGGGGGTGCCGGCAATAAGATAGACACAGTCCTTGCCCGAGAGCTTACACTCTAAAGACAAGGGGAGGGGAGACAGGGAATGGGGGACAGAGGGAGAGACAAGGGATGCAACATTCATGAGGATGTGAGAACCCAGGTAACTGTACTTGGCTTGGTTACAGTACATTGGGAGTTTGCAGATAACAGGTGAGGGATAATTCTGGGTGGGGATGATTAGCAGGAGTTAGGAAGGGCAGAGTGGAAGAGGTGGGTTTTGAGGAGGGACTTGAAGGTGTGGAGGGTGGGTGCAAGGTGGACGAGGTCTCTCTGCAGCCTCTCTGGCTTCCTGTTGTTACCCTGGCCCCCTGGTTGGATGAGGCTCCCTCCAGACCACCCCACAGGTGTCTGCCTGCCAGCAAGACATCTGTTCCCTCAGATCTCTTTCTTCAGCCAGTAGTACCATACTCCCTACTGGCTCCCCGATGACCCTCAGGTGACAACTCTCTCTGCCCATTCACCTGGATCATCCTAAAGGACCCCAGTCTCTTGGCCCCATCATCCATTAAAGGGTCTGTTCTCAAAACCCCTTGGAGCAGGACTTGCTATCAGTCACCCTGCTACAGTGATGCAACTCAGTGACAAGGTGTACCTCAAAGTAGTTCAGAAATAATTTCTAATAGTTCGGGGTGCGATGTCACCAGTATGCTGACGATACTCAGCTGTACCTCTCTTTTTCTACTGACCCAGACCCTGCTATCTCGGTGCTATCCCAATGTTTGGAGGCCGTGGCGGATTGGATGCGGCTGAGCAGACTGAAGCTCAACCCAGATAAGACGGAGGTGATGGTGGTGGGGAGGGCGAAGGGGGTGGTGGCCCCCCTAGTTGGGGGGGTTTGCCCCCCTGTAGCTCAGCAGGTCCGGAGTCTGGGGGTCATATTGGACGCAGACCTGCGTCTGGAGCGGCAGGTGGAGGCAGTCGCCAAGGCTGCCTTCCGCCAGCTTTATCTGGTACGTAGGCTGCGTCCGTATGTCTCTGGCCCGGACCTGGCCTCCCTCATCCATGCCTTCGTCACCTCGAGGCTCGACTACTGCAACGCGCTCTACGTGGGGCTTCCCTTGTTCTTGGCCCGGAGGCTGCAGCTGGTGCAGAATGCGGCGGCTCGTCTTCTTACGGGGACGGGTCGCCGGGAGCACATTACACCGGTGCTCCGAGCTCTGCACTGGCTGCCGATAGTGTGCCGGGCCAAGTTCAAGGTCCTAGTGATGATCTATAAAGCCCTATACGGCCTTGGCCCCTCATACCTTAGGGACCGCCTCGCCCTTCGCGCCCCGGAACGGCTCCTGCGGTCTGCCGGGGGTGCCCTCCTGGAGGTCCCCCGTGTTAAGCGGGGGGCCACGATGGAGCGAGCATTCTCGGTGGTAGGGCCGCGGCTGTGGAACTCCCTTCCGGAGGAAGCTCGCCTGGCCCCAAGCCTTTTGACATTTCGGCGGAACTGTAAGACCTGGCTGTTTGCCCAGGCCTTCGGGAGGGAGGGTGTGGGGGGTGATTTTAATCCCCCGCCCATTTATTCATTTGTTTTCTAGCCCTGTTTTATGTGATGTGTTTTAGATGATGTTTTTATATTTATATTTTAAGTAAATTTTAATGTTTTATTGTTGTTGTTAGCCGCCCCGAGCTGCATTGCAGGAGGGGGCAGGATATAAATCTGTAAAATAATAATAATAAATAATAAATAAAACTTGACTACAATTATCCTATCAATTCCAAAGCCAACTGCATCTGATTCAGTTCGAAATACTGTAAAAATTGCTTTCTTTTGCAAGATCTCAAGATTTTTTCTTCCAATTCCATCTTTTGTTGGGAACTGCAAAGATACATGAATAATGAAAAGAAGATGCCAGTAAAAAAATAATTGAAAGTGCTCAACTTACACTTTGATTGGAATTGTGGATATTTTCTACTTTTAAAAAAAATCTCAAAAGATCTCCTAATCCTTTTGTAACTATTTCTCTGACCATGAATTCATACAATAGATGAATTCAGCTGGAAGGCTGGAGCTACAAGTCTTCAAATTTAAGTAGCTGAAGTTTTTGATTGTTTAAGTGGAATTTGCATACAGTGGGAGTTTTTACGCGCACCAGCTTTCTCATGAACTTCAAAGTCTGGATTCAGTAAATTCATGGTAGGGGCGGTGGTAGTTAGATGCTCACCCTCCACCTCCTGGAAGTTGCCTGGGCACTACTGTAAACAGCGGCACTAGGTGACTCCCACATGTTTTGAGACTCAGACTTGTAAGTCCCCCATATCAGAGGACTTACAAGTCTTGGTCTTAAAACATGCAGGAATCACCTGGTGCCGCTGTTTACAATGCACTGGGCAACTTCCGGGAGGGGGTGAACATCTACACACACACATACACATGTGAGTTTTCTGAATCTGGACTTTGAAGTCTGAGAGAAAGCTGGTGCATGTAAAAATGCTCAATAAGTCCAAATTGACAGAAGTAAGTATAGGGACTCTGTTTGACTAAAGCAAACTTTGGTCCATCAACGTTTTGATTTTAGTGTGTATTTCCTTTTTGTTTTATTTGATGTATTTGTATACATCTTTTGATGTATTTGTTTTAATTTTTGGAAATACCTCGTATTCAAAGCAACATGCATGTGCTTTATGACAAATAATTGATTGTGTTCAACACAGCAGTTTTGAGGACTGGCCAAATAAGAAACATGCAGCCTGCTCTATATAAACTGGAAAAGGTGATGATTGACCATTCAACAAAAATGATAGACCAAAAAATATGGCTAAAAAAAAAGAGAATAGAGATCATTGTTAGGGATTCCAGAGTTATTCAGGGAGAAAGCTTTAGCTATTAGTCCTTACTTGTAGGCAGCGACACAGCCAGGCAGTAAGTAAGTAAGTAAGTAATAGTTTATTGTGTCAACCATAGGTTATTACAAAAATATACAGTAAACACACAACATAGCATAAAAACTCTGACACAAAGTTAAATCCCCAAAAGTATTTACAATAAAACAACAACCCACTAAGCAGTCTTCAAAAGATTTAAACATAATATAATTTCAAGTAAACCCAATTAATACCCCTTTTAACTAGCAAACATAATTAAATTTAAGATTAAATGCACCATAAATGATTTTAACATGTAGAAGTCTTTAATTGTATTTCAGGATAGATATCCTCCTTTCCTTCACTAAGGTATACAATATACTTATACAGATAATATGAAAAAAAATATATACCCATAGTATGATTATCTGAGGGGGAATTATTATTCTAGAATGGGGCCTAGCTCTTTCACGGAGCTTGAGTGCGGGAAACTCTTGACCCCTGAATAGTTCAGTTCAACCCCCTTCTTTTATGACACAGGCATATCCCTACCCCTCCAAGGGTGGAGTGGGATTAAAATTATAATATAAAATAAAATAAACTTCCCTCATTCATACAATTTACAAACAAGATTTCAGGGAGGGAGACAGTTGTTTCTTGTAGCGCAAAACATGAACACAGAATCTAGCCACCTTTCTCGAAACATCTAAATCAGAAGCCCTCAAAAGCTTTAACAATAGTCTGTCTTGCGGTATATTAGCATATTTCTCAAGGAGGTCATCCAAAAAAAGACTACGGGCACCAACATATGAGGGGCAAGAAAATAGTATATGTGCTCTATCTTCCACAGCCATGTGATACAGTTTTAGCAAAAACGAATCTCACTATGGATACCCTTTTATCTTCCCTCCAGCATCTCAGAGGGAAACACATTTAATCGTATTAGGGTAAACCACCTGCCTAAGTTGCCAGTCTTCCCATAGGGATACATAGCTCTGATTACTGGGTGATAATTTAATCAGCAGGAAGTTTGGGGAGACCTTTTGGAATCCAATAGCAGCATCTTTGAGATGACCTTCCTGATCTTTAATCCTCCTTGTGATCAACAGTGTAGCTGCTTTAAGCCCCAAGATAGACAAAGAAGCCCTTGAGAATCCCAACTTATTAACTTCTTTTTCCACCAATTGGGCCCATGGATTAAATGATTCTTTTCTCCAAACTATTTTAAGCAAGGAATTTACATCTGCGGGAAAGACCATAGCCTTGAGCCAAAATTTTATCAGTTGTGATAGAGCTTGTGATCTTATAGTAGCTGACATTGTTTCTGCCCTAACAAAGACCTTTTGTGTTGACTCCATATTATTCAAAAAGAGTAAACAGCTACAGCATACAAAAACTGGGGGACTGCTTTCGCGCGAAATAAACGCAGTGCAGGGGCCACTAATCTCCCACCCCAGGAGAAAAAATGGCTCTGGATCACCTTAAAGGTTCTCCGTATAAGGTCCATTACTGCATTGTAATGCTGTCTCCAACCGGCTGATGCCGTGAATAATACCCCTAAATACTTAGACTTAGAAACTTGCTCCACTACTTGGTTTTCCATAAACCAATGATGATTCTTTTTACTCTTACTTATCATCATCACCTTAGTCTTAGAGTAATTAACAAGTAAGTTGTCTTGTTGGCAAAAAAAGTTAAATCCCCCATACTCCTACGAATTCCAATTTGTGTGTGAGAAATCAAAACTGTGTCGTCTGCATACATCATAATTCGAATTGGTCTATCAACTTAGAGGGGGGGATGGAGTCCTTCTATGCGCATGAAACTTACTACATCATTGAGATATAGATTAAAGAGAGCTGGTGCCCGTATGCACCCCTGTCTAACCCCACGAGACACATCAATCTCACCTGTAAGTTGTTGTGACACATTGTATCTAATCTGGAGTGTATTGTTAGAATAGAGTTTGATCATCAGAAACAACAGCCTGAAGTCTATTGCAGATCTACTTAGCTTAAACCACAACCTCTCCCTATCTATTCAATCAAATGCTGAAGAAATAACGATGAAACACAAAAAAAGAGAAGGGCTGCCAAGTTCCTGGGCATATTTCGATATTAATTGGTGCAATATAAAAATATGGTTCACTGTTGATTGTTCCTCCTGGAACCCCGCCTGTTCTAGTTAGAAAATTTCCTCATCCTTTTGCCAGTGATGTAATTTATTTAACAGAAACTTAGCAAAAAGTTTCCCAATTACGCTTAGAAGACTGATTGGCCTATACTTTGTTGGTAATTTTGGATCTCCTTTTTTAAAAATCGGAATGACTATACTTTTAAACCAACCCTTGGGGACACACCCTGTCTGGTTAATATAGGAAAACAATGGGGCCAGAAACTCAGCCCACCAATCTGGGTGACCTTTTAGCATATCTGTTGTAACGTAGTCCTCCCCGAGTCCCTGGGAGCTTTCCCTCCTTTCAGTTGGGAAATTAATTCCTTAATCTCCAAGGGGGTGACCGGAGGCCATTCTGGGAACATGTTTGCAGAACAAACAAATATTCCATTACCTGTGATATTATTAGCTGAGAAGAGGGATCTAAAATGCTGTTCCCATACTTCTGGAGGAAGCCCGGGGATGTGGTTTTTCCCCTTCCCGGTATAAAAAGTCCCAAGTAGTCTCCAAAAGAGCCTGGCATCTTTATTAGTTGTTGCCTGTAAGAGCTGAGACCATGTTTCCTTTTGGTGGGCCATCTTCCTTGCCTTCAAAGGTATGGACAGAAAATAGGGATGATTTAATCAAGAGCAACACATCAAAGAGCTAGGAGTTGCTGCTGCTACTACTACTACTACTACTGCTACTACTACTACTACTACTACTAGGGATAGGAATTTTGGTTTCGGATAAAACCAAAAGTACCCGAAAATGGCCATTTCAGATAAATCCAAAATTTCGGTTCTTTTTCAGTTTCGGTACTATTGGATCTTTTGCATTGTACAAAATTTCTTTTGTACCGTATTTTTAACATTGCTGTTTGTCCCCCATTGAAAAGCCACAATGTTAAAAATCCAGTACAGAAATCAATACAAAAATCTGATAGTACCGAAACCGAAAAAGAACTGAAATTTGTGAGAACCGAAACTGAAATTGACCGAAACCGAAATTTTGCCCAGAGTCCCATCCCTTACTCTATTACTATTTATCATTTCTATAGTGCTACTAGTTGTACGCAGCGCTGTACTAGTCATACGCAGTATGCAGTAGCTGGGGATCACACATTGTGCGTGAGTCAGCAGTGAAATGCTTTCACAAAGAAGGCAAATGCCATTTTAAATAGTATCCTGGGAAGACGTGCCATTCTACACAGCTCTGGTTAGGTCCCACCTGGAGTACTTTGTTCAGTTTTGGGCACCCCTTACTAAGAAGGACACCAAAAAATAGACACATTACAGAGGAGAGCAACAAAAGATGATGAAGTATTTTGAACACAAAGCACATGAGGAAAGGATGCAGGAGTTGGGTATGTTTAGATTGAAGAAAAGAAGTCTAATGGGGGATATAATAAGTCTATAAATAATTGAATGGCTTCCATAAAGAAGATGAAGAACAATTGTTCTCCCTTGCTCTGGTGGTTAAGAAAAGAGACAATTAATTTCTGCAGACAGACAGACAGACCCAAGGCTGGCCACTGCCACATCCCTCAGCCTGCACTGAGTTTATATGGATCCAGCAGTTTCCAGGGCTTGCGGTCCACCTGCATGTCACCTCACTCCCCCACAGCATAGAGTTGCAGGCAAATCACCCGCTGTTATAGGCTGCTGCCAGTGATTCTACAGGGTTGCCAGGGGCAACCACTGGCTGAGAGTGGAGCTGCAGGAGCCATCCACCACACAAATGGGCAGCAGCTCTGCCTCTGGCCTGTGCCCCAGGTTTGGATGGTCCACTCCACCGGCAGTGCTCCAGGACATGCCTTTGCTCCGCTTGCACATCTAGCAGCCCTCCTTTACATGGACAGGCCGTTCGGGAGCGAGGCGGAGCAGAGGCAGGGCTGCCATGTGTCTGTTTACACCCAATGGGTACAAGCTGAAGAAAAGCAGAGTGAAGCTAATCTTCAAGAACAAACTTCTCAGTTGTAAGGACAGCCAGGCAATGGAATAGGCTGCTTAAGAAATTTGTAGATTCTCCATCAATGGAGGAGAATTTCTTTACTTGATACAGCCTTGAACTCAGGACATTCCAATAGCCTTTGCTCAGCTCTACAACCACAACTAACTTGGAATCTGTAAAGCCATCTTCTGTTAATGCAGTCGTGAAGACTGGACTGGCATACTACCTGGATAAATGTGTGGTTTCTTCCATATATATATACAACTACTTTGTAAAACATTAACATAAGTGTTCCCCCTCCACCCAACCGGAAATTGGGGGGGGGGGGAATTATCTGATGTTCACATCGTTTTTGTTTGTTTTTGCCTATAGGAGCCTTGGATCTCTGACCTTTCCACACCTCTACCAGCAGATCTATCAGAGTAACTGCTAGCTGCTACTATGAGAATGGGAACTTTGCATATTTCTCATTTAAAGAGTGTAGTCAGGACCATGAAAGGGGCCTTCTGGGGTGTCCTGATTGCTCTTGCTCCGCTTTGTTGCAGCTGTGTCTAGAGTTCTAGGTTCTAAGATGGCCTCTGCCTGAAAAAGCCTCCTCCTAACATCTGGCTTATAACGTTTGTGGGCATTTACTTTCACACACACACTCACCTTATTTTACCCCCTCCCCCAAACAGGTACATGAGTACTGGTTTCCCATTTTGATTACAGGTCAGGTCCTCAAAGAGCTACACAAAAATTCAGATATTATTCACAGGTAATAAATTCACTACTCATGTCAGCTCTCGATTGTTCCCATATTTAGAAGTAAACACATATGTAAACATTTGTAGTATTGGAACCTAAATGAGGGAAGTGTAACCTTAGAGTTATTTAACCCCCTAAAGGCAATAACTTTAAGGGGGGGGGGGAACAAACATATTGTATTTTTTACTGTAAGTATAGCTTTAAAAAGAAAACTTGCTCTGTAACAGTTCAATGAAGCAATATGTCAAGATTACAATAGAATTGGATTAGAAATCTTCTTTGTGTCTCATGACCTACTTAGTAGTGAAGATTTATGGTCCCATTCACAGTTACAATTTCATCTTTGTAAAAAAGAAAAAAGAATGCCTTTCCTACTTCTATCTATCTCTGTAGGTCAACAAAAGGAAAACATACTTTATTTATTAATGTTATTAGCAACTTATCAAGACATTTTACAGAAATACCAAATGTTTAGAGAACATTAAAGGTTTAGAGAAATGCACACATTTACATTGAGGAACAAATAAGGTAAAATGTAATATTATCCAAACCTCTAGTTCTGGAGGATTTACTCATGTACTGAACTGCAAGTACAATGGTATGACTTGCATTTAAGTTGCTTACAGGATCAAGACCTTAACTTGCAACTGCAACAAAAATGAGGGTGGGGAAGTAAATAATTAACTGATTTAGATGGCAAAACAAGCAAGATAAAATGTAGGCTGCTCTTATGCTCTTTTCAACATATATCATTCTGCCCGTTGAGTACCGATGCTACATTTTATTTTCATCAATTTGCAGGCCATTTTCCAATTATGTTTTTCATCAAGGGAAAAAGCAGGCTCTCGATCAAGTATTAGGATGAGATGTGTACACGTTGAAACAAAGTGAGCTATTAGTGATATTAGACTCAAAGTGCCCATAAAACTGCAATCTTCTTCTGTTAGTTGATTTATCTTTGTATGTTAACTACACTGTATATGAGGGGAGCCTCTCCAGCAGGCAGATTTAGTGAGCTATTACTGCTTTCTGGAGTGTAAAAACTTTGTGGGGATATAAGAATAATGTCTGTTTGTTGCAAATTCTAACTGGAAAAGGGACAAGAACATTATTTGGTTACTTTATTCTTTATGAAAAATCACTGTTAGAAAATTCCCCAAGGTTGTATTAAGATTCTACAAGGGAGAACTTTCCCCGGTTGTACGTTTGTTTGTTTTTTAATTCAGTTATGCTACACAACAGATATTAGTAATTTGGGACTTGATCTATAGTTGGTAGTGCAAAGCAGTTCAAAGATCAGCAGTCTTTGTTAGGGTTATGTATTTGATAAAATTACACAGGAAATAAAGCTTGTGATTAATGTGGAATGAAATTTGCACTGGACATTCTGTATTCAAAGGACCTACAGCCTCTTCAAAAGATACTCAGGTCATCGAAAGAACTCTTATTGATTATAATGGAGTTTGAACTGAGACCCACAATTGCTACAGTCTCAAATATTTGGGGACCGACTGGTTTTGTTTTTGTTTTGTGTGCTTGTCATTGTTGCGTTTCCCCTGGGATGACTGCTGCACATAGGAGAGACCACACTGAAGTCACTGTGGCTCTTTTCCGGTACAGGATCTGTCTATGCAAAACACCTTGCAGGATTAGGGTCTTAAATAATCTGAAGCTTCTTGAAACATGGATGCTCATTTGGCCTTTTGGGTTTTGAAAAAAACTAAATGGAGAACCTCATAAAGAAAGAGTCACATAAGGTACCTGGTGTCTCCTTCTGTGCTGGAAGTATTCCTAGAACAGAGTTTCTTATGCTTTGGGGAAACACATCAAAGAGCTGCGTTCATGGAAATCTATTTAAAAAAACAGAAGCTTATGAAAAGTTTTAGACTTCTAGAGTAATGCTCAGGTAAATTAATATTCAAATCAGCTGCTCTAAATGAAGTAGCAAGCAAATCCATTTAAAATCTTAGAAGTTGTTCAGTTGTCTCACTTACCCTCTACCTTGGGACCCAATTTAAATATCTGCATAGTGTTTGGTCAGAATGAATCCAACTGGCAGATGCTGTGTTGTCATTTATTGTACTGAAATTCAAAATCCAGTGATGAACAAGACACTGTGATTTATTAGTCCTTCAAGTATACTCCAGAGTGCTATAATACTGACAAGGGCATTAAAACCTAGAATACATATTTAATTTTAGTCCATGGGTTAGTATCTGCATCTTCCTTGAAAGAAGGAATGCCTTAGTGATAATAAAAACTGTATTTAAAAGCTATCATTCAGTAGATCTAAATATTTTCCCTCCTGACTAAGAACTCAAATAATATTAATACCACAGATTTTTCTTCTGTATTTGATAACAGCTCCTCTGTCTAAGTCACATGGAAATGAACAGAGGGTATGGTGTGTAGCTTTTGAGTGGCAATTTCTTGACAAGGCCTAATGAGTCGCAAGAAAGGATAAAAACAAATGTGATAGTAACCTGCTCTGGTCTGTTTTGGCCCACGTGCCACTATCACATTTGTTATCGGGCCCCCAGATATTTGCTCAGAATGATCCTGGGCATGTTGGCGGTTAGCTCATGTTCTCAACCTCAGCAAATGACTGAAGTCACTTACCAGACTATTGCCAACCCAATGAGGGCAAAGTGGGCCAGAACATATTCACACCGCTGTTCCTGCTGGCCCAAGTCAGGCCCACCATGGCCGACTGACTGTCATAGTGGAGGCCAGAGTGCTGGGCGCAGAGTGGGGGTGGGCGGCTGCTCATTGCATCTCCTCCCCTGCTCTCCTGTATCCCAGACACATGAATGTTTGTTCTATGGCCAGACCTGGTCTGCACCATGTCTGCAATGGCTTCCTGATACAAGCCAGGCCAGGTTGCCACTGCAATACAATCTCATTTGTTTTCACCTAATGAAGGACAAATGCACCTGTGCTTTGTCTGTTGTGTGCAAAATTGCCCAACAGCTGCATGGCCAAAAGCAAAGTTTAGTTCTGATCATTGTAGTTGTCAAACAATCACAGAGTTTGGAAATGCAGACAGCATGAATTCAAATATACTCTATAAAAGTCAACCAACTAACAGATCCATAAGAGTGATGGATTTTGTAATTTTGAGGAAAAGGCAGACTTGGATCCAGACTTGTATGAAATAAACTGGGGACAACATCAACAAATCCTGAGGGTTAATATAAAGCTGTAGACAATTGTTATGCACTAAAGCTCATTGTTTAGGGGCAGCTGCATTCAAATGTTGCATTCAATTTTTTTATTATAATTATTTTTAATATTTTTTTTTGAAAACTTGTGAATTACTTCTTAGCACTGCAGCTCTGGCTACAGTCCTGGCGAGATAGATGGGACATATTTAGTTCCTCTTGTCCAGAAACACACTGGAAATTGAGATTAAGAGAGAGTGCAGCTAGTCTCAGGTCCTATGCACATGTAGAACTCAATTATTAATTATTATTATTATTATTATTTGTATAGTGCCAGCAGTGTACCTGCTGCTTTACAGAACAGTAAGATAGACGCGGTCCCTGCCTATTGCTTAAAATCTAGTAGACATGGAGGGGGGAGACAAGGAGAGGGGCCATAGGGAGAGACAAGGGATAAATAACATTCAAGCGGATGCAAGGTCACAGATGCACGTGCTTGGCTTGGTTGCAGTTAGGCAGGAGTCTGAGGGGATGGGACTCTTGGCAAAATCTCAGTTCTCTGTTTTAGTGGTTCTCCCTTTATCGGTTCTCTCAGATCTATTGGTATCAGCGGTATCGGATCTTTAACATTGCGGTCATTGACTTCAATGGGAAAAACCACAACATTAAAGAACTAATAATATATATATAAGTTTATTGTTTAGCCGAAGTCATAACAAATACAAAAAAAACCCAAACTCTAGACTGTTCTGAATTGCTAGGGTGAAGGAGTTTTTGGGTATCACCACCCCTGCTCCCATCCGTAATCCCCTCCCTCGTAAGAAACCCTTCCAAGTACTTAAATCTGTGGCCTGTATGGCAAGGTCATTTGAAAAGGATATGGTTAGGTTTATCTTTTTCTCCCAAGGAGCACAGGGAGCACAACCGCTGGTCCCTTGGGGTGCCTATGTAGCGGCCCATCAAAACCGCTGAGGGAAAAATGTTCGCCCTCATGTTGAAAAATGCAATACACTTGCTTGCATCCTGCCACTCGAAAAGGTAGCAAGGGCCATCATACAGGGGGTTATATGGGATATATTCCGGTGCTACCCTCTGTACCGCCATCAGGGCGCTCTCCGTTTGAAGAGTCTGATCTCTCAGCCGTCTTTTAATTAAAATTTTGGAAGCCACCCAACAGAGGCATCTCAAGCTCTCAAATGAAAATCCCAGGTTGAGGGCTTCTTGCTCAGCCCTCCTTAACCAATTGTCCCCAAGACCAGTAGTAACAGCATACGCAATTAACGATCCAGTGGAAGAGGAGAACAAGGCCTTCCTAATCCAATAATTTAGAAATGATTGTAAAGCATAGACTTTAAGAGGAATGCAAAGAGCTTCAGCTCTTAGAATCACTTGTGGGGTCCCCCTCGGGGCTCCCAAAATTGCCTGGAGAAATTTGTTTTGAAGACTTTCCAGGTCAGAAAAAAAGTCCGGGTCCCAAGCCAGGATCTCATAAAGAAGTTGGCCCAACACCTTGGCCCTAAATAAATGCAGGGCCAGGTGGACCAGCTTCCCCCCTAGCCCAAAATACATAACCAGTAGTCGCTACTAGGCAAGCCCTTCGACCATCTCGAGTTCCCATCCCTCCACTTACACCACTCTCAGGGGAAGTGCCAAGATTGAGCACCTAGTCAATTTAAACAATTTAATTGTTTTAAATTGTTTTATATTGTTTTATATTGTTGGAAGCCGCCCCGAGCTGTTTAAAGGAGGGGTGGGGTATAAATGTTTTAAATAAATAAATAAAATAAAATTTTATAATTGCATCTACTGATTTCCCCACCAGCTCTTGAACTGCCTCAAAATGAGCCCTCCAGCCACTATGGGAAGAAAAAATCACCCCCAAATATTTAAAGGCTTGAACCTGCTCAATTAGTTTATCCCCAACAACCCAAAGATGTATTCTTTGCACTCCTCTGGGGCCCACCACCAAAACCTTGGTCTTGCCAAACTTAATTTACAAGACAGTATTCCCCAAAGGCTGTTAGCACATGCCTCAGCCCCACCTGAGTCTGTGAAATCAGCATGGTGTCATCTGCGTATTACATTAGGGGGGTTGGACGTTTGCCGATTTTTGGAGGGTGAGTGTTAAAGGACCTCAAAAAAGAATATAGAGTCATTCAACAAGAGATTAAAGAGGGCAGGGGCCGGGGTCACGTGGGCATGCCGAGGCAGCAGGTCACGGTCGGCTGAACTCCCGGCAGGCCTAATGCAGGAACACGGCAAAAACAACAGTAGAACTCCCAAAAAGATATCAGAAACCGGGCGCAGTAAGCAAGGTATGTGCACAGAAAAACAAAAGGACACTGAATCCAATTTCGAGTGTGTAGGCACCCCACACTGCAGTTCGAGGAAGGCAGATGTGGGAGAAAACAAAATGGCGGGCGCGACAGGGAAAGACCCACTGGAGTATTTAGAGTCACAAATACAAGTGACAGACCTGCTTAAATCCATTAAAAAGTACCTGGCTGTCAACAAGGCGGGAATTAACAAAACCAACTCCATGCTGGAAAATCTAAAAGGGCAGGTGGAGGGGATCAGTAAAAGAATGGATGCAATGGAGCAGAGGATCAGTGATCAGGAGGATTGCGGGAACAGCGCAGAGCAAAAAATAATACATGCAGAAGCGGAGATGCAGATGATGAAAAACAAAGTAGAAGATCTAGAAAATAGATCTAGAAGGTGCAATCTTAGAAGGAAGAGAAAAAAATGGCATGAGAGAACTGTTATCAGAGATCTTTAAAAGCATCTTCCCAGAGAAACCCATGCTGCACACAGTAGAAATAGAAAGAGTCCATCGTTCTCTAAGGCCAAAGCCCAAAGATCAGCTTCCCCGAAGGGCAGTCATTGCAAAATTCCTAAGATACATGGATAAAGAGGAAATCCTGAGGGAAGCAAGAAACGCTAAAGAACTCCTGTTTGAAGGAGCAAAGATTTCCATTTATCCTGATTTGGCAATGGAAACAGTGCAGAGGAGAAAAGCATGGAGCAGTCAAGTTTAATCTCTTAGTAAAGCAGGCATTAAAGCCCAAGTATACTACCCAGCAAAACTGACTTTTAGCTACCAGGGTAGGAGATATTTTTTCCTTAAAGAAGCTGAACTGGAGGATTTCAAAACTCGAAACTTGAAGGAATAAGTAGCGGAATGAAAGTATGAAAACTGAGACTATTATACAAGTTTTGGGGAGTGAAAATATAAGGGAATGTATGTTATAATATAAGTTATATGAAGTTATGTTTATATATAAAGGTATGCATACGGTTAAATTTAAAATGTGTTCCTGCAGAGGGCAGGTGGGGGCATAGAGCCACTTGGCACGATGCTCCACAGGGAGGTCCCCAAGAGGATGGGAGTTAAGTTGGGGGAAGGAGAGGAGGTGGAGGGGGGTGGGGGAAGGAAAGTTACTGGGAAGGAGGTTGGGGATGACGGAGGGAAGGTTAGCAAAATAAGGCAAACAAAAAAAACAGATTGGCAATCGAGCATACACACACACAAAAATAAAAAAATATAAAGGTCCACAAAACTAATAGCTATTAGGGGCGGGAAAACCGATAAATCCGGTATCCGATAATGCCGGTACCGAGCGTACCGGCATTATCGGATTCGACCCGGTAAATCCGGTCCGGGTACCGGATTCCGGGTACCGGATTTTTTTACATTGCAGCCATTTAAAAATGGCTGCAATGTAAAAACTTAAAGCCCCACCAAAAAAGTTAAAAAAAACAAACCCTCCCCGAGTCCAGGCTGCGCGGGTGGAAGGGGGGACACCCCCCACCCACCCTGCCCAGCCTGGATTTTTGTTTAAAAAAAGACTCAGAGGCGAGCCCACCCCCCAGCACCAGCGGCCGCGGCGTCCCCGCAGCCGCCGGTAAGTATGACCCGATCCCTGGGGGGGGTGTTTAACACCCCCCCAACCCCCCAGGGATCACCCCTACTAAAGTTCAGTGCTTGCTTACCTTGCGGAGCTCCGGGTGCGGCGGCGGCGGGCGGTCCGGCGGCCTCAGCGCCGGCTGTGGCTGCCGGCGTCAGAGACGCTCTAGGCCTTCCGGGGAACTTCCGGGTTTCCCCGGAAGGCCTAGAGCGTCTCTGACGCCGGCAGCCACAGCCGGCGCTGAGGCCTCCGGACCGGC
This sequence comes from Sphenodon punctatus, assembly GCA_003113815.1. NCBI lineage: Eukaryota > Metazoa > Chordata > Lepidosauria > Sphenodontia > Sphenodontidae > Sphenodon > Sphenodon punctatus. The sequence continues at coordinate 622,781 of QEPC01001360.1, forward strand.
CGCCGCCGCCGCCGGAGCTCCGCAAGGTAAGCAAGCACTGAACTTTAGTAGGGGTGATCCCTGGGGGGTTGGGGGGGTGTTAAACACCCCCCCCAGGGATCGGGTCATACTTACCGGCGGCTGCGGGGACGCCGCGGCCGCTGGTGCTGGGGGGTGGGCTCGCCTCTGAGTCTTTTTTTAAACAAAAATCCAGGCTGGGCAGGGTGGGTGGGGGGTGTCCCCCCTTCCACCCGCGCAGCCTGGGAGGGGGAGGGGGAAGGAATTAATTTATTTCATTGATTTCAATGGGGACACAGCGCCCCATTGAACTCAATGAAATAAATCCAGTACCGGTATACCGGATTTAATCTGGGAATCCGGTTTTTAGAGAACCTGTAACCGGTAAATCCGGTAGCCGGTAATGGGCCCGGGGTCCCACCTCTAATAGCTGTACAATTGAAAGGAGCGGGGGGCAAAGACATAGTGACAAAATGGTCAGTGGAGGGCTAAAAAAAAATAAACCTAATAAATGGCACACTTAAAAATAAGTGTGCCATAACCCGCAAAAAAGAAAGCGGGTATGACAGTTCCTAAATAAACAATGCCCAGACATATTTGCCATACAAGAAACTCACCTAATCTGGAAGGATAACACAAGATTTACAAATAAAGACTGCAAGATATACAATGCAAATGGGGGGGAAAAGAGAGCCGGGGTAATGATAGGGATACAGAAATCACTGAAAATGCAAGTAACAGAGATGGATAAGGATAACCAGGGAAGAATGCTGTTCATAAAAGGCAAAATAGAACAAGATACTTACTCTATAGGCACAATCTATGCCCCTAACACCAACACTAAAGCATTTTTCGCAGAAATCATCTCTAAATTGCAAGGAAAAATATAGGGCAAGACAATCTTGTTAGGAGATTTCAATACCCCCCTATCATAATTAGATCTATTCACCAAAAACAAATTGTCGAGACAACAAGACAAGATAGTACAGATAATTAAAGAACACCAGTGGGTAGACTTACGGAGGGCCTTGCACCCAACAACACAAAAGTTTGCATTTTACTCAAATCCACATAAAATATCAACTAAGATTGACCATGTCCTAGTAAACCAGGATATGATGTAGCAATGCGAAGAAACTTATATAGTAATTACTCCATTTTCAGACCACAATGAGGTAGCACTAGAAACCACAAAACAACACAATACAAATGCAAGGGGACAACAAAAATGGCGGCTAAAACAATTTTATTTACAAAATGAATGGATCACAGAACAGATTCATGAACAAATGACCGAATATATGCAGCAAAAGGATTGACCTGATGTATCTGCAGTCACACTATGGGAGGCAGCAAAGGCAGTTTTGAGAGGTCATTTCATCTCTCTGGGGACACACCTAAAAAAAGAAAAGAAAGCGCAGATTAGTGAAAAATACTTGCTGATTAAGCAACTTTTAAATAACCCTATATACAATGCAACCAGAATAGCTACAATTAAAAGCCAAATTAATTTACTAGAAAGTGAAATCCTAGTTGGAAAAATTCGATATACAAAAGCCTTTTACTTCGACAAGGCGGATAAAGCATTGGCATGGTTGACAAAGAAGAAGAGGCAGAAAAGAACTATACCATATATTAGAAACACGCCAGATGCACCCCTGCTAAAAAATAAGGACATGGCAGACTGTTTTATCCAATTTTATCAAAAAATATATAAAACGGGCAATCCAACGCAGAACAACATCAATAATTTTCTGAACGAGTTAAATTTTTACAAAAATCACAACAGAAGAGGTCTAGTTCCTAAACAGTGAAATAACTCTAGGGTAAGTAAAGAATACAATAAAAGCACTTCCAAATAATAAAGCAGCAGGCCCTGACGGCTACCCAGCCGAATTCTACAAGAAATTTAACCATCAAATCGCACCTCTATTAGTCAGAGTATATAACTCAGTACTAGGGCAAGGACAAATGCCCAATTCATTTTATGATGCTGTAATCACACTGTGCCCAAAACCGGGCAAGAACTTGGAACTATGTAGTGGCTATCGGCCAATCTCACTCATAAACACAGATGCAAAACTGTTTACCAAAGTTCTAGCCAACAGACTAATGATGATTCTGCCAAACATAATTAGCTCAGATCAAACTGGTTTTATCCCGGGTTGACTTGGGATAGACAATATAAGGAAAGTGGTAAACATTATAAACCATGTGAAGACAAAACAGATCTCAGCTGCTATCGTAGCGCTCGATGCGGAAAAGGCCTTTGATTTGGTTGAATATACCTATTTGTTCGAGACCATGAAAAGGATGGGAATTACAGGTCCCTTTCTGCAGTGGGTAAAAATTATATACAAGGATCCTAGAGCCAAAATAATGCTAAAGGGAAACCACACAGCAGATATAAAAATAACCAGAGGAACAAGACAGGGCTGCCCATTATCCCCATTACTGTTCAACATTGCCATAGAGCCTTTGGTGATGGCTATATGAGCAGAGCAACGAATCAAAGGGATAAATGTACTAGGCAAGGAATTTAAGCTCTCCCTATATGCAGATAACATGATGGTGAGCCTTTCTGACTTGCCCAGATCAGTACCAAGACTATTGAGGGTGATTGAGAGTTTTGGGAAAATCTCAGGCTATAAAGTTAATGCGAACAAATCAGAAATGCTGCTATTTAACGAAGAAAAACTCACTAATGCTGAAAAAGAGCAATCTACACCCTTTGCAGTCCAAGTTGACAGTGTTAAATATCTAGGGGTGCAGATCACCAAAAAGTGGAAAGACCTATACAAGAGAAATTTCCTCCCGTTACTGGAAAACATAAAACGTAAGAACAAATCTGATAAAAATGCTGGTACTTCCCAAATTGCTATATACCTCCTTCACCCTACCAATCTAACTACCGAAGAATTACTTTCTGACAGTAAATAAAATCATATCAAGGATCCTGTGGCAAAGAAAAAAACCCAGGGTAAGGAAATCTATACTTTACACAAGTAAAGACAATGGGGGTCAACACCTGCCCGATATGAAACTATACCACTGGGCAGCAGCTCTCAGAGGGTTAAAAATTTGGTTCCAGGGAAAGGACAACCCAGACTGGCTCACATTAGAAAAAGAAGCATGCCAAGTAGACAGATTTGCTAGTGTTTTAACAGACAGCAGAGAGTAAATAAAAAAATAGTTATGATGCATCCATTCACAAGAATGGCATTACAAATATGGAAGACAATAAGTAATAAGTTAGACATTTCTAAAGAACACTCCCCATACTCTCCAATATTTGGAGAATGGAGTAAGAGGGCAGGCATAGTTCGTAAAGTAGCAGAGAACTGGGAGAGGAAGGGATTAAAATGGGCAGCCCAGCTATTCGCGGGTGAGGCTATTTTGAAAAGAGAAACAATCAGGGAAAAACTAGAGGGGCCCCCAGACTTCTGGGTATACGCTAAAATAATGAGCAGGTTTAGCAGCAAAACGATAAAGATGCAAGTAACTAGGAAATTCATGGACTTCGGGAGGGTGATGTATGGGGACCAGGGACGGAAGCATGACATTTCAAAAATATATAGAGTGCTGCAGAACATAATACACCTACCAGATGCAGGATACTTTGAGGCATGGGAGAAAGACCTGCAAAAGAAAAATTGAAAAAAAAGAAATTAACATTGTATGGTCAAATATGAGGAAACTGTCACATTCTTTATCAGGTCAAGAACCACAGGTTAAAGTGGTATACAGGATGTACCTCACACCCAAGAGACTAAATAAAATGAACAATGCTTACCCCCTCAGACTGTTGGCAGGGATGTGGGGGAGAGGGGAACTGGCTTCACTGTTGGTGGGAGTGCCCGCATATAAAAGACTTCTGGGACAAAGTGTGGAGCCAAATGAACAATGTGGCATGATGCGAAATTCCGAAAAAACCTGAAACGGCACTGTTGGGTATCTTCCCAGATTTACAAATTATTCCAGAAAGGACACTAGCCTGTCAACAATTAAGGCTGGCAGCCATACACACGATAGTGTGCAACTGGAAATCGAGAAAAAAACCCTCCCACAAAAAATGGATGCAAAGAATATAGCACACCATCACTATGGAACGAGTGCAAGCAGAAATCCGACACGAGTTAGAAAAGTTCTATGCTGTATGGACTAACATATGGAACATTTTGCAACAAGAAATCAATATGGACCAACATAAAATGTCAATTTGCCTAACCGAGATTTAATTATTGTTAAAAGTTAAAAGGATAGTAGTTGTAGTAATGCACACGGTACTGCTTCAGGAAAAGGACCACAGCTGTAACCTAGGTCCTAATTCAAAACTTGATGAAGGTGTACTGATATGTGCAAAACCTGAAAAAATACAATAAAAATATATATTTTTTAAAAAAGAGGGCAGGGACCAATAAGCACCCCTGCCGCACCCCTGATCTCACCTGCACTGGACCAGATAATGCACCCAGTCAGGAGAGAATTGTTCTCTGATCTTTGCATTTCCGCTGTGTCTGTAATGCTATCGTTGAACGTAGTTGTATTCAAATCAATCATAGGCCCACAAATTGCTTCTCTCAAGGGGCTATTGTCACCAGAATCTCTTGTGCCCTGTCCCCAAATTGTGTTTGTTTCCCGAGGATCCACTGGGTCTTTACAACCGTGTACTTCTCCTTCCTTGGAGTCTGACTTTGTGGACTGGGTGTGAAGACCCCCAAGTGTTATTTCAGACACTCCTCCATTAAACCCGTGATTAGGGATGGGTGAACAGAACCGAGTTCAGAAATTCAGTTCGGTTCGGTTCAGTTCAGAAATTCGGTTCGGTCGACCAAACTATTCGAGTTCACTCTGAACTCCGAACCTCCGAACAAAGGTCAGAAATTCAAACCTCATTGAACTAAATGGAATATTATCTTTTAGGGATGGGCGAACAGAGCCGAGTTCAGACATTTTCAGAGTTCAGAAAATCGAGTTCGGTTCGGAAGTTCGGTTCGGTCAACCGAACTTCTGAACCGCATTCCCCCATCCCTACTCGTGATTCATTTTACCATGCGCAGTAATCTGATCTCTGGTCGCCTCTGTGTCTTGTAGGGAGTAAAGATCATGGACACTATTAATCGTTTCCTCCACTTCACTCTCTACAAGCCAGACCTGCTCTGCAGGACATGCCAGCTCTGTGTCTGAGCTGCATTCCCCATGACAATTCTTATCTGGAAGATGTTTTGTATTTTGTCTGTTGGGAGCAGCAGAATTCCCCTCAGGGTTTTGCACTGTCTCATGAACTCTTTCAAATTTAGCATTGGCAACATATTTATTTATTTATATATTTATTCACATTTATACCCCGCCCCTCCAGAAACAGCTCGGGGCGGCTCTCTCTCTCTCTCTCTCTCTCTCTCTATATATATATATATATATATATATATATAGATAACAAAGAAGACTGCAGTAGCCTAGGAATCACCTGCTCTCTCTCTCTCTCTCTCTCTCTCTATATATATATATATATATATATAGATATATAGATATATATATAGATATATAATACAACTACAAAATATTTTAAAAACAGTCATAAAATTACAACAATTAAAACAGGACCAGGGAACATAAAAATAAATAATACAATAAATAAGGGTGAGGGGGATAAAAAAAAACCTAATCCCCCCCCTGCCCAAAGGCCTGGGCGAACAGCCAGGTTTTACAAATTCGCTGGAATGTTAAAAGGCTTGGGGCCAGTCGAGCTTCCTCCAGGAGGGAGTTCCAAAGGCGCGGCCCGGCCACCGAGAATGCCCTCTCCATTGTGGCCCACTGCTTAACACGGGGGACCTCCAAGAAGGCACCCCCGGCAGACCAAAGGAGCCGCTCTGGGGCACGGAGGGCGAGGCGGTCCTTGAGGTATGAGGGGTCTAGACTGTGAAGGGCCTTAAAGGTCAATACCAAAACCTTGAACCTGTCTCGGCTCATTATTGACAACCAGTGCAGAGTTCGGAGCACAGGTGTTATGTGCTCCCGACAGCCCATCCCCGAAAGGAGATGGGCCGCCACATTCTGCACTAGCTGCAGCCTCCGCACCAGGAACAAGGGCAGCCCCACGTAGAGCGTATTGCAGTAGTCCAGCCTTGAGGTGACGAAGGCATGGATGAGGGAGGCCAGGTCCGGGCTGGAGACATATGGACGCAGACTCCGCACCAGATACAACTGGCGGAAAGCGGATATTCATCTGCCCTTTTGGCTGCTTCTTTGGGATTAGTTATTTTTTGGTTAATGATATGTGCTTTTAAACCAGAACCACAGAGGGTAAAAAACTGTTCCATAATCACTAACTCTATGATGGTATCAATGGTAACGTTCCCTTCACCCTTTAACCATTTAACACCAAACTGCTTAAGCATGTGGTAACAATCTGAATAAGACATACCCCCCCCCCCTTAAAAAAATTATGCAACTTCTATCAGTATGTCTCTGGGGTTACCTGGAAACTGTTCAGTACCCCTTTTTTTAATTCCTCATATTGCCATTCCCCTTCTGTTTTAGAATTGAATACGTTATGTGCCGTGACAGTGAGCTTCGGGAGCATCAGTCTAACCCACAGGTTCTGGTGAATTTGTTGCTGGAAAAAGATGCACTCTGCTGTGGTGAAAAAATCATCAGTGCATTCAGTTTCTTGGTACAGGGGCAGAAGAGCTGAATAATCTCTGATCTGTTGTCTTCTGTCCCTGTCTTGGTTGCTTTCAGAGGGTGATGTAGGCTGGATTCCTAATCCCTTCTGTGTCTTCAGGAGTTGAAGTTGATGCTGTTCTCTCTCTTTTTCTCTTTGCTGTTTTAGTTTCTCAAGTTCCAGTTCCTTTTCTTTTTTCAGTCTTTCAGGTTCAAGCTCTTTCTCTTTCTCTTGTTTCAGTCTTTCAAGTTCGAGCTCCTTTTCCTGTTTATGTTTTTTGAGTTCAATCTCTTTCTCTTGTTGCTTTAGCTTTTCTTGTTCGAACTGCATATTTAGTTTTTCTGCATTTCCTATCTCCTTTTGAAATTTCATTTGCTCTAATCTGAGCTCATGCTCAAGTTTCAGTCTGGCCTTCTGAACTTCTGCATTTGAGCCATGTCCCTGGTTGGCTCCAGGTCCTTGATCTCCTGGTTGCTGGTTAGATGGAAGGGGATTTTGATGGGAGTTTGGCAAATCAGCTCCATTCTGATCTTGGTCCATCCCCTCAAATTCTAGTATAAGCTGTTTGAGTTGCTGTTTAGTTTTCTCCTCTGTTTGGAGGTGTCTCTTTGTGCCTCCTTTATCAATTCTGTCTTCAGGAGCCTGGAAACATAGTGTGGGATTGGTGGGCAATGATTGTAGAATCCATCTCCAAATTGAGTGTGAAAGCTCATTAAATGTGGAATAGTAGGTGTTTTTAACTTTTTTTTCACTTTGTATACTTATCGTACAGTGGTCAAGTGCTGTCGCCACAGGCCCCAGGAAGGGCAAGGCAATATGAGCATTTATCGTTGTGTGACATAGGTATATGTTAGGTGATTATGAATAATTTTAATTATACTATGAGAATAAAATAGGCATGGTTTAAGCTGCTATAAATAAAAGTGTATATTTTGGGCAAAGCAAGATTTACATCTTATACACTCCATGCTTTTGTCTCTCTGTTAGAATTTTGTGGTTTTATCATTTTGTAAACAATGCTTATCGTGTGTACATGGTTTTTTTTTGTCATGGCTTTTTCCAGTACAATAAAATCTTCTACTACTACTACTACTACTACTACTACTACTACTATGTCAAGCTCCACTTCCCCTTGCCTGGTCTGTTCAAGTTACCAGTGCCACAGTACCAATGCCATGTCAAGAGGGTGCCCCTGGAGGGGGGAGGTGTGAAATTAATGTCCAGTTTCTTAATTTTGTGACTGTTGGGGTCTGGGGTTGCTGGATTTTGGTGGGATTTATTTTTCCATGCAGTTGCAGACTCTTTTGAAGGGTTGTTGTATTCTTTTTGAGTGACTGTCCCTTGCTAGCCTGCATTTTTGTGCACAGCTTGCTTGGCATAATGATTAAAGTGGGTGCACTGACTGCTGATGGTGGGCCATGCTGTGGGTACACTAGTGTTGGGGTTTTTAATTTCTGCATGCAGTTGCACTTTTGTGGGGTTGTCTTCTGGAGGAATTGTCCCACTCTTGCTAGCCTGCTTTTCTGGGTAGTGCCTTGACTGTGGGTTCAAGAACTTTGCAACAACTTTCCAAAGTTTCTGACATTTCCAAAGTTTTCTGGCTTTCCGAAGTCCAGAATTCTAACCCTGAATTGCAGAACTTTGGAAACAGTGCTGAAGGGCTGCCAAGTACTCGGGCCTATTATTCGGAACTTCGGCATTTGGCCTGAGTACTCAGATGTACTATTCGGTACAGCCCTAATCAGAACCAATAGCGCCATTATCGGTCACTAATGCTTCTTGGCAATACCGAGAGTCCCATGCGTCATGGTTATCAAATCCATGGAATTTATTCTCCAGCCAGTAACAGAGTTTAATTTTGGTAGATGACTAGTTCTCAGTAAATCGGGAGTCATTTGCCTGAGACTCTATACAAAATACTGAAAAATAACTTATTTTTTGTACCAGAAAAATAACTACACCCATAGTGGATGGTAGGTAGAATAAAGACACAGGACACTTGCTTTGGAATAAAATTTATTTATTTATTTAAAATTTATATCCCACCCCTCCTGCTCACAAGGCAGCCCAGGGCGGCAAACAACAATCAATAAAACAATTTTAAAAATTTACAAAAAAATAATAATTTAAAAATACAATATGTGGGGACCCCCCCCCCGCTCGCCAAAATCCTGACAGAACAGCCAGGTCTTACATATACACCAAAATAGCAGGAGAGTGGGAGCCAACAGACCCTCCTCCGGGAGTGAATTCCACAGCACAGGGGCAGCCACCGAAAAAGATTTAACATCGGTGGCCACCCTCCTCATCTGGAGAACCTCCAAAAAGGCTCCCATGGACGATCTCAAGGTCATACGAGCACATGGGGAGTGAGGCAGTCCTGAAGATAAGCAGGGCCCAGGCCGTGAAGGGCTTTAAAGGTTAAAACCAGCATCCTGAACCTGGCCCAGTGCTTTATAGGCAGCCAGTGCAGAGCCCGGAGCACTGGTGTCATGTACTCCCTGCGACCCACTCCCGTAAGGAGACAGGACGTGGCATTCTGCACCAGCTGCAGCCTCCGGACCAGCTTCTCGGGCAGCCCTACGTAGAGTGCATTGCAGTAATCCAGCCTCGAGGAGATGAAGGCATGGATGACAGTGGCATGGTCGAAGTCTGCAGCTTATTAACAAACCATATAACACACCATGGTCATTCCTTCTCAATCTCCTCAGCTATCCCAGTGCATTACACCTCACCTCCACAGGAGTATCTGATGTGTTAC
>QEPC01001360.1:632544-666953 GCA_003113815.1 Sphenodon punctatus
GCCCCTAGCCTATTAATATTCCGGCGAAACTGTAAGACCTGGCTGTTCGCCCAGGCCTTTGGGAGGGAGGGTGAGTAGGGTGGGTTTAAATTCCCCCACCTACTTTTGGACTTTTAGTGTTTTGTTTTGCCCTGTATATTAATTATGTATAATGTTTATGGTTTTTAAAATTGTTTTTACATTGTTTTAAAGATTGTTGGAAGCCGCCCCGAGCTGCATGCAGGAGGGGCGGGGTAGAAGTTTTATAAATAAATAAATAAATAAATAAATAATAAACTCAAGTGTTCTGGCCAGAGCACAGTGCCCACATTTGGCATTCACGGGTCACTGGATTGCTCCCAGTGGCTTTAGTTGAAATAAAATAAATGCTAATACACTATATAGCTCTCTTAGGGTACATTCAGATGAACAGGATTAAACAAAAATTATAAAATTGGTTTTATTAAACTGAAACAACTACTCCACTTCTGAAGTGTTCAAGCAAACCACAAAAATTGAAGTAACTAAATCAGTTTAATTAACTGAACTACTTCTGTTCTGCCAATCTCTTCCCCTATCCCTTGATGCTTTGAGGCAAGGATCCTGTGAGGTCACTTGGCATCCTGATGACCCCTGATGACCCATGCCTGGCCCTAACCCTACCTTCCTGGAGGAGGGCTCTCAGTTTGGCTCCCAGCACTTGCCTGTTCCATTCTCAGCCTGGTAGCAGCCACTCCAGCAGCAAAACCACCTGGGGTGGGGAGAAGACAGTTTTGGCTTACAGGCTTTGGGGAAGAAGCAGCATGGGGAAAGCGATCCCCAGTGCTGTTCAGCAACAGAAGCATCTCAGAAGCTCCAGCAATGTTGCCGCTGGGAAATAGGCTCCCACATAGGACATTTTTACACACACCTTAAAGTTCCAGATTTTTCAATCTTCTGGGTTTACAAGTCCACAAGTAAGTTCTGGATGTATTTTTCACACACACACTGCCCTGAGGCAGCCTAAAGTAACCGCAGCTGTAGATGCGCAGGCTGCCATGGAAACCTAGTAACCACAGCTGCCTGGAGGAAAGCAGTTTACCTGGAGAACTTTTTACATGCAAAAGTTCTGGGATAAGTTCTATGCAGAGGATCAAAGAGCCAGATGTTTAAGATCTGGGTGAGTGATTTAGACACACAGAAAGTTCAGGATGTAACAGCAAACATGCAGGAGAAATGTGTGTGTAAAACAAACACCCATAGACAGGCTGCACAGGGAGAGCTGGGATTGAGCTCTCCATCTACTTCATGCCCAGAAGGTCATATGAACATTTAAATTGATTTTAAAAAAGAAATAAAGTATGTTGTCCTGATTTTTCAGGAGGACATACTCCTCTTCCTCCTCCTCAATACCGTAAGTTTAAAGTGCTGTTCGTGGGGATGGTATCACAGTTAAGATGAATTAAGGCTTAATTAAATCAGCTTAAATGTTTGTCGGACATGTCCTCATTCATAAACCTTTCCCTCACTTGAATTTCAATCCAGTGTCTTTATTGATTTTTTTTTATACTGTGTAAATATAGCTAAACCAACGGCTACTTTGCAATACACGTTTCAAATGACACTGCAGTTTTGATTAACATACCAAACACAATTGACTTTTCTTTCTTGTAGCAAACTCAGATTTTTATTTATTCCCTTCTTTAGCTCTCAGAACTTCTAGTAGAAATCTGAACACATACTTTTAAATTGTTTATCCTAATGTTTGCTTGGGAGCTATCCTTGTTTACTGGTCTCTGTGTGTAGTAACTGATGTGTGACTAGTAACTAGCAAAAGTTCTGAAGTACAGCAATTCAATTGAAACAAAAATTTCTGGTCAGTTTAATGGAATCAAGCCTTATCTGTGAGATGTATGCATGTTAAGAAGGTTTTTATTTTATTTAACTACAGCCTGGAGATATATTTCTTTGAGTTGTGATTGTATCATGTCTCATGGGCCAAGAAATGTTTATTTGTTTGTTCTTTTCTTTGTTTGTTTACACTTTGATCCCACCCTTCCCTAAAAAAAAAAAAAAGACTTAGGGTGCCTTACAAAAAATGTTGGACGTAACCACTATTTGAATATGATACACGTCTTTTCCTATGTTTCTGTACGGTGCCAGGTACATGACCGGCGCTATGTAAATGTTTATAATAATAATAATAATGATAATAGAAAACTCCAAAACTTTATTTTGAAGATTATGTTACCCTGTTTTCTAGCTAATGGTAAAGACTAGTTTTGGCAGGTTCAGGCTTAATTGGGACACTGGCCCTGTAAGAGGATAGCACCAGTATAAGGGGTGAAGGTGCTATCAGAGACACAGGTGCCTGGAGGTCAAAAGGACAGCACCTGATGCCTAACACCTGCATTTGGGAATGGCTAAGCCAGCCAAAAGGAAAAAAGACAGAGCTCAGTAAGGGGAGAGACTTAGGGCAAATTCACACATACAGTAATTATCTGGATTTTAAAAAAAATCGGTTCTCAATAGTTTGCTGTTAACAAGTCCTGTTGCATTCACATGCATGCCATACTGGTTTTAACTACAGTGAAATAATGCATTCAGACCTTCTTGTAGTGCGTGCTTATCCGGCTGCTCAGTGCAGTTCAATTACAGGAAGTGACCTGTTGGGAGCCAGAAGGTTGCTGCCTTGTAAACAACATTCTTGAGATGGCTGTGAAAATTCTCACAACACACAACCTTCCAGCCCACATGGATTTTTTTTCCTTGTATGTCTAGAAAGGCTTAGAAGGAACGGTCATTCTGAAGGGTAGAGAAGCTTTTTATACTAGAGAAGCTTGAGACCATCATGTGGTCTATTATTTGAATAGGGTGAACATGCACAACCCAGTTGTATGTTCGGAGCCAACTCAAATAATGTTGTTTACAAGGCAGCAACCTTCTGCTTTATCTCACAGTCCAATCGGAGTGCTGGTGTCCCGCTGCTGCTACTGCTACAGCGCTACTAGGAGGCAGAGGCAGAGGCAGAGGCAGATGATGGAAGGGGACGGGAAGCATGGAGGGGAGGCAGAAGAACTTTTGGGGGGAGAAGCTGGCTGCAGCCTGCCCCCAGCAAGGCAAGTGCAGGGCCCCAGCCAGTCTCACTGCTTCCGGTAGGGGCAGGAGGTAAACAGTGCACTTGGAAGCACGGTTGCATTCACATGCAGAAAATATTTCGCACCAGTTAAAACCACTACAATGTTGCTTTCACACTGCTGTAAAGTGCGGATTTATTGAAACTGGACACCAAAAAGTTAGGTTAGAGTAGCTTTGACATTCGGATTCCTTTAGTGCGATATTGACCACAATAATTCTCACTAGGGACTTCAGATGTGCATGATACATTTGAATTATGATTTAATTTGAAAAAAACTGAACATCTGAATCCCATCTATGAAGAGGCAGGAGCCAGGGAGAGCTCTGCCTTAGACACAAAAAGAGCTGTAGAGAGAGCTGCTTGGGTGCAGCCATAGAGAAAAGATTAGGGGTGTGCGAACGCGGTTCGGAAGTTCAGAGTTTGGACCGAACTCGAATAGTTCGGTTGACCGAACCGAAATTTCGAACAGAACTCAAATTCGACCAAACTGTTTGGTCAAATCCGAACCAGTTCGGAAGGCCAAAAAAAATGGTTTTGAATGCACAAACTCAGTTTGAAAGTTCAGAATTCGAACGAACTCGAATAGTTCGGCTGACTGAATCGAACTTTCAAACCGAATTCGATTTTTGAACCGAATCAAACCGAACTGAATTTTCAAACTCAGCTGCATTCTGAACCAGCTACAGCTTCCAAACAGTTATCAAGGGCAGCTTCACGTCGAGTGTGTTGCAGTAATCTAGCCTTGAGGTGATGAAAGCATGGATGACAGTGGCCATATCCAAATCAGAAAGAAAAGACCACAACATGCCCATCAGATGGAGTTGGTGAAAAGCGCTCCTGTATACCACTGCAAGCTGACAATCCAGCCATAGCAAGGGGTCCAGAAGTGCTCAAAGGCTGTGAACCTGACTGACCAGAGGGGGTTAGACTCCATCAATAACAGGAGTCTCAATCCCTTACGGGTCACAAGGCTGGCCAACCATCATCACCTTGGTCTTGTCTGAATTCAGTCTCAATTGGCTCATCCTCATCCAGTCCCCAACAGCAGCCAGGCATCGGGTAAGTACCAAGACTCTAGGGCCTAGGTCAGATGAAAAAGAGAGGTATACCTGAGTGTCATCAGCATACTGAATCTTGAAAATGACCTCACCCAGTGGCCTCATATACACGTTGAACAAGAGGGGAGACAGACTAGAACCCTGAGGGACACCACAGGGGAGGTCCTGAGAGGATCATGACCAATCACCTGTCACCATTCTCTGGGACCTCCCCAACAGGAAGGAGAAGAACCACTCTAGCAGTTCTATGCACCCCTTCCAGATCCCACAGTCATGCCAATCAGTTTCCAGAATTCCCTCGGGGATTTACCTACTGACCTTAGCAGCCACTCTATCAGTAACCTGGTTGCCTTGTCGAATGACATCTTGACCATGGCCTCCAACATGGTTGCATCCAGGCATCTGCTCCCACCGCTGTGGCAGCACATGTTCCCCTGGTTTACAGAGGAGCTGAGGCAGCTGAAGTAGGAGGATAGGCAGTTAGAGTGCAGGTGGTGCTTGACTCGTGCTGAAGCCAACTGATTGCAGCATAGATAATTTGTAAAGCTTTCTTCTCCACTATCATAGCATCTGCAAAGTCTCATCCAGCAAAGCTGTTCCAGGTGGCAAGGGGCCTGGTTAATCTGGTCTGCCTCTGCCCAGAATTGGAGTCATCTAATGCCCTGCTGTGACATTTTTATTAACTACTTTTCAGACAAAATCACTCGTATTCACCATGACTTGGGTATTGCCATTTTATCTGCAGAATCAGAGTTTGGGTTTATGAAAGCCCAGTCTTGTCATATTCATTTGGTTTGGTTTCAGTAAGTATAACCCACTGATATGGGGGAGGTGCTTGGGGCAGTGAGAGCAACCAGGTGTGAAATAGATCCTTGACTGTTGTTGGGACCATTGCTGGCTGGGGTTGTCAACTCTCCCTTCAGGAGGGTATGGTGTCGAGTGGTCTTAAAACTGTGGTTGTGTAGTCTCTGCTTAAGAAGCCATCTCCCCTGCTAGGTATTGGCCTGTCTCTAACCTTACCTTTTTAGTGAAGTTATTGAATGGGTAGTTGCCCAACAGGTCCAGGCTCATCTCAATACCATTGGATATTTGGACCCGTTTCAGTCAGGCTTTCATTATGGGTATGGCACTGAGACTGCACCTGTGGCCTTGAACAATGACCTGTGCCTGGAGATTGACAAGGGGAATTCTGTTGATCTTTATTCTGTTGGTCTTTCAGAGGCCTTTAATACAGATGATCATGAGGTATTGTTGACAAGACTGTGGGATCTGGTGGGGGGAAAACTAGGGAAACTATTAACATATAACCTTGTGAGAATTGAATTTTCATTTAAAATGTAATTATTAGAATGAATATAAGAACTTTGTTCATACCAACTTCATAACAACTGAAACTTAGAACAGGTTTCAGTTAAATATAAATCTAGAAAACAGACTGGAAACCCTTTTTCATTCTTTAATTGAAAATGAGAAGGTTTGAAAAGCAAAAAATTTAAAATAAAGGTACATATTTTAAATATAGCAGTACTCAAAGAAAAGTGTTCAGCAATGTTCTAATTGAAATTAGAGTATAGAATGTAATGGGAAGATTGGTCGCTTACGTTAATCTAAGGGTGAAAACAGACATGACGTTAACCACCCTTTAACCACCCTTGGTGGTCATTTATGCATGTTTCATGGCTGCATAGGGCACCAGTACAGCCCTGCAACATGCATAAATAACCACCAAGGGTGGTTAGTGTCATGTCTGTTTTCACCCTAATAGGCCTGTCTTTATTGCTTCTTGTAAGTGACTAATGACTAGTATGGTCACATTCAGCACTCAACACAGGGTGTTTTCAGAGGTGACGGGGCCAGTTGACCCCATCACGAAAACAATACATTCATCCCCCGCCGGGACGACCCCGTCACACCCTAACAGACGTGCCGGGGGATCCCGGTGGGGAATTGGGGAGGGGGCGGGTCCACGCGGCGCAATGTGCGGCTGCACAGCTCCGCCCCCTCCAGACTCCCCGCCGCCCCCCCTCTGGGGAGATGGGCGGGCAGCAGGGCCAATGCCGCCGCAGCGTCTGGCCGAATCCGCCACGGCCCTGAATCCCGCCGGTGCTTCTGGGCCGTGGCGACCGACCAGACGTTACTTTTCTTTGATCCCTGCTGGGGATCACTTTCACCACGCTTCCTGGGGAATTGGTGCGGCTAGCCCGGGAGGCGTGGTTGAAACTGACCCCATGTGGGGATTGAACGTGGCGAACATCTGGCGGCCGCCAAACAGATGTGCAAGTCACAGTGACCACAGGTGGGTATTCACCGTGGTTCACTGTGATCTCATAACATCTGAAAATACCCACAGTAAGTGGAGTAGTCTTTCTAAAGCAGAGGATGGATCCCAAAGTTTGGGTTGAGATCCCAAGTGGAGTCAGAATCCTGACTGGTACTTGATATACTCTTCTTTGTTGCTGTCTGGGACTGTGGAATTATACTTCAGTCTCAAAATGAGGTCTTGCAGGGAAAAAGCTTAGGAACCATTGCACAAAGGGAAATAGTTGTAGCAATCAAAATACCCAGGAATCTTTAACAGCCAAAAGCACTGGTCTCCGTATCCCTATTAGAGATGAGGAAGGGTCTGTTTTTTGTTTGTGAATTCCCCTGCTCTAAGATGGTGAATATTTTAAACAGAGCCT
This sequence comes from Sphenodon punctatus, assembly GCA_003113815.1. NCBI lineage: Eukaryota > Metazoa > Chordata > Lepidosauria > Sphenodontia > Sphenodontidae > Sphenodon > Sphenodon punctatus. The sequence goes on from QEPC01001360.1 coordinate 639,381, forward strand.
TCTGTGTTCCTATACTGGCTTAGCTTAGTAAATAATATTACCCTACTCTTTTATTAATATACAAGTAAACTAGCTTATACAAATTGATGAAATATAAATATATAAATAAACCATTTGATAGTTATACAAATTGCTGAAATTAAACATTTTTAAAAGTATTAAAAAGCAAGAAAAAAATATACAGTAATTTGCACATTTCCCCCTTCCTGATCAAAGATAACAATTCAGGTCTCCTTGAATATTAACACCATGCATACTCCCCCTCCCCTAGACTTTCAGTGTCTCTAAGGGGTGGGATCCCCCTTTCAGAAGCAGGAAGTACTGTACTTTGTTGCAGGTAGGATGGGGTTCCCCAATGATGCTTCAAGGCCCCGCAGTGGCTACTTACTTACAGTCTCTTTTTAGGCTGCCTTGAGTGCTGTCAGGATGCAGGCCAGAAGCAGCATCTCAGAACAGAGCCTCCCTTCCATACTGGGCTATGTGCTCAATCCAGCTAAGAAGAGGAAGGTCCTCTTCTAGATCACACACAGGGAAATAGATCTGACTACACCTTGTTATCCCATCTTAGGCCCCAGCTTCATGGTAGGAAAACTGGCTCAAAGGTAGATGAAGCAGTCCAAGCAGGTCTTTCTCTCTCTCTCAGCTTGTCTCAGACCCTTTCCTTCAGCCTTGGAGGACAGGACTTCCTCTCTGATGTACCCTCAGTTGCCCAGCTGAGGATGAGTGACGAGAGAGAGAATATGAATGTATGTTCCAGAGTTCCATCTCTCCGCTTTCAAGTCCTCTAGGGGTGGCCAGATTTATGGTGCACATGATCCACTTGATCCAGGCACTGACTTCAGACTGGTTCTGGACCTCCAGGTTTCCAGCTCCTCTCCACTTCTGAGTAGGGTTGCCACTTCTTTTAGTGTGTAATGGACACTCCCATTTTGACTTATGGGAGTCTCCGGGTCAAACTGAAAGCGGTGGTAATCCGACTCAGAAGTGGAGAGGAGCCCTAAACATGAAATGAACTCTCCTAGCCTGTCTCCTCCCCAGAGACGCTTCATTTGTATGAATAGTCTACTTGTAACATTCAGTGCATCATGCACATTTCCTCCTCTCTTCAGCTAACTTACCAGTCAGCGATCAAAAGACTTCACACTGCATTCAGTGTAGGGATCTGTGGAGATTTTGGGAGCCAGTGTTGGAATGGGCCCTGGTGCAGAAGATGGAAGGGGGCCCCTGGCTCTCTCTCTCAGTGGGAGCTGAGAGCAGTAGGTGCAGCTGCAAATGAAAGAATCCCCCACCCCCCTTGAGCCTCATGAGCCTCAGTGCAGCTGCACCACTTGTCCCTATTATAGCTACTAGGGATGGGACACCGGGGAGAATACTGGATGCCGGATTTATCGGTATTGGATCTCCCCGGTATCGGATTTACCGGTATCAGCATACCAGATTTTTAACATTGGCCACTTTACCGGTATTTTTACATTGCGGCCATTTACTTCAATGGCCGCAATGTAAAAAACCCGGTAAAACGGTCAATGTTAAAAATCTGGTATGCCGATACCTGTGATTATCGGATTATTGGATTAATCCGATATACCTGATTATCGGGTGTATCGGATTTATCCGATACCGATATTCCCACCCCTAATAGCGACACCCTTGTTGGGAACTCTGACTGTGCTGGCAGTGCACAAGGGCCATTCTAACAGAGACCATTTTTTCAACAAGAGGTCTATCTAGCAGCTTTTAAAAAGCCACTTTTAGAAACCTCACAAGGGCGGGCATTTAGACATGTCTCCCCGCACCGGAAGTCACCTGGCTGCCATTGGAAACAGTGCTGACCAGCGGCTCGCATATTCTTTTTAAAGCTGGATTTATAAAACCTTGATATCGAGTTTTTATAAATTCTGCTTTAAAAATAAAATGCAAGCCTCCCAGGGCCACTATTTCCAATAGTGGCCAGGCAACTTCTGGTGTAGGGAGGTGCATGTAAACGCTGCCCTCCTCCCTTCCTTCCCCCCCCCCCCGGTGAGGCTTCTAAAAGCAGATTTTTAAAAGACACTAGGTAGGCCTCTTGTTTAAAAAAGACCTAAGGCTGCGGTTGCTTTTAGATGTATATGAAAGTCGCAGATTGGATCGATCTCACACGTTCACAAGGACCTCACAGCATATGTGCAAGTGCTATTTAGACATCCCTCCTCTCATGTGTGATAAAAGAGTCACGTGGTACCTGCAAATTCACATTTTCCTCATCCTCACTGCTGAGGGTTCTGGAGATAAACACTGATGTTGAAGAGACTCTAAACATCATGTACAGAGTGGAGCATTTCTCCATCCACCTCTGTATGCTTTCAACATGGCGATTGGAGTGACAGCAATCTTGCACAAGTTTAGTTTAGACGATCAATCTGCGTCCTTAGTGCACAACTTTGTGAATGCACATTCTGGAACCCTCAATGTTGGGGACTCCAGAAACCGGGTTAAGGCACTGAAGTTTCAGCATATCACATGCAAGAGTTGTTCAATGTGAAAACCTGTGAGTTTTACTTGTGGTTTTAACTGCCAGCACTTGGGAGTTTTGTCTTGTCTAAAAGCAGCCTTACTGTCATGCATGCAGTTGAGTCAAGATGCCTGTCTGCTGTCTTCCTGCATGGTATATGGGTATTCAAGGGGGACGCAGGTTAAACACGAGCATGTCACCCTGTGGAGCAGGCCTACCCAGGGAGTTTGGTGTTTTCCTTCCTTCCTTCCTTCCTTCCTATTTCTACACCGTCCTTCCCCTAAGGCTCAGGGTGGCTAACATAATAAGAACACACATCATAAAAATATAGTAAAACTCCATTTAAAAACCTCATGAAAAATCTCAACCTCACCCCTAAACCCTCCCACCTGAAGCCCTAACCCTACCTACCAAAGGTTTTGCACCTGTTCCATATCTGTTACAAACCCGGCATGCTTGGTGGCAGTAAGTACTCTTTAGAATAGCGGATTCCCAACATGTAGCAGCACAGAATCAGGCATCCCATGCAGGGTTGAGGCCCAACATAACCAATGCATATCCTTGGTAAACATAAAGAGGCTTACCAAGGCAAATCTTAGGGCATTTTGGTGCGTTAGCTCTTAGTGTCATTGTGAGTTAATCCTCTTTAGATGATGCTGCTAGTTAGCTAACGTTAATTGTGACAGTATTATGATGAACCAAACACTTGGGATAGATATTTTAATCAAACTTTACACTGCTTTAGTAAAGGACTTTTCTTCTGCTCCTCTCTATTTAAACAAGCTTCATTTTCTTTCATTCATATATATATATACACGGAGATATCCTGGCAGCATACGGTGCACATAGTAGTAAAAGCTTGTTAATAGCATGACATATGGCATATCTCTATATATAGCTCAGCGGGGAAACCACAAACCTGTTAAAGAGTTGTGGCTGAATGTGTGCAGTGTAGTTGCTTAGCTTAATGAGGTGTCATTATTGTGCTGCTGTCATCCTGCAGGATGAATCTACGAGACTGCATTGATACCTTTCAAGTTTAGCTAGGGATAGTATTATTAGCTATTTAGAATTTTTAGTTTGCAAGCATCTGAACATATAGAAAGCATAAAACTACTGCCACTTGATACAAGGAGTACAATCTTTGGAACTTGAAAGATTCCTTAGGAACTAGGATGAGATTGTATCCTCTAATATTTTTATTTGCTTTTTGACTTCTAGCAAAGAAAGGGTGGGGTGGGTGGTGGTGGAATGATTTTGTTGCGTATCTGTGGGAAAATAAAGCACGCTGATTTTAGACAGATCCTGGTTTGGACGGAAGCTATGGTAATCCTGGATGACAGTTTAAAGAAGAGAGTAGAAGGCTGGAACAGTCTTAGCAGCTGGTCCTGAAGGGATTATCAGACTCATACCCCCTGTCCCTAGAAAAGTAAATTCCATGGAGGGAAAGAGAGACTAACTGCGGGCAGCTGTTTTTGCTGGTCAGGTATAAAAAGTCAGGTTCACTTAAGGCGGCAAACCATCAGGGAAGTGTAGGGCAGGGGGTAGGGAACCACTTTGAAAATTAGTACAAACTTTGAGGGACACAAACTTGGAGGCTGGGGCTTAAGGGATAAGCTCAGGAAGAGGAGAGTCCAGATCATGGATTTATGCCATGAAGCTGCCCCTATCCTTGTGTGCATGCCACCATCTCTGCTTCCTTTCTCTGAGCTCAGTCTTTCAGTAGCAGGGTCTGGATCCAGGGGCCAGATCCAAAACTGTAAAAGGACCAAATAAAAACTAGCCATGGACTGCCTTCAGCCCCAAGGTCTGAGAGGCCCTTTTCAAACGGGCCGCAGTGGGGGTGGGGGGGGAGGGATAGGTGTGCACCTGCAGTGGGCAGAGGTGTATGTGTGCGCCAATGCCAGTTGCTCTATGCATGGGTGATGGGTGGAGGTGGGTGGAGTGTGGGAGCGCACACGCACCCCCACCCACTGCAGGTGCCATTCCTACGGGCTCCCACTCATCCCTCCCGCACCTGCCGTGGTGTTTGCCCCCACCCCCCCGTGTTCACACGGGGCGCCCGTGTGAAAAGGCCCAGAGTTTCCCACTCCTGGCCTAGAGGTCAAGAATAGCTAATAGGAACCTTCCTCCAGGCAGAGGAGAATCTTTGAAGGAGATCTTGGGGTGTGATGGGGAGGCAAGGGAAGTCTACTGTAACGGGATGAGAGTTTTAGAGAAACCGATTTACATTGTGTTATAGAACTGTTTCCATGATAAAGTGGCCAATGGCAATCAAGTGAACCCAGGGTTCATTTATAAATCCTTCAAATAGACTGGATCTTTACTGGGGTACCTGCCAGATAAACAAAAGATGGATAGTAGAGACTGTGAATTGAAAACGGATGTTATGGCTACTGCAAAAATGTAAAATAACATGGTTTTGCTTGTAGGATATATGCATGGAATTCTTAATAGTGTGTGTGATTCACAAGAGCTCTTGAATACAGTATAAATTAAGTAACATCCTATGACAGAATTAAATACAAATCTAGTCCTCCCCATAGATCCTAAGCCTTTAAAAATGTGTTAATTATTAAAGGTTTCAGGTTTTGCTTCTCTGTTTTCCTGGGTTCCTTTTGCAAGGAACACTTCTACCTGTAAGGACATGACAGATTATTTGTATCTCTCCCTTAGACAAGTCTAATCAGTAGAAACCAGCTCTAGAAAGAAGCCCAGAATAATGCAACCTTTTTTTTTAGGAGACTGCTCCTCTCACCAAGCATCAAATAGGAACGACTGCAGTCTGCCAGCATAAATCCTTATTACAGCTCTTAGTTTTATCTTCCCAATGCTCCCAGCTACTGATAATCTTGGCAACAAGAGGTCAGAGTTAGGATCTGAACTCTTACACTGAGTTGCCTGGCATGTCTCTATTGTAAATCGTTAGTTATAACACACACACACACAAACACACACACACACACACACACACACACACACACACACGTCCGTGACATGGTCTGTGTGTGTATGTGTGTCTGTGTGTATATAAAGTGCTATACACAAAAGACAACTTCTTTTTATGCAGCAATTATTTATAAATTATTTAAAGTGATTTTAGCTGTTAGAAAGGGTAAAACAAGGTAGTTTTAAGACTATGACTAGTATTTTATGCTAAGGGAGGGGGGCGAGGTTGTGTGTGGAGAAAAAAAAATACCAAAACAGGCTGTGCCATGGGAATTCTTGAAATCTAATCTAAAATAATATAAATAATTCAAGCTACCAGGCAGGGGGGAAATGCCTCTGGAGAATGTCTCTCTAGACCAAACCCCTGTTTTGTTGTTGGTGGGTTTTTTTAAAAAAAAAATTAAATGCTTCTGGGTAAATCCTCTGCAGCTGCTGCAGCTCTCCCTAGGTCTAGCCTAATCCTCAAAATGCTCTGCTGGCATAAATCTTAGTAAAGCGAATGGGACTCACACTGTGTAAGTACTTTGAGGATCAGTCTGCGATCTCCTAAAGCAAAACTTTTGTAATTGCAAGAAAAGCACAACTAGCAGGTGAAAGTATTCTATCCTGATGAGGACCAACTTGATCCATTGTGAAAGTGAACCTTCCAGTGTAGGGTTGTGGAACCTTTTTCCTCCTAAGGGCCACCTTGAAAATTAGTACTGGCTCTGACGGCTACACAGAACCAGAAGGTGCTTAAGGGGTGCACTCCGGAAGAGGGAAATCGAGATAATGGATCTATCCTTTATTTTTAGTGCATGACTTCATCTGTGCTCCCATACCTTATTTCAGTCTTTCATTGCTAGGGGATAGGAACTGAATCTAGGTAATGGAAAAGGAGCCAAATAAAAACTGTCCATGGGCTACATTTGGATCCTGGGCCTGTGGTTCCCCATCCTTGCTCTACTGATTAATATCCCAACTGAAAAGCAACTTTTCCATGACACCTAAAGTGATGGATTTGTTGTATTTCAGGTGGCGGGTTTTTTATTTTTTCAATTTAAATTTGAGACCATCATTGTGTTCAGTAGGTACCTTTATAAACATTTGTATCTCCCATCAGGGACAGCCTTAGAATTTGTGGGGCCCAGGACAAATATAAAATATGGGTACCTTGGTGGCCCCTTCCCCTTGAGGGCACCATCCATGGGGGCCCTAAAGGTGGTTTTGTTTAGGGCTTCACCCTCCCAGTGGGGTCTGGTGAAGACAGGGGTTGTTTTCATACGTGATGGTGCTATGTGCCACCACTCTTTGATCCTGCTGGGGGTGAGGGGCTTCACCCCAGGCAGGATCCGGCCAGGCCACCAAACAGACAGCCTGGGCTCTGGAGGATGGCAGAAAAACATGTGGCTGTGGTCTTCATGGCCCCACCCCCATGCTGCTGAGCATGGCCCGTCCTCCTTCCCTGATGAGCAGGTGTGGTCACCTATGAGAAAAGCTCCAACTCCAGATGGGAGTTAGGAAGACCGGGCCATCACACATGACGTCCCGCTCTACCCCGGTCTGGGGATGGCTTCCCCGGACCATGGCAGGGTTTAGCCTGTGCTATGAATTGGCAGGGAGCCCAGGTCACAGCATGGGCTAAATCCTGCCATGGTCAGGGGAGAGCCTTGATCCTGCCCGTGGTAACATCAGGTAGGTGGGTTCAAAAAGTGACACCAGCACTGGTGGCCACACAGAGTAAAGCACGTCCACCCATGGTGGTGTCATATTTAAAAATACCCAGGGCCACTGCGGGTTCCATGAAAAGAGTGGGGCCCAGGGTGGTTGCCCTGTGGTAAGGCCAGCTTTGTTTCCCACAAATTCAACTCTGAGTGTAGATTAAGATGTTGGAACTGTATACTTCTACTTCCCCCATGAAAACACTCATGACGGGAACCAGTGCTAGATACTATCGTGTTTGGGGTTATACTTTAAGTTTACTGTAGGTTTTGTTCTTTAATTTTGGGGGAAAGATCTGCTGTAAAAATGAATATATATGTATTATGTCAAATTTAGGCCTCAACCACTTTTAAAGTAATAGAAAAAGAATGGACAAAATAGTCTTTGCTAAATAAGCTGTCCCCAACATTTCCCTGAAAATATGATCTTTATAAAGGAATGGTTCCACATTCCTTAACTACCTGATTTACTGGGAGAGTAACAAGCTACAGCTCAGTCTAACTGAATTTTTTTTAGTGAAGGACCCAAAGGGGGGTTGTTAACATGTATCAGCGTCAGTGGTTCCCAGGACGATGTTCTAGCAGACAAAGACTATAGTAGCACTCCAACTTTGACACTTAAATCCTCAGTGTACCTGCAGTGTTCTGTTGGTGCTGGAAGAGGATGCCAAGAGAATCCTTGTGGAACTAGCTTTGTGCTTTTTCGTTGTGTTGGGCTGATGGAGTCGGCCACAAGGAGCAGGTACTGGCTCACTGAATCCAATATAATCTTTTTTTCTGATCCTCTCTTGTTTTGGTAGGACTTGATCTTAGATACACTGGCCAAAACTAATTTGCCTCATTAAATGAATAACTAAACTGAGAGGCTTACAACTATATAAAATTGCCTATTTTTATGAACCTTTACAATGGTTACTTAACAATACAAATCTTCCTAAGAAATGCCTTTTTTCTATGCTTTCATTGACCACTAAGTAAAGTAGTTGGAGAATCTTAGGAAAGCTTAGTGCAGTGTTTTGAAAACCAATAACCAAATAAAAATTGTTTATAGTTAAAATGAATTAAAGGTTTTGGGGGGTATTGTTTGGCTTTATTTTTGCTCGGGTAAGTCTGACCTCTCCATGGCTTTCACAAATTGTACATGAAGAACTTTTTAGATTTAGAATTTGTTTCCTGTTCCCTCAGCTCCATTGTGTGTTAGTTTCTAAAAGTTACCCTGATTAGTTAGTAAAGAAATACTACAGTGATTAGATGCAAAACTAACAACTGTAGAAATATATAAATTTTAAAGAAAGCACATTGATAACGTATTTTAAACATCAAATTTGCTTGGGTAAAATTTTAACCTAATTCACTGAGTCATCTAACTAGGATTTCTGAAGGAGTTAAAATGGATTTTCAACAAATCTGTACAAATAGGATTAATAATCTCTCTCTCTCTCTCTCTCACACACACACACACACACACACGTGCCAATATATTACAGTATTTAAATGGAGAACATGCAAGCACTTTAAAAAAGTTATTCATTTGTCCTATATCGTGTGTCATACAAATAATAGACAGAACAGGAGGTAGGTCCAGCGATTGCTAGGAAAACTAAAATAGATTACTGATTAGAAGAGAAGATAATAAAGTAGAATGAGACTCTGTAGGAAGAAACCATTGCTGTAAGAGGGGAGGGTTTGCAACACACTCTAGATGTATATCTATAGAGAGTACTTCACTAGTATTTTTTAGGGCAGAGAGATTGGATATAACACTCCTGTAGACTGCTAAAAGACTATGCTCTTTTCTGTGTCTGTAAAGCAGGGCAGAGATTATGTGCAGGCATTACCTCTGCTTGGCTATGAGTCTCCCTCCAGGTTTTTTTTACTCAATAGAATGTGTTAGAGAGAAGTACCAACAGGGAAATCAACAAAAAAGCTTTCCTATGAAGGTATAAAGACACTGCAGTATTTGAAATGTCCGGAGATGCATCTGGTGAGTAAAATCTGTAGATAAATACAACAAATATTTAAGAGAATGACCATTAACGATATGCTCCCTAAAGACAGCATTTAGGTCACTGTGCATTCTGTTGGGAAATCATTGGATTACTACTGCACTCTGTGTCTTCATAGGTAATGTTTTGTTGAACTTGGAATGAAACAAAATTGTGCTATTGAGAACAATATGACTGTGCAGAACCAATGCAGCTTGTATTTGGCGCTTGTGTCTTGCATAACTTTTTTCAGTTGCCTCCAAATTTTTGCTGATTATCAAATATTCTGTTTTTATTAACATAATTAAAGTTTGGAATATCATTATAAAACAGATTGATCAACTCAGCACGAATGGGCAGTTTCAATGTATACCATAAAATAATACAAAAGTTGTTGCATAACTGCAGCTATCAGAGATTTTACTCTGCACGTGTAGCTTAATAGTGATCATTTTATCAAGGGTGAGGTCTTCATAAATAAAAAATAGCAAGAGTTTAAAATTGCTTTTCAGACATAGTCAAATGAGTTGCTTTATTTTTTTTACACAGACTTAGCTAAAAAAGTGGGCCACCAGGCAGAAACAACCTTGCATTCACTTTGGGATAATCACCTACTAAGAGTTCCAGTCTGCAAAGCACTGATTGTGAAAAGTAACTCTAATAACTTCAAATCCTTCAATACATTTGGAAACAAATAATGAGGGAGTATTTCAGTGTATGTTGTGTAAAGCCATATGTACATTAAAAATGTAGAATGTCTGCTGATGTAAGACATTCTTTAGCATTAAATACAACTTGAATCAATTTTAGCATGACAATCCTAATAAAAAGGTGCATAAGTACAGTTGAGTGGTTTTTTCTTGTCCCCCTCCCCCCCCCGAAGCATAAGCAATCATTTACATAAACATTTAAGTCAGGATGGAAATGGGGGCGGGGGAGTAATTCAGTGGTGCTTTAAACTTTAAACAGTACTAAAATCTGTTTTTTAATCTGATTTTAAAATCTGGTTTTCTTTTCATTTTCTGTTTAATTTTTGTATTTAAAATTGTGAAGCAAACTTTGGTATAACAGAAGATTTGTAATATGATGTTAGAAACTCCGCTGTAAGGTTTCCCCCTATTTTGCACTTGAGACGAGTGACTAACAATTTTCAGATTGAAATGTGTTTTATTATTCTTACTTTAAAATGTTAACTTCATTTCTGTATCTGTGTTTTATTCATAAGATTCCTCTGGAAACTTCAGAGGCCAGTTAATGGTTTATGAGTTCAAGCTGAGCTGAATATAGCAAAGCTCTGTCTTGCTTGACATTTCATCAAAAGTTTTGTTGATTTGCAATATTTACGGACCTATTTATTGAACCTTCACAGCTTGAACTATGCCACTGCACTTGCTGACATTGCTGGGTTTATCTCTGAGTGGTTATGTAATCTAAGAAGAAAAGTTTAGAGCCAAGGAGTGATAACAAACATACCACCGTTCTTAAAATATGCAGCGATAACAAAGTTAAATTCATTTCTTATTAGCAATGACCATGGTACTTAAAAGATATCTGAATATTCTCATATTATCTTACCCGATCAAATGAGACAATGAGTGCGTCCTTGATATATTACCTGCCAAGTCTGAATAACTTAATGCTGTAATAAGGAGCTGTTTGATGAAATACCAGCATACAAATTATGTCAGAGCAAAGCCTGACTGTTTTGCAGGTTGAAATGGAGTTGGTGCTTGACTTCATCTGAAAATCTTACACTGGGAGGATAATACATTAAGCTAACAAACAGTAACAATGAACCACAAAACTTTTTGATATAATAAAATGAATCTATTCAGCCTATTTTTGAAAAGATTGTTCATAAGCTCAGAAAAATCTTGTGAGTTCTGAACAATGTCTACATATATTTTAATTTTTATCAGATAAATACAATACATGCACCATTAGGTAATCTATTATTACAAGGTCCCTAGAATACAACCATTTGGAGAATGGTAGCTAATTGACTCTGCTGGTTCTGTTAGACATTGTTCTTTATATAATTTGGCCAAAATAAATTGACTTAGTGCAGTTGTGTAGTAACTATCTCTTATTGTGAAAGTATAAGAAACACATGGGGCATTTATTTTAATGTATAAAATGTCAGGACTGTTCGGATATTTTTTTTTAATTTTGTTTACTTTCATTCCATTCATGCTATGGTAAACTAAGGTGGTACAGTTGTTCATTCTCTTTTAAACATCCATCTTGGTGCTCTGCAGATGGCAAGTTTTGAACTTCTTCAAAATAAGTTAGAGAAAGAGTATTTTTTTATTTTATTTTTATTTTTAAATTTAAATTTATTGCATGACCCGAGGCCATTGCTAACAATACAACAACAAAACAACAAACAACATAAAATCTAATACAAAACAGCCTAATATAAAATTTCAGAAACTTGGATCCTACCATAATTCTGGTCCCTAGAATATCATCTACTACAGCGATCCATATATTAAAACCAGCTTAAATTAATTAATTGACTCCCCAACAGACCCTCGGGGAAACAGAAGGGGGGTTCTAGAGATCTTGACCATCATTTGTTGTCTTAGAGGAGAGAAAACATTTCCTAATCTCCATGGCTGCCGTCAAAAATTTCTGGACCTGCCTAGTCATCTCCAAAGAGTTGTTGGCGAGTGCTATCTGGGCCAAGTATACTGCTGTGGCCACCTGGAGCCTTTGAAATAAGGGTGTCCAAAAATTTCCCAGGGATGGAGTCATATAGATGACACTCAAATAATATTTGGTGTGTGGTCTCTGCTGTCAGAGCATCATAAGGGCATAAGCGGTCCCCATAGGGGGTGCCGTCAAAACGCCCCACAAGTATGTTGTTGGGTAGAGCGTTGAGTCTAGCACAGAGGAATAGGTATTTCTCTCTATACGCAGTCCTCATGCCTAGATAATACACCATTTGTCCCACTGGGGGAGCCCAGAGACTATATCTCTGGAGATGCGGGGAGCCGGCCACCATATCCTCCTGCCTACCTATATCTCTAATTCTTAAGCTGATCTCATGCTTAGCGGCAGTGAGATTTTGCATCTGTAAGTGTTCTAATGAGAGGCCACAGCAAGTCAGATATCTAGTGATGGCAATTTGCCATGCTCTCTCTAAGGCACAGGACAAGTCGAGCCAGGTTCTTGCTACAGGCCCCACTAATTTTTAACCAAAAAAGGGCCGCCTGCTCCCAGGCCATGGCCACCCAGGCTCGAGTACCAGTCTTGAGTCTCATGGCCGCAGCTGGAGTCCGGTTCGGAACCTTTGTAAGAGCACTGAGGAAACATGCCTGGAGCAAATTCAGATTGATGTCTGACAGAGGGGCCCAGAGTTCCGCCCCATATAAAAGGAAAGCTTTAACCTTGGCTTCACAGACTTTAATTGCTATATCCAGGTTCCTCCTTCCTGTCCCTGTAAACAACCTAAGGGTTGCTACCATCTGACTCTTGGCTACCACCTCTGCCCTCCTAAAATGTTCCTTCCACTGCCCATTGGTGGCAAAATGCAGTCCAAGATACTTATAGGTATTTCTTTGTGCTAGGCATGTACTACTAATGGGCCACCCGTGGACCCGGCGGTCCCTTGCAAAAACCAGCACATTTGACTTGGAGTGATTGATTGTAAGGTTATTATTAAGGCAGCAGTCTGCGAACATCCCTAGCTGCCTAAGCAGCCCAACCCTAGTCTGGGATAGAATCACTAGGTCATCAGCGTATAGCAGAATCCCAATGGGGTTAGCTGACAATTTCGGGGGGAAGAACCTCTCTTGCCTCATCATCGGGATAAGGTCGTTTATGATAAGTTAAACAGGGCTGGTGCTAACACACAGCCCTGTTTCACCCCTTTAGTAACCATAACATCTGGGATGAGCTGGCCACCCCGATCTACTCTGACCCGAATGGTGGTATCTGTGTACAGGGCCTGGATGAGCCAAAGAAGCCTATTATCTATCCCGTATGAGATAAGCTTGTAAAGCAAGAGTATGAAGGTGAAATGCATTACTCTAAGGGTGTTTTTAAATTAGATGTGTCCGCACAGGGCTCCCCACTGACTGCTCATGTGATGGTGGTGCTTGGGGGAGCATGCTCCTGTGAACCACACAGCAGTCACTCATGGCCCCACATGGAGTACGTCCAAAAAATCAGGAGTGCTCTGTGCTGGGCTAGCCACATGTGCGGAGGCTGCCTCTGTTGCTGGGGTAGCCATGCAGGGAGCGCTCCACACACACATCACATGTGTGGATGCCCCACAACCATGCCACTCAGCATTGAAACCACAGAACCCCTGCCTGCCTTGCTCATTTAAAAACACCCCAAGTCAGGGGTGATGAACCTCAGGTCTGGAGGCCAAATGCAGCCCACAGCTAGTTTTTATTTGGCCCCTTTCCAGTTACTGGATCTGGACCCTGGATCATGTTTCTCCATCAAAGCACTGATAAAATGAGTTCAGGGTATGAGCAGAGATGAGAGCATGCACACAAGGCTAGGGGGACAGATCGATGGCACACATCCATGATCTGCACACTCCTCTTCCTGACTGCACTCCTTAACCATCTCCTGCCACCCCCAGCTTCTAGGTGACTCTTGGAACTTGTATTAATTTCAAAAGTGCCTGCCTGCCCTAAGTCCTTGTAGGATGAAGTCCTGAGCAGATGAGCCATGTTAGATGGTTGCAGGGTACAACCATTTGGAGAACAGTTGTGATTACATTTACCTGTAGCTAATTGACTCTGCTGGTTGCCCGTTGTCAGGAAGCATCTATATATGCTTGAGCAGCAGAGAACTCAAACTGGGGCCCAACAGAGAGGAATCTGGAAGCTCCTAGAAGCAAGTTAACCTCAAGCAGCCATGAAGCTGCTGGAGAAAGGGTGGAGTGAGTGTAACACCCTAGAGGCAATCTAAATAAATGGAAAATATTAGCGAGACCTGTGAATACTCTTCTTTGTGGAAAGAATTTGAGACTGCAAAGAGTTATGACCAGTCCAGACCATCTCTGGCAGTGAATCTTTCCATTAATTTCAGTGATGTTTGGGATGGGGCCACTGAATCTCATCAAACAACAGATACACAAAATCTAGACAGTCTCCAAACTCAAATAAGTGTTTCCAAGGTACATGTAAAAATACTTCCAATATTTGTAACTGAGGCAGTTATTATGACCCATTAAGTAATAATCACTTTGGGTAATTTCAGACTTGACAGGTCCGGAAGCCCGCCACGCTGAACCCTGGACCGGGATCCATCTCAGATCCTGGTCCATGATCAGGCCGGTTGTCCTTTAGATGTGATGGCCTGATTCCGGAGGGGGTTTGGGGAGGGGACAGGGCTCCACAGGGAGGGGAGGGGCTGCATGACGTGACGTGCTGCTGCACAGCCCCGCGCCCTGCGTGCCCTCGACCGCCCGCCCTTGGGGAGATGGGTGGGTGCAGCAGCCAATGCGGTCACTGTGCCCAATCCCGTGCTGAGGTCAGGACCATGATCTGGTATGGGCCACAGTAACACATGCTACTTTTGGCCCATCCTGGATCGTGGTGAATCTAACCACCTCCGGAATCAGGCCGACCTCCGGCCGGCTGGAGGTCAAGAACCGTGGTTAGCTTTACCCCCGCCATAGATTCACCGTGGTGAACATCTGGCGGGGGTTAAACAGATGTTCGCAAGAATGCCGCCATCACAGGGAATCTACTGGGATTCACTGTTGCGAAAGGCGTTTTCGTAACGTCTGAAATTACCCTTTGTAAATTTCAAAGTTTTGCTAAAATAGCATACATATATAAACAGGTGTGTGTGTATGTATAATATGTATGCACATATTACGATATGTATAATATGTATGCATGTATTATGTGATGATGCTACTACACCAGGTGCCATTTTATTTGCTCAGTCCATTTGAATTCTCTGTGGACCTGGCTTTGTTCTGTACAATAATCTAACTGCATGGAGTCTCACAATCCAAATGAGGTTAGGAGTATTTTCAAGAGTACGGTGTTCACCATGTGGCACTGCTTAGACACTCAGCCCATCTTGGAGCAAATCAGTGTTTTGTTCGCCACCCAATCCTAGCACGCAAGCGCTACCGCTTCATTCCCCGTGTTGTACCTGCTAACATGCCATGCGATGTCATTAGACACAATGTTCAGCAGGAATACGCAAATTGTCCTTGTAATGCAAGTTGTTCACATTGCGTGTTCAATGGGTGGCCAAACTGGTGTTGGGATTGTTATGATGCTTACACATAACGGCCAAACACGTGTTTAGGGGGTTTGACACCTGATCTTTGTTATGTCTAAAGATGCCCTGTTTCTTTAAAATGCCTTAAATTATATGAATCTCTCTCAGTTCCTCTCCTAGTAAACGTCTTTAAGACATTCATCTTGTTTTTAAATGCGAACATTCTCTAACAGTCACAATCTACATTGCTTTGTATCTTCGTTCTTCATTATTTATATTTTAATGCCAGCACTTTTCCTTATGTGTGTTCATGTTCATGCCTTGCATTTTCTCAATTTTTTTTATCGCTTGCCTGATGAAGAGTCCTGTGTGGCTCAAAAGCTTGCATACTCTCACCAGTAGAGTTTGGTCCAAAAAAGATATCATCTGTACAACTTTCTCTCCATCTGTTAAAGTATCTGGACATATTTGTTGTAACTTAAATAACTACAATGTCAGTTTAAAGCTATATTTTGTAAGATTAACTGCTTCCCGTGTAATTTACATTTTTTCTTTTTCAACAGTCAGTTTTACAATGTGTTATTTTTGTTTTAATGGTACTAGCAGACGCTTTGGAGCTATTTTTGTGTATATGAAGTCATGTGAACTTCATTAAGAACAAAGACGACTTAGTTAGGCTCTCTTTGTTATCTGTGGCCAATGGGCACTGAGTAATAGTACTGTACACAACTCAGTTCAGTATATTTTAAACTTTCTTAATTTAGCACACATTAGCCAGTAGAGCTATTCTTTTTCAGACTAGCTAATGCCACTTTCATTTTCTCTGCATAACGTTTATTTTGAATAGTTAAGCTGTCTGAGCATTATGGAAAGTTTAAACTTTTTTGAATTTCTAATCCAGAGGTGCAGGGAGGGAGAGAGAGAGAGAGAGAGAGAGAGAGAATTTTCTGCAAATCATTCTCAAATCTCTGGATTGCCAGAAAATTATTCAAATGTTCTTGCTATGGAGTTCAAAAATACTTTAATATACAGTATGTGATTCTCTATAATTATGCCACAAGACTATCTTTCATTTTTAAAATAGTTTACTGTATCTAATACGTATACACACACTATATATACATACGGCATTTTAAAGAAACCACTTGTGAATAGTTTTAAATAGTGCTGTTCGAAATAATAATAAAAAAATATTCACGAGTATTCCCCAAGGTTCCGAGTGCCGGTCCTGAGTGTTCAGGCTGGCCCTCGTAACCTTAGTGAACGCTTGGGAATTTGGAGGGGCAGGGTGGGGGACAGGCAGCAGGGGGGCAAAGGGAAGCAGGCAGTATGGGGTCAGGTAAGGGAAGTAGGCAGCGATGGCAGGGGAACAGGGGTCAGGGAAGAGGGATAATGGGGTATGGGAAGGGGAGGCACTCATCAAAAGCTGCAGGGAGCTGGGCCCCAGTTCTCTCTGGACTCAGCTGCAATGCATTTAACTTCTGAGGGAGGGAGGTTTGTCTTCTGAGCATGCTCCTAAAGCTGTCTGGGAGCATGCTGGAAATGGAGTCCAGCTTGTTCCCAGACAGCATTAGAGCTAATGCATCTGCAACCACCCTCTGCCCCCATCCTTCCTGCACTCAAGTGAGGTTTTGCCGAGTTCCAAAGTTTCAGGGCCCTTCCTTGGGACTTTGTAACTCAGCAAACTGAGGCTGAATCCACCGGTCCTCCTCAGTAAATTCTGAAGAAAACCGAGGACCGAGTTACAGCCCTAGTTTTAAACAATTTGTGTGAGCGGACAATTCTCCTCCCCCAGCCCTGAACCTGTGGGGGGGATCCTTGTCTCCATGCACCTTTTAGAAAGAAGGCAGTGTGGGGCAGTGGCTGGGGCTTTCCCAGCAGGGAAAGGGTTAAGGTACCGGCCACCTTTTCAAATGCCAAGCCATTAGCATCTGGGACTTCTGGGTGGCAGGGGAATGCTTGGAATGCTCCCCTTTTTCTTCCCTGTATAAAAGGGGAAGGAAGGGGATTGGGTCGGCAGATGTGCAGTTTGCCCAGCGAGATCAGAGCCCATGAGCAGCTCAGTTGGTCATGTGAGTTGCAGGCGGGTGTGCAGACAGAGGCCATTTGCAGAGGAGCTGGAGGCACTGTGAGGAACCAATTGCTGGCCAAGACAATGTAGCAGACCAGGTCTTCTTCAAGTGGGGAAGGCAGCGTGGAGCAAAGATGGCAGGAAAGGCCCTCAGCTTCTCAGGAATAGCAACCCCACTTCTTTATTGTGGCTCCATCTCACTGCGCCCCTCTTTGCTACCAGAGGATTGGAGTGACTCTCTTTTGACTGAGATTTGAGAGTTTCACTGGGTGGGGCTGGGACATTGCCACTTCCTCTCTCAGCTGGTGGGTAGGGTCAGTCCACCTGAGCATTGTGCAGGCCGGCTGAGCTATTTGGGCCCAGGCTGTGGAACCTTGGATCTTAGAGCTTTTCAATGCTTTCAAGGGTTCAGTAGCCCCTAGCAGCCGGGCTGCCTAGGAGAAGGCCTTCCGGGAGTTTCAGGAATTTAGGCTGGTGGGCGAATGAATTTCTGATCCTCCTCCATCAGGTAATTCATTTCGGTTTGCAGTTGCATTGGGGTCACAAAAATGACATACACACCCCTAGTATGGTGGGAGGGTTGGGTTGGGGTGGGTGGGTTGTTTTACTCTTTTAAGTGATTTTAAAATTAATTTTATGGATTATATTTTAAATTATTGAATTGTTTTATATTTGAACTTTGCTGTGAGCTTCCCCGAGCTGCCATTGTGAGCAGGAGGGAAAGGGCTACAAATGCCCTGAAATAAATAAATAAATGTAAATTTGCCACATTTTTCCAGGTCACAAACTGGTTTTGGTATACTGTCTCTCTATTCTGTTTTGGGAAATTAGCCTAATCCAATGCACTTCCCTCAGCATTTTCCAGATTAAAATTAAACAAGTAAGGCACCCTATGAAGCTCTAGTGTGGTGTTCTGAAGCATCACATGGCCCTTAACATATAGGCCATCTGAAAGTAATACTGAGAGTGTGCAGCAGGTACATCATTTGTTTTTGTTTACAAAAAACCCTCTATTTGGGTGGTTTTTCATAAACGAAACTGTTCATCTTCATTTTTTCATTTGTTATTCTCGTTCATTTTATCAAAAATAATCATAAAACATGTCTTTAAAAATCACTGTGCATACACAAAATGGCCACCAGACCATTCTGCACATGTGCAGCCCATTTCCAAATTGGTGTGGCTGCTGGTGGTGCAATTTTGGGAAATGTGCCCATGTGCAGAAAGGCCCCAGGGACCATTTTGCTCATGCACCGTGATTTTTTATTTTTATAATGAAAACGGACATTTTTTTCTTCGTTTTCATCTGTTTTTGTCACCTTTGTTGTTAGTTGTCATATTTTAATTACTAAAATGAATGGGGCTTCATTCCTTTTAGTAATAAAAACAATGAAAATAAATTGCACACGCCTAAAAACTACACCCGCACATAAGCTGGTACACAATCACGTTTGTGATCCATTTTCCATTACAGTAGTACATGCAGGTTGGTGTCTGTAAATAGCAAAAATTCAATTTCAGGTAAGGATTATTTTTCCTTTTCTGCTTATTAGAGAACATCAATCCAAATAACCAAGGGCTAAGTAGAGTGCAAGAAGCAGGTTTTTTAAAAAAGAAACTTATAACCAGAAGGCACTGGTAGCAGAAGCCCCTTATCCAGTCTTTTTAATTAGAGAAGTAATGAAACAGTTCAGGTACAGTGTCTTCTAAACAATTTCCACCCCCCTCTGTCCATAAAAGTTTTGCTTTTTGTTGTTTTTATTTATTTTAAAAGAGGAGGGAAAGGATGCCTTTCACCTTTGCAGTATTTATAAAGGGGGGGGAAATGCAGTATTTATAATGTAAAAAAAAAAAAAGAAGTACATTGGACACATGTATTGTTTCAAAGATTTAGAGCTTTTATTGGGTCTGGAGTAGGGCTGATGCGGCAGCAGCTGTTACCGCACCGTGATTCCGTTCTGCCATTTCGGAATTGCCCGTGCCACACCACGACTTTTCTGCGGACATTCTGCTAATTCCGCCGGAATTCTGCAAATAGCGGAATTGCAGAAAAATTGCGGAAAAATTGCGGAAATTGCGGAAAACCGCTATTCCACTATTTAGTGGTGCAGGCGGAATTGCGGAAGTAGCGAAAATGTCATGTTTCCAAGATTCTACTAAGTAGCGGAATTAAATAAGCGGAACCGCAGAATGAAACTAGCGGAATGAAAGCCTCTGCCACTGTCTCTTATACACATCTAGATGTGTATAAGAGCACACACACACACACAGGGTAATTTCCGACGTGCTGGGCCTCCAGGCCCAACACGCTGAAACCGAGACCATCCCGGTCAGTGATGAAGCCAGCCGTCCTTTAGATGTGTCGGCTTCATCACGCAGGGGAATCTCGGAGGGGGCAGGGCCATGTGGTATGACATGTGGCCGCACGGCCTCGCCCCCCACGCTTCCCACATCCGTCCATTCTCAGGGAAACGGGCAGGTGCAGCGGCCATTGTGACCAACCCTGTACCATGGTCCAGACCAAGCTCAGGAACGGGGTAAGGTAGCATACGTTACTTTTGCCCCTTTCCTGATCGTGGTTCAGCTGAGCTAACCGCAGTTCTGGAGGTGAGACTGGCCTCACGCCCAGATCCGTGTTTAGTTTTGAACTCCACCAGAAATTCGCCGTGGTGAACATCTGGCAGGGGCTCAAACAGACGTGCCACCCATCACAGCCACCACACTGGATCCACTGTGATCCAGTGTGGTTGACTATGGTGGCGTCACATCTGAAATTACCCCCCCTACACACACACACACACACACACTCATTCAAATTGATCAATCACACACACTATGCACACATGCTCTCTGGGGTGGGCCATGGCTCAGGTGGTAAAGCACATCCTTTGCATGTATAAGGTCCCAAGTTCAATACCTGGCATCTCTGATTCAGGATCTCTGATAGCACGCCTGGATGAGGCCTCTTCCAGGGATCCTGGAGGGTCTCTGGTAACACGCCTGGGTGAGGCCTCTGCTAGAGAGTCAAAGCTCTGTTGTGTCAAGTTGTGACAGTACTAGGCTAAAATGGACCATTGATCTGACTCAGGCAGTGCCTTATATCCCTCACACACTCATTCAAACTGATCACACACAGACACATTAACACTGCTTTCACCTGCTCTGACCCCTTGGACACTCAAATTGATGATCACACACACAGAGAAAGTCACTCATTCACACCAAAAACACATGCTCTCAAAAACACACTCATTCACATCCTAGTAAGTCTTATCAGGATTAGAGCCCTAGATGTGCTCAGGTGGGCCAGTGTGTGGGTGATGAGGTAGTGCAACGGCCCCCCTGCTTGCAATCATATCGGTTTGCTTACTCTGGTCCTGCTTCGGTTTCTCCCAACTTGTCAGTTTGTTCTGATCTGATAGCCTCAGCCTGGGACACTGCTGCTCTTTCTGTGCATTTATTTATGTCACCAGCCGTGTTACTGGCCCTGCTACTTGTGTTTTTTTTTCTCCCCCTTAAAGGGAGATCACATTCTGAAATGTTTTTCATAAAACAAAAAGCACTGTTTCTCATATGCAAAGCACCAGAGTGTAGTAGCCAGTCTCCTTAAATTGTAGAAGTTACATCAAAGGTACATGGGGAAGGAAATCTGCAATACCTATCAAAACATTTGATCGCCAACCAGAAGTGTTTGCTCCACAAATCCCTTTGAACAGCATAGGTGCTGTTCAATGAATGTCTGCAACTGCTTTAACTATAGTCGCTACTGCTCTATAGTTTTTAACTAAATAAAAACGAAATAAATTTTAAATAAATTTAAAAATGAGATTTTAGCTTTAATAGCCAAAACTAAAGGTTATGATTTTCCATTGTTTATAGTTGNCCGTTCCACTAATTGCGGAAACACTGTTTCCGCCGGAAATAGCTACCGCTGCAATATTCCGCTACAGCCCTAGTCTGGAGAAAGAAAGCTTCTTATATAGTTTCCCCCCCTCTATATAGTTAGAATTGAATTGCCCTGACAGCCTTAAGGGAACCTCATAGTTCCCTCTGAACTCCCCAGAGGAGGAGACTTCAGGAAGGAGCGACAGCTTTAGATAAACTGTAATAAAAAATCCAGAAACAGTTCCTCATCATGTAAATATTACGTAACAAAATGCATGATAGAATCTTGTACAATCAAGCTATATTTTTTCTGAGGGAAAAATAGAGTGTCTTTGTAAAAGAAATATTAGAGACTAATTTTAGGGTGAAAACAAATGAGACAGAAGCCCCCACAGTAGTCCTCGAGGCACCTTCCCGACTGTTCGGTGGCTGTCATACGTTCATCCACTTTCGCTGCGGGGTGGGCACCCAGCTGCTATATGCTGCATCATCTGGAGAAGGCTGGTGATACAGCATGAGCTACTGTTGCCCCACCGAGGCTAGTGTGGGACTATGGGGCTGCCTTCCATCTGGTTGGCCTGTGCAGCCCCACCACAAAGAGAGGTCCAAAGACTGGGCCCTGAGAAGCATGCTCACCCCGGCTGCCAAAGAGATGATTTTGGGGCCCAGAGGAGCGCACTCACCCAATCCGCCAAACAGGTGACGGGTGGATGGGGTTGCTCTGTTCTTCCAGGTACCCCGAAACAGATGTTTCGCAACCAGGGTGAATGCGCTCCTCTGGGTCCCCCCGATCAGCTGTTTAGCAGCTGGGGTGAGTGCACTCCTCCGGGGCCCTCAATTAGCTATTTTGCAGCAGCTCTTCCCCAGGGGCTCAATCCTGCTGCCCAGCGGGGGTCTGGGAGTCCTGCCCTGTGTGGATGGCTCTTTGGCCATTCTGTGGCTTGGAGCAACTTGTGACAGCAGCCCCCCTCCCAGTTCTTCCATGGGGTGGCTGGACTGCCCTCCCCACCAGCCCAAAGTGTGGCAGCTGTGATCCAGGGCGGAGAAGGGCCTGGATCAGGCTCACCCCTCTGTCATTTGTTTTTATCCTTAGTCTCACAAAACCTAAAATTACAAAGGGTGAATTGCATACAAGTTTCTTTATAATTTCTTTATTGTTATAATGCTACACATTATATGTATTGCACCATGTGCTATACTAGTATAATATCTACACTGTATGTTCATAGTGGCAGACATTTTCTATCTGTTTGTATGGTAGAGCTGAAATACATATCCAAAGCCAAACGATGAATTTGGTGTATTCAAATTCATTTTAGTGAAGTGGATATGAAGTAGTATTCAGTTCCATATTATTTTGTACCTTTGGGATTTTTGTGTTCAGTAATATGATCACCTTGGTATGGCAGTATTGGATGATTTGTTCACTTTGAGGGTATTATTTATTGGCTTTTATAAATTTTGGAATGTGAATGTGATTGTTGCATTCGTACCAAATGCATTCAAATTCAAACATTCAAAACCCTTCCCAAATAGTAGCATTTAAGTGAACAAGATATCTAACCACAATACTGAAGTGACCGAAATAATGTTGAGTAGGGTGGGTAATAGAGGGTGTACATCACATTGTCATATGTTATATATAATGAACTATGGGGTTTGTACGATTGTTTTGGATTGTATTCTTGGGCCTTATGTGGATTGTGCTGGCCCTGTGAATCTGATGTTTTGTATATGTTTCATTTTTGGTTAGCCACCTCGAGCCACGGTAGTCGGAGAGTGCGGGATACAAATTAAAAATAAAATGAAAAAAAAAAAGAAAAGAAATAAAAATGTATTCATTTCAGCACTACTATGCAGTGCATTTAATATAATATTGTGTGAAGCAGATAGCAGCATATCACATTTGGAAACCATATATCAGTGCTAAATAGTGACTTGATAGCTGAAATACAGACTTTTTTCAAATTGCTAACCTTTGACTAAATCCTTCGAAATAAAGTTTCTTATAACTGTGATAGAAGCATTACAGTGGGAAATTGCCTAGCTGTATATAACCTCAAAAGAAGATACTAGTATCTACAGTGTATAAGAGAGGTGGAATCCCTTCAGAATTGTAGTATAGCAGTATTATTAACTGGGGGAAAGGAGGTGGGGAGGATTTTTCCTAAGTGAAACCTATCAAAAGCCAAGCTCTTTGCTTCAGACTCCCAGGTCACCTGATATGCTCTTGCTAAACTCCAACATTCAAGGTCTATATAACTGTAATATTCTCAGTGGAAAAGTGCTACCTGAGAATTTGTTTTCTGCCACTGAATCAGGCTTTTATCCCGAGCAGATAAAAAGGAGGAACTCTACTTAATTTTCAGAGGTACGTATCTGAATGAATATCGCAGTGATGGTCAGCTAAGTTTGTATGGTTTAAAATATGTTTGCTGCATACACCGATATATTAATTAATTTATTATTATTATTATTAGAATAGGGAAGCCAGATTGAAATGGGTTCAGGTATGAATTGGAAGAGAGAAAATCAAGCCCATACATCCCATACTGATAGCACTGGAAAGGAAACATTTTTCACTTTAACAGTAATCTTCCTCAGAAGCCCACTTGCAGGAGACATCCTGGATGATATGGGAAGTGTTTACCAATTCAGAGATCAGTTTCCTGTGTTCCACTAAGGCCCTTTTTACACAGACACCACAGGCAGTAGGTGGGGTGCATTTCACTGGGTGGAGATGGGTGGAGATGTCTGTGTGAACAAGGCGATTAGTGGGTGTAGGTGCGTGGGTGCTCTGGTGCAACACCCAGCTCCACCCACCACCCACCCATGGAACAATGGACTCCAATGCCGGTTGCTCCATGGGTGGGTGGTGAGTGGAGATGGATGTTGCGTGGAATCATGCGGTGTTCACACAGACGCCTCCACCCACCTCCACCAAGAAAAACTGGATGGAGGCATCTCATGTGAAAAGGACCCATGTTGCAGGGCTGCAGTGTTGCCCTGTAACATGTATAATAAAATGTAACACCCATTTTATCGGGGTTAGAGTGTCTGTGTAGAAAGGGCCTTAATTGCCAGCCGTTGGCCATTTTTACATGGATGCCCCCCGCCCGTTGGGTGTGCGATGTGAGGTGGAGCATCCGTGTTAATGCCACGACGGTGGGTGGGTGTGATGAGTGTTCATCTGTGCAAACAGTATAGGCAGTCTGTGGGGGTGCATGCACACTCCCGCACAACACCCACCTCCATCCATCACCCACCGACAAAACGGGCGCACACCAACCTCTACCCACCGCAGCAGCACACCCATCCACCCACCCACCGCTGTCTGTGTAAAAAGGGCCAAAGTCATCACAGGTCTGGGATGAAAATAAACCAAGAGAATAATGTCTTGGCAAGATGTTAAAATCAATGTCACATTTATAATAATGATACTCATTGGAAGTACATTAAATTGTACTCAAACAATTTATTTGCTAATATGAATAATAATAAAAGTAAAGTACTTTTAATTTCTAAAGTATTTTTGAAGCGGGTTTCCCTTTGTGCTTGTACTTTTCAATTGGAGACAAATGGGCAGAACTGGGTAAATGAAATTGACTTAAACATATTAGCTGAAGTCATCAGTAACTTATCAAATAATAGACAGATGTAATAAAGTAGTTGGATTTTTTTCCTGTCAGTTTTCTAGCTATAAGACGACATGTGTCATCCAATATTACTTTATGCACCCGATTTACACTGATGTAATTCTGTAGAGGTCAGTCATTAGATTTCTAAAATCATTAGCATTTTTGAAAGTGCTCAGGAGGTATAGGAGGTTGGAAGAATCACTGATTCTAGTGTTCTCCATATACAACAAAGCTCAGATAAAGGTCAGATAGTTTGGTTGATTTGTGGTTAAACAGAACTGTGACTAACCACTGAATAATCCAGAACACTTATGTTTTCCCTGAATGCTTTATGAACAATTTGATGTACAAAGGAGCTTTCTAAATTGTCTTGCTTTAGCACTATGAATTTGACCTTTACCTTTTCAGACCTCAAACAAGACAGATATTGCTCCATCTATATGATAATAGATAATACTATTGTCTAGATTATTATTTTTGAATTGCTCTTTAAGGAATGCTGAGAAATATTTGAGGAGTCAGAAATTACGTCTTACTGTTTAGTGATTCTCATCTGGTAGTCAAAAGTTGAATCCTTCTCAAGTGCTTGCTAATGAGCCAGTCACTGATTTCAGCTGTGCTTGCTTACTGGCAACATGGGTGAAGTCAGATTGCCAACCCAGTTTCTGCCTTTGTCTGCACAATTATGCAGGCAGAGAAGAGGAGACCTAATCATGACATAAACCTTTTTCTGTGCATATGATTGTAAAAAGGGTGGGTGGTTCTGCTCCTACCAAGTCTTGATGTAGTGGTATTTGCTGCTGCATCCTGGAATAAGACAAGTACACAGGAATGGATTTTAATGGCTGCACTCTTTATTGCCAGATTATACTTACTAAAACAGGAAGAGGAAGGAATACCCATCAACACCTAGGGTCCCATTAACCTAACCTTAATAACGTGAATAATAACCTAGGGCTGCCTGAAGGCTCTCAGGTTTTCAGCCCTTTATTTATCTAAAATTCTGTCACCCTCCTCCCCCCTGAGGGGTGGGGATAAGGGTGCTTTGGCCCCTTTAGGGAACCTTATCCAAAATTGCTATGGGGATGCCCTTAAGTGTAATAACCCATTGGGCATCCTGGGATGGAAACCTGTACTGGTCGCACACAGCCCTTGCACAGGGTTCTATTCCCCATCTCTTAAGGAGATGCCTTACTAATTACCTTACCCATACGTATACCTCCTGGACCCACACAAGAGGGCAACAATAATAACATAACAGGAAACATCAATAACTCTCAACTAGAGCTAATACTCATACAACACACCGTGAGGAAGGCGAAACACAGGGAAATCAAAGCCAAACTGACATTCCCCCAAATTTCCTTCTCAGCCCAACAAAGGCAACCAGCACCGCCCGCAGTGCTCCTAATGTTGGGAGGGAGGGTGGGATCACTGCTTCTCCGCCTCGCTCACTTGAATGCAGAGCAGGGCACTCAGTTTCTCCCTTCCCTCAAGGTGGAAGTCTCATAGGAGACTTCAATCACGCTGAAATCCCTGGTTACTAGGCAAACTCCTGGGGCAAATGCACCTGCTGCCTTTTGCAGCCTACTGGTGTCCCTTGCTCTTCTTGCTAAAAGTGGGAGCGGGACAAAAACCTCCATCGCCCAGGTCTGTTGCTCCGTGGGACCACTGAAGGGCACTTCTTCAGCCTCTAATTCTAGTTCAGTGTAAAATGTTTGGAGGATTTGAAAATTCAGGTGCAGATTCTTAAAAAGCTGATCTCTTATATACGCACAGCATTTCAGTTCAGTTTGCTTATTTAGTCTAATTGAATGATAAAAAGCAGAGTTACATCTTACAGGTTTGATTCTTATCTGCAACTGAGTAAAACACATTAAATAAAATTCACTATGGTTTTTTTATATGGTGCAAAATGATGCTACATAGCTTAGCAGTAAAGCACTTGGAATGAAATCTATTACAAAAGCAATACAAAGTCTCCATCTTTTAATTTTTGTTACTTAGCAGCTGGTCCCTGGTCTGCTTAATAGCATTATAATGGTTTTGTGTAGCACCAGATGCCAGAAGTATAACATTTTCTTTCCTGGATGGAAATATATTTTGAATCAAGTGAGGGATATCTGTTAACCATAAACAAACCACAGAAATACTGAAATTCTGATTGATAATACAAATATAGAGATACAGATCTAGAGCTTCTGTCTCTCCTATCCCTGAACAATAAGGACACACACACACACACACACACGTTGTTGCCATGTCATTATTTCTGTCACAACCCAGGTGATTTGAAATGTTCTCTTGAAGGCTAGTTGTTGAAACCAATACAGCCCTGCAACACGGGGTGATTTCAGACGTGACGATATCACAGTGAACCAGGCTCAATTCCGCGTGGTGGCTGTGATAGCGTCACGTCTGTTGGGGGAAATGGATGTTTCCCCCCAGATGTTACCACGGCTGGGGATTGCATTCGACACGTGAGCAGCCGAAGCGGGGGGACCGGAGGCCGCCGCATGTCGAATGCAATCCCATGCCGGGGTGAACCCCG
This sequence comes from Sphenodon punctatus, assembly GCA_003113815.1. Lineage (NCBI taxonomy): Eukaryota > Metazoa > Chordata > Lepidosauria > Sphenodontia > Sphenodontidae > Sphenodon > Sphenodon punctatus. The sequence continues at coordinate 666,855 of QEPC01001360.1, forward strand.
GCGTCACATCTGGTCAGGCGCCACGGCCCGGGATCACCGGCGGGACCCCGGGCCATGGCGAATCCGGCCCGACGCGGTGGCCTCATTGGCCCCGCCGCC
>QEPC01001360.1:667513-714573 GCA_003113815.1 Sphenodon punctatus
CACACACACACACACAGGGTAATTTCCGACGTGCTGGGCCTCCAGGCCCAACACGCTGAAACCGAGACCATCCCGGTCAGTGATGAAGCCAGCCGTCCTTTAGATGTGTCGGCTTCATCACGCAGGGGAATCTCGGAGGGGGCAGGGCCATGTGGTATGACATGTGGCCGCACGGCCTCGCCCCCCACGCTTCCCACATCCGTCCATTCTCAGGGAAACGGGCAGGTGCAGCGGCCATTGTGACCAACCCTGTACCATGGTCCAGACCAAGCTCAGGAACGGGGTAAGGTAGCATACGTTACTTTTGCCCCTTTCCTGATCGTGGTTCAGCTGAGCTAACCGCAGTTCTGGAGGTGAGACTGGCCTCACGCCCAGATCCGTGTTTAGTTTTGAACTCCACCAGAAATTCGCCGTGGTGAACATCTGGCAGGGGCTCAAACAGACGTGCCACCCATCACAGCCACCACACTGGATCCACTGTGATCCAGTGTGGTTGACTATGGTGGCGTCACATCTGAAATTACCCCCCCTACACACACACACACACACACACTCATTCAAATTGATCAATCACACACACTATGCACACATGCTCTCTGGGGTGGGCCATGGCTCAGGTGGTAAAGCACATCCTTTGCATGTATAAGGTCCCAAGTTCAATACCTGGCATCTCTGATTCAGGATCTCTGATAGCACGCCTGGATGAGGCCTCTTCCAGGGATCCTGGAGGGTCTCTGGTAACACGCCTGGGTGAGGCCTCTGCTAGAGAGTCAAAGCTCTGTTGTGTCAAGTTGTGACAGTACTAGGCTAAAATGGACCATTGATCTGACTCAGGCAGTGCCTTATATCCCTCACACACTCATTCAAACTGATCACACACAGACACATTAACACTGCTTTCACCTGCTCTGACCCCTTGGACACTCAAATTGATGATCACACACACAGAGAAAGTCACTCATTCACACCAAAAACACATGCTCTCAAAAACACACTCATTCACATCCTAGTAAGTCTTATCAGGATTAGAGCCCTAGATGTGCTCAGGTGGGCCAGTGTGTGGGTGATGAGGTAGTGCAACGGCCCCCCTGCTTGCAATCATATCGGTTTGCTTACTCTGGTCCTGCTTCGGTTTCTCCCAACTTGTCAGTTTGTTCTGATCTGATAGCCTCAGCCTGGGACACTGCTGCTCTTTCTGTGCATTTATTTATGTCACCAGCCGTGTTACTGGCCCTGCTACTTGTGTTTTTTTTTCTCCCCCTTAAAGGGAGATCACATTCTGAAATGTTTTTCATAAAACAAAAAGCACTGTTTCTCATATGCAAAGCACCAGAGTGTAGTAGCCAGTCTCCTTAAATTGTAGAAGTTACATCAAAGGTACATGGGGAAGGAAATCTGCAATACCTATCAAAACATTTGATCGCCAACCAGAAGTGTTTGCTCCACAAATCCCTTTGAACAGCATAGGTGCTGTTCAATGAATGTCTGCAACTGCTTTAACTATAGTCGCTACTGCTCTATAGTTTTTAACTAAATAAAAACGAAATAAATTTTAAATAAATTTAAAAATGAGATTTTAGCTTTAATAGCCAAAACTAAAGGTTATGATTTTCCATTGTTTATAGTTGTTATATCACAATGTTTATTTTCTTTTCATTAAGTTATTTTTTGTTTATTAAGTTGATGTTGATAAGTGAGTATATCTGGCATCACTGGAGCACTATAACAGACTAATTTGCTATGTTGTATGGAATAAAGTTTTATGAGAAGGAAACAATCTGTCTTTATGGTTAAATGTAGGGACAATCATAACCCATGAAGACTCTGATCAGATTATAATATGAGCATCCTTAGCTAGCCCTGACAGAATCTTTTTTTAAAAAAAAAATCTTAGGGGTGGGAGTGCTAATGTACTTCCAATTATACTGCAGATTTATTGTTATTGAATAAGGTTACGTCCTTTTGCATGTGGTTTTCTTGTAAATCCAATTTTGGAGCTGAGCAACATATTAAGTACTTACTAAAAAGCTTCAGAGAATTTTTGAATTTGAAAAAGAAAAATGGTTTTCTAGGTTAATGGGAAAGGAGTCTTATATTTATAAATGCATGTGTGGTGGTTTTTTTTTTGCTTTTTGTTTCCTTCAACAAAAAGACTAAGCAGGGAGTAACAAAGTCTTCTTAATTAAACAAAAAAATCATTACATATAGCAAGTAAAATATAATTTATTGCCGTTTATGTTGCTGTCTTTGTGCGTAAGAAATGCACTTGGAAAAAATCCTAACCAGTCAGAACATGAAAGTACGTTAGTAGCTTCTTGTTTTGCATAATAAGTACTGTTTTTATAGAAATAAGCAAATAGTTGCTAAAGTGTCATTTGCACATCCAATGATATGCTAATTCTTGAGCTGTCAACCTACATGCTACAGAGTGCTTTATCTACTTCCTATGACCTTTAATTTGAATCCTGATAAGAGAGTATCTCTTCTCTCCACCCCACACCCAAGAATTATTTCTTTTGTTTTGTTTTAATGTGACTACTGACATGAGAGGTTGTTACTGCTGTTGAAACTGCTAGGCATTCTTAATCACTGTAGAGTAAGCACAATGGACTGATAGAACATTTAGGCCATCCATATCTTGTGAGTGGTTGAAAGTTTCTATTCTAGTACAGGCTTCTATACCAAGGCTTGTATGCCAAATCTAATCATGACAATAGCTAAATGGACCAAGTCTTTAATAAAATGAATATATATCCTTAAAGCCTGAGTTCAGATAGTCTTGGAAAGCTATGTATGTTGGAAGGGCATTCTCTAATCCTCTCAATTTATTTATTTATTTATTTAGTCATATTTCTATGCCACGCTTTCCATAGAAGCTAAGGGTGGTTTACAATAATAAAAACAGAAATAAAAAATATTAAAAGCAATACGCAAACCCTTAATAACCCACCCACCCAACCCCTACACGTCCCACCCAATCCCATCCCACCCTGATGTTATTGAATAAGGTTATGTTCTTTTTTTGCATGCAGTTTTCTTGTAAATCCGATTTTGGAGCTGAGCAACATATTAAGTACTTACTAAAAAGAATTAAAGAATTGAAGCAAATGCCTGGCCAAATATAAAGGTCTTGCATTGTTTCTGGAAGACAAGCAGACTTGGGCTTAGGTGGAACCCCAAGTGGAGGGAGTTCCATAATCATGGGGCAGCTACCAAGAACCTTTCCCTGCATGCCCTAGTCGTAAAAACGTCATGGGGAGAAGGCACCTGCAAGAGGTCATCCCTGGCTGAACTCAGGGGCTGGAAAGGGATATAAGGGAGGAGGCAGTCTTTCAGATACCTGGGACCCAAGGCATTTAGTGACTGGTGGAAGGAAACCTCATCAGCTAACAAAATGATTGTTATTGTGACTTGGGTCTAATGAGCATGTCATTCTAGACCAATGTCTAGAATGTGATCTCTTATTTGAAAAACAGTTTTAATAGACAGAGAAGCCATTCTGAAAGAAGGAGTAATTATAATCAGAGGAGAGGAGGGCTGTCCAGGGAAGCTAAATAATTTAGGGGTGTGCATCCATAATGTTTTCTATTAGTTAAGAAAATACATGGAGCCTCATTTGTTTTATGAAAATGGATGAATAAGCAAAAAATTGTCATTTGCTTTGATTCATTTTTGTTTTAACCATGTTGCATATGTACTGTGATTTTATTTTTATTTTTTTTTCATTGAAAATAAAATTTACTGTGGATGTGCAAAATGGCCACTGGCCTGTTCAGCGCATGCGTGCCCTTTCCCAAAGTGGTGGCAATGCTGATGGCATCATTTTGGAAAAGGGCTGCACATGCACAGAACAGCATAGTGGCCATTTTGTGCATTCACAGTCACAGTGATTTATTTTAATTAGATTGTAATTAAAAAGTGTGGGGTGGGAATGAAAGCGGTAGGGTTGTTTACAATAAAAAACCAAACAAATGGGAGGTTGTAAACAAAAACAAAAATGAAAATGAAAATAGTAGGGGTGCATTCTGCACACCCCTACTAAAGGTGCACCAGATATCATCTTAGCCATTTCAGTCTTATTGCAATAAAGTTCTGTTCACCTGTGAGTGGGCCTGTAATTTGTACAGACATTGTTCAGAGTGCGACACAGGTATTGTTTTCATCAACTGTGATATAAAAAACAACTGTACTCTCTAAAATTTTTTAGCTGAACAGGATGCCCAAGTTAGTCTCATCTCTGGACTCACAGAATGATTACATGCACTTACATGATTTTCAACTGTGAGCAATTTGTGGGAAGGACTAAAGTTGATTGGTTGGCTCCTGGTTTGTCCCCAAAGCTCAAGGTTGTCTAATATTTGGCCTGTTGTCTGAATCAGACATATGTGAAGCAAGTTGGGTTGGATGCATTGCTGATAAAACTGTGGACAGTAAAGTGCTTACTGATCAAAGGTTTGCACTGATTAACTGCGGATCTTGACTTTCTCTATTTTGGTGATTTTATGAGGTACCAGATTGTCAATTGCAGTAGACTGGATATCACTGATAAGCAATGATTGGTTCGTTTGTTTACTGCATTCTGTTATTACATGCATTGAGTACAGATGTGGATTCCCTGGTTATGCACCAGATAGCTAGAGAATGCTCTGATTCCTAGGAACCTGAGTTAAACTGAGTAATTTTTAAAGGATGTATGCTTTGTTGCTAGGGAATGACACTTGTGTTGTACTAGGAGAAGCGGCAAAAGTTCATTCTAGTGAGTGGGATAGGATCTGAACAAAAACCATCTTATTTTTGGGAAGATTTATGTTGCCTGTGATGGTAGTATCTAGGTGCATGGCTAAAATGAGACTTGAACCAGAGGCCTCCCCCTACCTCTGAGTCCAAGTACTACACTCTTAACCACTAGACCATACTGGCTTGTGTATATGAGAAGGCATGGAACAGGTGGGAGTTGGTGATGGTAGTACCTAGGTGATAGTAGTACCTAGCAGTGAGGATGGGTGATTTCAGATGTTACGGGGCCCTTGGCCCTGTACCGAAAGCACCTGATCCATTCCCCCCCGGGGTCACCCCGTAACGCCATAGCAGATGTGCCGGGGGGATCCCGGCGGGGAATGTGGGAGGGGGCGGGGCCGCGTGGCGCAACGTGCGGCCGCACGGCCCCGCCCCCTCCCAGATTCCCCGCCGGGATCCCCCTGGCACGTCTGTTGCGGCGTGACGGGGTGACCCCGGTGAGGAATGACTAGGGTGTTTTCGGTACGGGGCCAACGGGCCCTGTTACGTCTGAAATCACCCCAAGTCTGTTTTCACCCAAGGAGAGGGGACATAAGAAGAGACAAGGGCTAAATAACATTCAAGCCAATGCGAAGTCTCAGGTGCACATACTTGACTTGGTTGTGGTTAGGCAGGAGTCTGTGGGGAGGGCAGACAGTAAATATTGAAAGGAAAGTTCTAAAAGGCATTGGAAAAGGCGGCGAGGAAGAAGTGGGTTTTGAGGAGGGATTTGAAGGTGTGGAGAGAGGGGGCAAGGCAGATGTGGGCATGGGGGGCAGCAAGGGAGAAGGGACGAAGGCAGTTAGGGGAGCAGGGGAGAATGTGTTTTTATATCTGGCTCTTGTTATTTGAGTTTTGGGGGACATTACAGTCATATTTTCAATTTCCCTCCTATAACTATGAGATCTAGAAACTTAGCTTTTCTATGCTCTCATCTCTTACACACACACACATACACATTCAAACTGACCACACACACACTCATTCAAATGCACTAAACACACATTTAGAACCTCTCTCTCTCACACACACACACACAGGGTAATTTCCGACGTGCTGGGCCTCCAGGCCCAACACGCTGAAACCGAGACCATCCCGGTCAGTGATGAAGCCAGCCGNCCATGTGGGGATTCACCGTGGCGAACATCTGGCGGCCGCCAAACAGACGTTCGGGACACGGTGACCACAGGTGGGTATTCACCGTGGTTCACCTTGATCCCGTAACGTCTGAAAACACCCGATGGGTTCCGTTGGTTGGTGGGTTTTTTTGTTTGTTTTTTGCTCTATGTGTGTGTGGTTGCTGTGTTGGTCCCAAGTGATAGAGAAGGACACAAAGGGGTTGAAATGATATCTTTGGTTATTGGTGAAAATGAGCAAGCTTTTGAGCCACACAGGGCCCTTCCTCGGGCATGTAGCATAGCCAGTCAGAAATATATAAACTGAGCAAATGTAGAACAGGTATATGGAGGCATGGAATGGGTGGGAGTAGATAAGTCCAGGTAACTGCTTTGAGTAGATAAGTCCAGGTAACTGTGGGGGGTGGGCAGGATTAGAGAGGGAGAAAAGAGGGAGAGAGATGCCAGACATTTAAAAACAGAGCTGTAAAAGAAATATAGGTATAGAAGCATAGAAACAAATTCCTGGAGAAGAATCCCTGTGAAGAATGTGCTTTTGGCACGTGATGCCTGTGTCAGCCTGTCTGCATGGCAGACAGATACTTTGCTTTCTTGAACTTCTGATGATTGTGGAACCCTGAGATACAGGCAACAAAAGATTAATCCCTTATGGTCTGGCACACACTGGGAACAGTTGTGTTCAATGATTACTGTAAGTGCGGTAATTGAGTCGTGGCTGGTCCAGTGGTGCTTTGGGGGACTTCCAGAGAGTGGGGAACCCCCAAATCCTGTTCACAGTGGACCTTTATCCCCCTACCCATAAGTTTGCTTTCACCTCATCCTCTCTATGTGGTTACCACTACCTATTGTTTCTATGTCACCAATATACATCTTGTACAGCTCTGTTTTTAAATGTCTGGTATCTCTCTCACTTTTCTCACTATCTAACCCTCCCCTCCCCCGACAACCTGGCCTTATCCATTCCATGCCTTCTCATCTACACAAGCCAGGATGGTCTAGTGGTTAAGAGTGTAGTACTTGGACCGAGAGGTAGGGGGAGGTCTCTGGTTCAAGTCTCATTTTAGCCATAAACTCACTGGGTGATCTTGGCCCAGTCACAGACCACTCACCAGGGTTGTTGTGAGGATTAAGAGTTAAGTTAATTAAATGTTAATGTTACAGTTAGAGGGCCTTTTTAAACATGTTGGATTTCTACAGCAGTTTAAAGCTAAGGTTCGGGGGAAACCCTATCGGGGGGGGGGGGGTGTTAAAGGCTACTCCATGAACCGGAAGTCACCCAAGCATCATTGGAAACAGCGGTGCCGGGAGACTCCTGGGTGTTTTGAAAAGCAGCCTAGATAAGACCTCGATTATAGGGGTCTTACCTAGGCCATGTCTCAATACACCCGGAAGTTGCCCGGTACTGCTGTTTCTAAAGGGGCCCGGGTGACTTGTTATTTGCAGAGGAGTGTCCAACACACACACACACACCTGCGGGGTTTCCTAAACCACAGCTTTAAACTGTGGGAGAAATCCTATATGTTTAAAAAGAACCAATAAGTTAAAGAATTGTAAACCACCCTGAGCCTAAGGGATAGGGTGAGATAAAATATCTAAACAAACAAACAAACAAACAAATAAATAAATACCTGTCCTATATTTGCTCCATTTATATATTTCTGACTGTCTGCATGGCCTAAGCTGCTTGTTGTTGTTGGCAAGACATGAGAGGGTAGTGCTTTTGGGTGTCATCCAGGGATATCATCACACCCACCCACCTGCCTGGTGATCTTGATTGCCACTGGATGACGCACTCTACAACGCCGCAACTGCCCAAACCCCAGATCCTCCATTGTGGCCTGATTCTACTGCTGCTGCTGATGGGGGTGTGTGTGTGTGTGTCAAGATGGGACTTACTTCTGTCCCTCCTTCCCCTTGCCATGAGCAGGTCTGCTGATGCTTGTGCTTACTGCAGCAGCGAACCCACTCCTGGCCACACTGTCATATGTCTCTTCCAGCAGCAAAGCCCTATGCCACGTTGTCATGTGGGAATTCATGCCATCGTTACTTAAATTGCCCCTCTTATTCCCATGGCAAACTACCTTCCCACAGTGAAAGCAGACCACCTGGCTGCTGTCACCTGCGATCACTTCCTTGAAGTGATCCCACACAGGCACCCTGGGGCGCCCTGAACCCTTTTTGCCATCACTGGGGGCCGCTGCCTTTGTTCCCAATGGAACCACAGGAGGATCATCATGAGTAGGAATCTCTTCCACCTCCTCCTTCCTCCCCTCATTGCTCCCCAGCTCCATGAAACCACCCATGCTGAAGCTGCTGCTGCTACGACCTTGCAGCATGGGAGGAGAGGATGCCCTGCTGCTACCTGCTGAAGCACTGGAGGAGAATCACAACAAGCCTGGACTGCTGCTGCCAAATACATCTTCCCACAAATCCCTGGGGTGTGTGCCAGAGGGAAAAACCTGCCCAGGAGAGGTAGGTGCCCCTGCACCACTCCCAGCAACAGCACCAACATCACCATAATTGCTGCTCCCAGCACCATAATTGCTGCAGCTCCCCATATTATCTGCTGCTGCCCCCAGTGAAAAATCACTGCTGGCAGTGACAGCTGCTGCTGGTGCTTCAGGAGGGGAGGTCTTGTGCTGCTGCTGTACACACACCCATTTCCCGTGGCTCCCTCCTCCAGTGCCACCGCTACTAGTGGAAGGCTGTGGCTCCCTGCCTTCCACAGATGGCACTTCTGACGTCTCTGCTGCAGCATGTTCCCCTGATAAGACCTTTATTGATATAGTTGGTAATTTCAGATGTGACGGGTTGTTTGGCCCTCCATGTTGAACCCTGGACTGGGATCCGCCTTGGATCCCAGTCCGTAATCAGGCCTGCCGTCCTTTAGATGTGCCGGCCTGATCGTGGAGGAAAGTTGGGGAGGGGGGGGCTACGCAGCACGACATGCGGCTGCTCAGTCCCCTCCTCCCCGCCCGCTCCACCGGCCACCTGCCATCGGGGAGACGGGCGGGCGCAGTGACCAATTACCCAATCCCATACCATGATCTGGACCATGGGCAGGACCAGGGCGAGGTAACGGACGTTACCTTTACCCCATTCCTGATCATGGTCCAGCTAACCACGGGTGTTTTCAGACATGACGGGGTGGCTTCGCCCCATCACAGAAACAACCCTGAGATACCCCGCTGGGATCACGCCGGCACGGCCAACAGACATGCTGGCTGATCCCGGTGGGGAATCGGGGAGGGGGCGGGGCCGTGCGGCGCAACGGCCCCACCCCCCACGCTCCCCCACCACCCGCCCTCTGGGGAGACGGGTGGGCGCTGCAGCCAATGCGGCCGCAGTGCCAGCTCGATTTGACCATGGGCCGGAATCACACCGGGCTTTGAACCCCACCAGGAATTCACCATGGTGAACATCTGGCAGGGCACAAACAGTCGTTCGCGCAATCACAGCCACCACACCGAATCCACTGTAATTCGGTGTGGTTGACTGTTATATGTCTGAAATCATATAACACAAAGACCAATAAGAAGAAAGGAGATAAATCCTATAGCTTCAAAAGGCTATATTTTTTACTAGTCCCCTCTCATTTATCTGTATTACACAGAAAAACATTATGCTATGCATTTTGCAGAGTGGTGGGGGGTTGGGTTTTTTTTTTTTTTACTAAAGGTTTACTGCAAGTGGGGTAAATGCAGTGAACACAGGTCCCTGAGTATTATGTAATAATACACCATTTAACTTTCACATATAATAAAATTCTAGTAACTTGGATTTCGTGAATTTACATACAGGGAACCACATTTTCACCCAGAACATGTTTATTAATATTATTAGTCTTACTTTGAGTGGCCATTGAGTTTTTTAGGAAATCAGTATTAATCTGAATGAATGCATGCTTGATATCCTGCTGAATTTAATGTGTATACTCTCTCCAGCAGTTTGTTTCATTACATCATCCTTACCACTGAATTATTTTCTTGTCAGCCGCTGTCCTTGCTGTGTTTTTCTATGGCTTAATGAGGTGCTGTTAAAGCACTGCATTGAGGATAGGACAGACAGAAGTTATGTAATTTTAGACTTTATAAATAGTTTGCTCAAAGATGTTGCATACAACATTTTAAATTATCTTTTTATAAAGATTATTCTACTGTGGCTACTGGACTGAGAAACACTTGGTGTCTGACCATTATAAATCCTAAATCTGTCTGTATACTCTTACTTCAAAGTATGCTTCTGCAATGTAGGGTTAATCCTGTTAAATACAGGAGCCTAAATCAGCTGCTAACAGTTTGCCTGTCTTCACTACTTGATATAATGTAGCAAATAAAGTTTTTAATGCATTCTTTAATATTCATGATTCTTAATCACCTTTGTTAATTGAAAAGAAAAACTCTACTATGGCCTGCTTGACAGGTATGAAGATCATTATCTGCACTGCAATGAGAACTGGCAGCAGTCCAGAGATAAGTAGGTTAGTAATGTACATGTACTAACACAGATCTTACCTCACTTAGTGCAGTGGGTTTGTCTTGTTCGAACTGTAGAATGACCTGATTTGATGGGCTGAGGTGAGAGTTTATATAAAGAACAGGCATGGTAGAGCAATTTATATTTACAGCATGCAACATTTATTTGCTTTAAACTGTTATGGGTGTTGAAGAAAAAAGTAACAATAAACTTTTAAATGGTTACTCTGCAATTTATTCTTCCAGCCTTTTCCACCTGGAATCTAAACATTTTAAGTTCTATATTTATGGGCTTTTGTTGTTTTGTTTCTTTTTGCAAGAAGAGAGTTTTATGTTTAGATAGATGCCAAGTGCTTTTTTATTTCTGTTATGCTCTTGTTGATCCTTTTGTACAATATAGACAACATTAGGGGTGATTCCAGATCTTATGCGGTCCCGATTCACCACAGTGGGTTCCCGGTGGGGGTGAACTGAACAACCACCCCCCGTAGTCAAAAAAAGCCCCGAACAGATGTGACGGGACTGGGACCACGGTAGGGAATCGGGCCGGGGCAGTGCAACAGACGTGACGCTGATTCCTAGCCATGGTCAAAACACCCAGAGCTCCGGCGGGGAGCTCATGAAGTGTGGTTGATTTTGACCTCATGTGGGTACTGACCGTGGTGAACATCTGGCGGCCGCTGAACAGATGTTCAGGGCACTTTGGCCCCGCTGCGGGATTGACCGTGGTTCACTGTGGTTGAGCGTGATCTTGTAACGTCTGAAAATACCGTAGGATATTTTAATATTGTATGTTTGTTACTAGAGCCACTGGAAACAAAATCTACCTGATTTTTATTGATTGATTGGTTGACAGATGGAAAATGGCTGTTTGACACATACTTTTCATTGTTTAATTCTTATTTACTCTTTCAGTCCTCAAAGGGTTGTGCAGTAGTTGGTGAAATTAGAGATATCTGAACTATTTTGTCTCCATCTCTTATATTTTGTACCAAATAGAAAACCACTCTTTCCCTCTAGTCTAACAAATGCTAGAATTCGTTTATATTTCTCAGATATTAGAGCTCGTTTTCCCACTCCTATTTTGAACCAGATTAATTTTTTCTTGAAGAAAGAAAAACTGATATGGCTGCATCAGAAGACTGATTGGAATACTATTATGAATTAGGAAGTACTTTTTCACTCAGAGCATAATTAACTTATGGAATTTGTCACCAGAGAACATTGTCAAGGCCAGTAGGATAGCTGGGTTTTAAAAAGGACTTGGTAAGTTCTTGGAGAGTAGGTCCACTAATGGCTATTAGCGAAGTAGCTTAACATGATGAACTTCTTACTCTCGGGAGCTAGGAGTGAACAACGGGGAACTGATTAAAGGTTTGACTAAAAACTGATGTGGTGTTCGAGTGCTGGACTGAATTTGTCCCCCTTCCAAATCCCTGCCTCTGCCAGTCTCATAATAGAAGCATTGTGAGCACACAAAAGCAACATCTGGCTAGATTTTTGTATATTTTACGTTTGTCCAGGTATGTCTGCTCTCTTCGACAGCTGGGACTGAGAAGCAGCTTGTAGGAACCCTATCACCTTAAGGCTACAACCTGCTGTAGTCTCATAGGGAAAGTGAAAATAAGGCAGAGGACTGGGAACAGAGATTGGGGAGAAATCTTCCCTTGGAGAGATCCTAATAATAGCTCCAGGTTGAAGTTTCCTACAGGTTCAAAGGGAGTGCAGAGTGCAGCAGACCTCCACCCGTGTTGTGGGGAAAGCAGCTGCTGTTTCTATCAGTTGAGGTTCTGACTAGGAATGGGTGAACGCGGTTCGGAAGTTCAGAGTTCGGACCGAACTTGACCAGTTCGGTTGACCGAACCAAACTTCCAAACCGAACTTGATTTTCGAACCAAACTGAATTTCCTAACTCAGTTCTGTTCACCCATCCCTATAAGATAATATTCCATTTAGTTCAATGGGGTTTGAATTTCCGAACTCTGTTCGGGAATTCGGACCGAACTCGAATAGTTCGGTCGACTGAACCAAACTTCCAAACTGAACTCGATTTTCGAACCAAAATGAAACGAATTTCCAAACTCGGTTCTGTTCACCCATCCCTAGTTCTGACAATCAGTGAGCAGATGGTGCCTATCTTCTTGCTTTCCAAGCCTCATGCTGCCTGGATGCATTGACCGCGGTAACCGCCCGTCTCCCCAGAGAGTGGGCAGTGAGGGAGCGTGGAGGGGGCAGGGCCGTGCGGCTGCACATTGCACCGTGCGGCTCCGTTCCCACCCTGATTCCCCACCAGGATTCCCCGGCATGTCTGTTGCTTAGTGGGCAGCATTGGATGAGGCACGCCATTGCCCTGCATGGCTTGCTGTGCCGGTGGGGCACGTGTGCTCCTGAGCACCTGCAGCCTTTCACTGTGCCTCGCGTATGCACAGTTTGCGAGGGTTGCAGGATTGCACCCATAGTATAATACTTGTAGGAGTGACAAAATACCATATGGCAATCTTCACCAAGCAACTACAACCCTTTGGCTATGCACTAGGATGTACAGTTTTTACTTAATATGGTAATGTTTCTATTTACTCTAAATCAAGCTTGTTATTTTTATGTTACTTGTTAAATATATATTTTGTATCTAACTTCACCTGTAGCATTAATGATTATATGGTGTGTATTGGCATGTCTGTTTACAGAGATTATGGGTATATCATCAGTGAAGGATTGACCTATCAGTGTACATATATCAGCTTTCTAGCTCTGTGCACCATTCAATCACTGCTGCACAAGGTGGTTTAAATCCTCTGTACTTGGAAATACGTACGTGTCCCATAAATCTGATGCTAAATTCAACATGGAATAATGCCTGTACCATAAAATACCATGATCCAAGAAAACGCATCTACTTGTATAATTTCCAAACATTCTAGTTGCTTTTAAGCTTCCTTATTTTATTTTAATGCTTATTATTTTATTTTTATTTTTATTTTTAATGCAAATTTGTATGCTGCCCCATCCCTAGAGGTAAGGGTAGGCTATAACATATACAAACTACACATAAAATAGTGTGGTGGTAGTGGTTATTAATAATAATAATAAATATAAAATTAAAATGAAATGAAATAACCTAAAATAATAATAATTAATAATAACAAATGTTATAGTGCCCCCCGCCAATTGTTATAGCTCCACACTAAGAGTGCTATACAACATGATTAAACAATATAAAATAAATTAATAATAGAAATCCATTAAAACAATTTAAAAGGGGAAGACTAAGAGGGAGGAGAAAACACAATAAGGAGAACCATCAGTGAATCCTAAAAGCACCTGAAAAAACAACAAAAACAAATCTTTAGGTGCTTTTAAAGGTGAGAAGGGAGGAACTAAGGTTGACATCAGGCATGAGTAAGTTCATCATTGAGGGGGCCACCACACCAAAGTTCTGATTGCCTGCAGACTTAAGGCAGGAGGAATCACCAAGGGTAATTTCAGATGTACCAGGCCTCCAGGCACACCACACTGGATCCATTTTGGATCCTGGTCAGGAATCAGGCCATCCATCCTTTAGACGTGCCGGCCTGATTCTCACCGGGGATCGGGGAGGGAGCAGGGCTGCACGGTGCGATGTGTGGCTGCACGCCCCGCCCCCCCATGCTCCCTCGGCTGCCCGATCCCGTCCCGTGATCGGGACCACAGACATTACCTTCAGCCCATCATGGATCATGTCCAATGCAACCGCGGTTGGGGCCCGATCCCACCATGATTCTGGACTGCCGGGCAGCCGGAGGTCCGGAATCGTGGTCAATATGATTCCCACCAGTGATTCACTGGGGTGAACATCTGACGGGAATCACAACAGATGTAACGGGACAAACAGCCACCACAGGGGATTAACTGTGGTCTACCGTGGTACTGTTACATCTGAAATTACCCCAAGCAGTGGATGGTTCCTGTGTGCTGATAACCATTACTGCAAGACTCCAGGAGCATAGCTAGGGCTTATACCACATAGGGTTCTTAAAACCAGAAGTGCAATCTTAAATTCAACCCACCGCTGTGAAGCAGACTGATATGGACAGCAGACAGAGAAGACTCTGGAACAAAACAAAACAGACATGCAAACGCTTGTCTGGAATGATATTCCTGATGATTTATTAAATTTATTTGCACTTTGGGAACTGAGACGTGTCATAAATTGTTGAGAAAATACTGTATTTAAAGCATTTAAAGAGACTGACAGAATTTGCCCGGTGTCTACAGGATTTAGATACTGATTATTTTCCTTGGAATGGGAGATCCTCTTTCTTTTAAATATACTGATTATGTATTTTCTGATAGATTTTAGTTTCGAAAAGAAATTTCTTTTATCTCTGCTATTCTCTTGGGCTTAAAAGGTAACTTATTGAATTCTATAGACTTGTACTGAGAATTTCCTGAACATCCAATTGTGAAGATGTGTTTATTTGAAACTTTGGGGGGGTGTGTGTGTGAATCTATCTGTCAAAAAAATATCCACTCACTATAATATAAAATGATTTTGCATGCATAATTTCTGTTGAGAAATAATTTACATTTGAAAAGTAAATTGTATGTTTTTCCTTTGTGCTAAGGTCTCTTCTGAGGGAATGATTCAATATGATCACAGTACACCAGTAATCACTAAGTATTTATCCTGTAAAAGAAAAAGGCAATGATCCAGTTTCCTTTTTGTTTAAATACAAACATATAAAGAGAAAGGAAATCCAGTCAGTGGCTCATTCTGCAGATTGATTTCAAACTGAAAATTAAGTAAACCACAGGGTATGCATAAAGATATTCTGTTGGGAAGTGATAACATTCATTAAATCACTTGGAACAAAGAAAGGTCTGTTTATACCTCAACTGCTAATTCAAAAATAGTCATGAATGCAGAGCCTTTAATCTTGGCAGAGTTAAGTACTAAGATGTCCTAGAAGTTGATTAGATTTAGAGGTAATGAACTTAAATGTGAAGGTCAATTAGTGTGGGTAGATTGTTTTAAGGCTATTTTGACAAAAGTTAGATCTTGCCTTTCCTTTTCATCACTGAACGCTTAATGCTATAGAGACAGAAGGAACTTCAATTAAAAACAGTGCAACAGTCCTTATGAAATACACTACCTCTTTTGGCTTATTAGACTGAATTTTACGTCCTAAATTGAAATGATGTGACATTGACTGATTTGGTGATGTGTCTAAAACGGTTTCGTATTTGCTTATATGCTGGTCGGTGCTGCAGTTCCAGAACTGAATTTTGTTGTGATATTTCAAAACATTTTAACACATACATGAACATGTGTAGTGTTATATGTCACTAAGACATTAGCTTCAGTGGGATTGCATAACGCACAAATACCTCACACTGGAGAGGGCTATTCTGAAGTAAGCGGTTTGTGGACTGTATTAGGTGTGAGGTGTAGCAGCAGCTTGTTTCACATTAATACAGTCAGTGGCAAGCAGGATAAGGGATTTTCAGATGTGCAGTCCCCTACATGCAGTTCATGGGCTTGCACCAGCTGCCGCACATAGAGTTAGAATACAAACTCCCCCCCTGGGGGTTGCCTGAGAGCTGGGAAGCTGCTCCAATGATCTTGCTGTTCCCGGGGTCACCCAGGGACAGCAAGATCCCTGGTGCACCCCTCTCCCAGATGGCAGGTGGCCCCTGGGAACAGCATGATTACTTGCATGCCTCTCCATCTGCCTCCTCCCTGCAGGCTGTCGGCTGAGAGCAACATATTAGGTCTGATTCCAATGGAAGGCTTCTTCCATTCTTGGCCGTGACCAAGACCTGGTGGGAAAGGAGAGCAGTGGCCATGAGAGTAACTCTCAGCTGAGAGGTGGTTGGGAGAAGATTGCGCTCCTCTCAGTGGAGTGATTGCTGCGAGAGGAACCTAGTCTCATGATTGTCTGTTGCCCCGGCTGGGGCTGGGTTAACTTGCATTGTGTTCTCCACATTCCCGATGATTGCATGGCATGGAGATTCTCTGGGGTAGCCCATCTTGGTGTGAACATCTGGCAGGCACCATTTAGACAGACAGGTGAATCCGGGGGGTGAAGGGGTCAATGTGGGGTAGCGTCTCATTTGTTTTCACCCTATGAAAGTCCCTTATAGAAGGAAAGCAGCCTACTACTTATCCTAGGCCACTTTCAGTCCTCCTCCCCCCCGCACATACTTTGGCTGCAGGAGGGAAATCCAGCTCTGTATTGTTGCAGGTGTTTTCTGGGAAAGCCATGCGCCCCCCCCGCATGGCTTCAGACCGGCTAAACCCCACACATATTCTGGCATGCACATTCCCTCCCACAGCCAAAATATGCGCTGGAGGAGAGGTCTGAAAGTGGCCCTAATAATGTAATTCCTGCATTTCAGTTTTTAATTCCAATACAGTTATTTTGTGGTGCCAGTGAAAGATGATGGTACAGATTTCTGTCAAAATAAACTGTTTAACTTCTAGTAGGAATAGTATTGATTGAATTTGTTCCCAGGGTCAAGACCTTATTGTGCTGGGCACTGTATTAACTATATATCAAAAGGATGGCTTCTTCTCCAAAGGACTTGTTATCTACTTTGAGGACAGCAGGTATATGCATAAGACAGAGGGAGCATAGGACACAAAGAGGCAATGCTGTTCAGCATCATAGGTCTTACTGCTACTGTATAACTTTATCAGATTTTTCATAGCTTTCATAGTGAAGGAGAGGGTTTAGGAGGTTAATGAGATGACCTTGTGGGTGTTTTAACTTATAGGGATCTTCTCCCATCTATAAAGGTGTTTTGCAATTTTAACAGATGGACATTTTAACAGATGCCTGACTTTGGCAATATAGAAGAGGGAACTGATACCACAGTAGTATAGGGATGATAAGTAAGGTTGGGATAGAACAGGGGTGGAGAATCTTTTCTGTCCTGCGGGCCACACTGAAAATTAGTACAAGCTCTCAGGGTCACATAGAAGTTGGGAGAGGAGGTGCTTAGCAGGTGTACTCAAGAAAAGAAGGACCTAGATCATGGATCGGTGTTTGGATCGGTTCCCTACCCTTGTGTGCATGCCCTCCTCTCTGTGCCATTACCCTGAGCTCAGTTTTTCAGTGCTTGGGGATGGAGACTGGATCCAGGCACATAAAAACTTGCTGAAGGCCACATTTGGCCCCCAGGCCTAAGGTTCCCCATCCCTGGGATAGAATATGTAATATCTTTTAAAAATATGATGGCTTGTGTTGATTTGGAGGGATGGAAAGAGACAGATAATGCGCTCAGAACAAAAAGTCAGAAAACCGTCTTTGGCCGCTTTTAGACGAGCGGCGCTCCGTTTCGCATCGGCTTATTTAATACCTCACAATCGAGGTATTTAATTTGCGCACTTAAAAAATGCGTCACCGCTGTAATATGCGCATATTAAGCCACTTCCATCTCGTCTAATTAGACCAGGCGGAGGTTTCAAAATATGCGCGCCGCCGACGCGAAACAGAGCGCCGCTCGTCTAAAAGAGCCTTTAGTAGCATAATTTTGACTTGGTATAAGATGCAGCTTTTCAAGGCCAAAGAAAAGTATGTTGCGGTACTCTAGACACAACAAGGGGAGAGTCTGGAAAAGGCAAGTGTTTATGGAGAGGAAAAGCTATAATTCAGAAAAGTTGAGAGTCTAGAAATAGGCTTGGTCAAAGATGACTCATCATACAGGCCTGAAAAACAGGGAGGGTTTTAGTGTTGTCCATGATGATAGAGAAAAGAGGAGTAGTGAGGGCTTGGTTAGGAAGATCAGGAGCTCTCACTTTGGCCATGTTGATCTTCACCCGATGACTGAATATCTATGAGGAGACATTGGAAAGATAGGCAGAATATTAGCAGACATTGGAAAGATAGGCAGATATTAAAATGGCCAGATGGAAGCAGGAACTGAGCTCAGAAGCCAGTCTGTGAGTTGTCCATTGTACAAATGATAGCTCAAAATAATCAAATAAGATCACCAGGAGACAATGGGTGCTCTTAGACAGATGCAGAGGCAGCATGCTGTCCACCCACTTCCAACTGACTTGAGTCTGCTTTAGACAGACCCAGTGAGTTCCACTAGCCTTGGTCTGCCCGCACAGTGAGCCGCTCCCCCCCCACCCCCAGTCTGATGCTCAAGGTTCATGCACACAACTCTATGGTGTCACCAGGGCAACGTTGGTCCAGGAGTGGAGCTGCAGCATGGGGAGATAGACAGCAGCTGCAGTCTGGGCCAGTCCCCAGGTCTGGACAGGTTGCTCCAAAGGCCGTGTTCCAGGATGTTCCAGAGTACCACCAGTGGGGTGCCCTGGAGCTGGCAAAGTCTGCCTATTTCAGTATCTGGCAGGCTACCTTCAGACTGACCATTCAGCCTCGGTGGTGAAGTGGGATGGCAGGGCCACCTGCAGAGCTGCTGTCCAACTGTTTACACCCAATGTGTCCTGGACAAAGGAAGAACATACACTTATGCTTTAGACAAAAATTGAAACATTTTCTACCATCTCTTTTCAGCCTCAACCACATGATAAAGAAATTAAGAGCTTATCGCAGGAAACCAGAGTCATTTTCAGATACTCGGTAAACCCTGAAGTTATTGACAAGGCCGGAAGTGTTTGCCTCAGACATAGTCACACCAATCTTTTAGCAGCTGTTGAGCCTATTTGGGTTAAATGGGCTCTGTTGACTCAGTGAAGCTGATGGTTTGTTGCTTATATCTTTCTGATATAAGGGAAATAGAAGCCTCTAGGGAGAGAAAAAAGAATTCATGCATAATTTGAGTAGGCCTGGTTTAGGATCCTTCAGGAGTAGCTAATGTTGTGGCTTAAATTGAACTGTTTGATAACTTCCTAATGTTTTCTGTGTCAATAAAGCCAAGCTCCAGGAAACCAGTTAGCTTTTGGCTCTGCACAACGTGTGTACTTAGTCTTATGGAAGGTTGGTAAGGCACCTGCTTACACACAGGTAGTTATTCGGAAATAGTTGTACATTTAAATATAAAAAATCTATTATCCCAATATCTTGGCTCTAGTAAGAGAGATTATGATGTTGTTACTTTATGAATATCTTGATGATTAAATGACTTGACTGTGGATAAATGTTTGTTTTGGTTTTAGGAAGCTTAGTGTAATTGTTTAAGAAAGAAACGTCAATGCATGATAAATACTGTACAGATCTGTGAGCTCAATCGTATCCTTGGATTCAGCTGAGTTACAGATTGTGCATTAAATTTTAAGCTCTCTGAGTCAAAACCCACCTTTTTTATGTGTATATAGACTACATTGTTTATTGTTGGGCCTTTAGGCATTTCCATAAAGATAATTGATAATAAAGATGTTGTTTTTCCTTCATGCAAACATATTTGGTAGGAGGATATAGCAAACAGTTATGTGGGACATCAAAGGAGAAATGCTGATGTTTGCTTGGACTGGAGAGGACTGCACAAACAGGGGAGTTACCTCCCTCTAGTCCAGACAAGCATCCCCCCTGGTGAAGGAGCCTCCCTCCACACTCTAGCACAACTTCTTTGCAGTTCCTCTAGTTCCTTTATTCTCACCCTTAAACTCCTCTGCTTCTGAAGGCCTGGGGTGATTAAAGTAGTTAGAAAGTATTTACCTCCAAAAAAGCAGCCATGAGAACAATCCTTTCTGGGATCTATTTCACTTCCTTTACTCTAGGAGTCAATTTGTTTGTTGCCTAAATTTGAAACAGATGTGGTCTATACATGGGTTGTAGGTAGTAACCAAACAAATGGTCGAGTGTACCTTACCATAACTGTATGTTTTCCATGACAGAGGAATTACCAACTAAATTAGTTTTTCTCAACATAAGAAGAGGAAACCTGAAAATGAATTTCTGGCCTGTAGTCAAAAATAAAATCAGATATAAGCATATAAGTAAAATAAATTTAAAGCACTACAAAATATATTGTATTTCTTAATTAGGTAAATGCCATTTATATTTTAAAATTTATGGTACACATACTTTTTTTAATACTGAAAGTATTAATTTGGAAAACAGCAGCATTTTGATGGCTAATGTTCAGTATCTTCATATATATATATATAAAGACTGACCACCATCCAGTTATTCCAATACACAGGCAGAATCTGTGCCGGTGGAAAACCCTGCGGTGCTGGATCCAACTATGTTGTCTGCACCAGGCAGGGGGAGCTAGAGGAGGCAGGGCCACAGGAGTCACAGAAGGAAGGAAGGCTGGCGGGGGTGTTCTAACCCCAAGAAACTGCTGCACGCTGGCCCTGGCAGCCCCGAAACCAGTCCACAGCACCAACCATTACTCGTGGTAGCCCTGGACAGTCCCCCATGAGACCCTGACCCTCCCATACTTCTCACTGTGTCCCAGTGTTTGTATGGGAGACAGGTCACATGGGGGAACTCTCCAGGGCTCCCGTGGGTAATGGTGTGTGCTGCAGGCTGGTTTTGGGTGCTGTCAGGGATGGCGTGTGCAGCAACTTCTCGGGGTCATGGTGCCCAGTGCCTGTGTCCCTATGGCAGTGCCTGTCTTACACCTGTTCCGAGCAGGCATAAGTCCCCACAGGCGCAGCTAACCCATTTTCAGGGGGAGGGAGCAGTGGTCTTCCCCATGGGGGTCAACCCCTTTGGGGGGGCTCTGCCAGCCCTGGGGAGCCTGCCCTGGGGTTGTGAACCCCTTGGAAGGGCAGTGTTCCCCGTTCTGATCCGGACACAGGGGGCGTGGTTCCTGTGGATAATGAGGGTGTGTGGCCAAGGACCAGCGGAACTGTGGTTCCACTGGCAGCTGCAACCTCCTCCCTCCTCTACTCCCGGCCGCTAGCTAGATCTTGGGCCCTCTGCCAGCACTTGAACTTGCGTGGGGGGGGGGGGAGGCAGCAGGATCACAGTCATTAAAAGAAAGTATTGAAAGTAAATATTGTTGTACTTTTATCAATAAGTAAATATTGATATACTTTTATATATATATATATATATATATATAAGTATAAAGTATAAAGAGAAAATTACTGTAAACAGAGATTTATTGATTAGCTGAACGTTTCGGCTTCCGCCCTCATCAGTAGCTCAGTTGATTTTTTAAATAAAGTGTATTGTGAGCACAGCTGACAGTTCATAGAACTCAGGGTGGAGAGAGTTCTAAGGTGAACCAAGGAATGCAGTAGCACATACAAGAAAAGATAGGGGTTCACGTGTTATTTTCTAAGTTAAGACCGTTGGGCGTGAGGGTGTCAAGTCTGTAGATCCAGAAGTTTTCCCTGATGTCCAGTAGTTTTGGGTTGGAAGGTTTTTCTATAGGGAAGATTTCTAGGTCAGCGAGTGTGTGATCTTCTGAATTAAAATGTCTAGCAACAGGCTGTTCTACTTTCTTAGTGACGATGGCTGTTGATTTCTGAACCGGGTACGGAGGTCCATGATGGTTTCCCCCACATATTGCATGTGACAACGATTATGTATACATTGTATCACATAATATACTATATCTATATCTATATTATAGACTCAAGTCAGTGGGTGATCAGGCCTTTGCTGTGGTGACATCTCAGTGTGGAACTTGCTCCCTCCAGATAATTATATATTTAATTACTTTCAATCTACTTTGTGTGAGAGTGCCTGGTCAAATGTCATCCATACCTTATGCTTTAAAAATATTAAGATTCGGTGAAATAATGAATGTATGAAGGCTGTAATTAAAACACAGCATTAGCCTTTATATTCATCACATTTAAAGAGACAGAAATTTCATTTTAGGAAGTGACCCATTGAGGGTCAAGGCTGCATTTCTATCATTAAAGTCAATGGGAGCTGAGCCATTGACTTCGGTGGATGGACAATTGCAAAGGAGCAGGGCTGAATGTGTCTGAGAAGGTAGGCAAAACTGGAGTGGGCCATACTGTTTGTTGAGTGAATAAATCTCTGAAGATACTCCTAAGGGTGGATATCCTGCGAGTCCTATCCTAAAAAAAATCTTGTTTTTGCCAGGTAGCTAACAACCTAAGCAAGCACAGAATCTGATGTGTTCACTGAGGGTATGCCTCTTTCTTGTGTTTAGTGAGGATGCTAACACACATTACAGTTTCCTTCATCCACTTTGCTGAATTTAGGGTGTTTTTAAAGAGATGCTACTATGCATAGCCACCTAGGAGCAACTCATCCAACCATTCTTCTGAAGGTGGTGTGGGAGGAATTTGTGCTACCATTGACTATGCAGGATCCACTCACAGCACACTGCCACAAAATCCGGCGGGCACCTGCAGGGCAAGCCAAAAAAAGTGCACGGGAATGGATACCCTCACATCCCCTGCCAGTATGAACTGTTTTATGTATTTTTGTCCATGTTTATTCATCATTTATTTGTATTTATCTTATCTATTTTTTGTGTAAATGCAAAGACCTATGGTCAAGAATTTGAATAAATATTCATTAATTCAGTATGAACTGAGGCAGACAGGCTCCCTTCTCATAGGCACTCTGGGTGGAGGACATGGCCTTTGGAAGTCACAGGAACTGGCCGCAAGCGCTGGGAAGTCCAGTTCCCCAGTGCTTATGCCTTTGACATGTCCATTTCAAAGGCCATCCCGGCACACTTCCCCCTCTCCCATGGTCCGTGGCAGGGGGAGTGCAAGGTGGCTTCAGCGATAGCCGCGCTGGGAGCTGCCCATTAGAATCCCTCCCCATGCACTTCACCTGAGTTTCTGCTCTGCAGCTGTGCCACTCAGCTGACATGAACCCGCCCCCAGCCTTGCTCATTTAAAAACACCCTTAGTCTGAAATTGCAAAAAACATGCATTTTAGCATTGTTTATGGTATAGATTGGTTGGCTTATACTAGACACCGAGCTGTTCGCAGGAGGGGCAGGGTATAAATATATTAAATACATAAAATAAATAAATAAATTTTCACTGGCTTCAATGTTTGCTCTATTTTTCAATGGAAATAAGGGCATGTGTTAAGTGGACTGCTATTGATTCTTCGCTGGCCTCAGGTCTTTCTGCCTCATTTAAGACACCAGTTTGAGGGAGAAGACGAACTAGGAAATGTCATTATTAATACCATAGCATAACTGACATTTTAATGTAATTAAACAAAATTATTAAAGCAACAGGCTTAAAAATGCTATAGATCTACATCTGAGATCATTTACATATGCTCCCTTCCTTCCTCTCACCCCCCTCACTCAAATGCAAATGTTGAAACTTCATTTTATAGAACAAGAGAAAGCAACGATGGCATTTTCCATTTCATTGCTTTTTCCTTTGTATTGGATACAAACTTTATGTAGGTGAGTGATTTGGCTGTAAAAACAATATGAGCAGTGAATGAAATTGATAGTCTACCTTCAAAGTTCCTCAGATATAATTTCCACTGTCTGATAAAACTGTAGCTTTTTATTCAAGAGATTGTTCTAACATATCTGCTGAATCATTTGCATGAAGCACCACATTACCCTAAAAGGTTTGGCAACCAAATTTTAGCATTTATAATGTTCACAATGTCTGTGCTCACCTTGCTATAACTGTTCTCTGACTTTAATAGAATTGTTTTAAAAATAGATGCACACTAGTAACAGTAGCCTTTTTTGTGTATAAAGATATTTGCCAATGTTATGTCAGTGCTTGTACTCTTGAAATTTATGCTTTAGAAGCTCATACTAATTTTTGCCTCCTACAAAAATTGTCCATCTTTGGGATGAAATGCATCCACTGAAGTGACTTCCAGCCTTTAAAGGATCTACAGCTTTTTGGCAAGTGTATTATTACCATTTTTCTGGCTAAGACCCATCTGGAGTAATTACATCCAGACTACCTAGATTCTGCTTGTATTTTCTAATGGATAAATTATTCTTCATTTCCCCTTCTAAAAACTATTAAAATTTCTGGCACAAAATGATTACTGCAGTCTATCACAGAGGTGGCTGCGTTTCAGAGCTGGGTGAATGATCTCTACAGCTGAGTGATTTGGGATGATTTAGGATGAAAAAATATGATGTAAATTTAACACATTGGTAGTAATAATTAATTATCTGTAATTATAACAGAGTGGAGGAGGGGTGTTAAAACCCTATCTTAAACGTTTGCATTTATAAATATATGAATGCTTTAAAGGAAATTATAAAAACTGTTATTCTGGAGTTTCTGAACAAGTGGTAATGGTTTATTTGTGCTTGCACTATGCACAAACCAGACCAGACACGTGTATGGGTTAAAGGGCATTGGTCACAACTTTATTGCAAAACCACAAACATCAGTAAGACAACCGCTAGGTATGCCCCGTGTCCATAGCAACAGTGAACCATGTTGAGTAATGCAGAAAGGGGGGGGCAGGCTACCCCCAGCACCCCAACCTGGGTGCCTTGACCATTCGAGGTCACCCTCTCCATAGGTCAGGGTTGGTTTCACCCTGATCCAGCCATCTCAACCTTGAACTGGGTCCCCACCCACTGGGACAATTTCCCAGGTGGTGATAGGATGTGACAGCATTCCACTTACGCACAGGGATCCTAACCAGAGCATGGTTCCTAAGCTGCTAACCACCACAGAAAAGAGGGGAGGGGCTTGGTCACAAAATCCTTTTCCCCTATAAGGAAAAGGGAGGCAGAGGAGGCCGGTGCAGGTATTTACCTGCTCGTTACCCTGTGCTCAAGGCATATCTCACCTGGTCTATTATCCAGGTGGCCCCTGTGGCAGGGAGTAGTATGAGGGAACTGCTGACCCTTTAAAAGAGAGTGGGGTGTGCCAGCCAGGGAGCTGAACAGAGGCTTGGAGCATATACACCAGCCTGTGGGTGGTGTAGGGGTGTGGTGAGACCAGCCTTGGAGAAAGGAAAAAAAAAACTGAGTGAAATGAGGTTGTATACAAGAGTGGGGAGAATGTAAATTGGGGAAGAACTACATGTACTTGGATAAACCTGAAGGAGACTGTGATCCTAGCCAGAAAAAGACAATGGGGTCAGTTCTATGCCCTGCAGACCAGCGTGTGCAGAACATGTGGTGTGTGCACATACATATATGCAAACCATCTGCACCCTCAGCATGGGACCCACAGCATGCGTGCAAACTTGAAATCAGACCCACTTAACTGATGCTCTGTTGTGAGTCCCTGTTATGCGAATTCCACCTAAGACATTAAAGGAGCTGATTCCTGGCAAAATCAAGCCCGGGGGTGGGGTATCTGATCCTTCAAAGAAGTACCCCTGAGTATCACACTCTGCTACAGCCCCTCTCTGCAATGGGGGAAGGGCAGGGATGTCCTCTCCACCACCCCCACACCACGTGACTCTGGTTATGGGGTAGGCAGGCTGAAGTCAGGTGCTTTGTTTTTCTTGTATCTGTTTATTTATTTGGTTGTTTATTCTATTTTCTTACCCCACCCTTCCTGCCAAAGGTGGCATACAACATTAAAATACAAAATACACATAAAATATAAGCCATAAATACAAAAACATAAAATGCCCCCCTCCCCCACATCCCAATCCCCTTCCATCCCAACCCCACTACCTCCTAACTCACTCTTATTCCCCACAACCCCCTCCCCCCACCGTTGAATGCCCTTGTGAATAAAGCTGGGGGTTTTTTTAGCAAGTGAAGCATATCTCAGATCTATTATCAAAGGAAGTACATGAATGTCGTTGATAATAAGCAGATGAATAGAGTATCTTATTGTTAAAATTAACTTTATTCATTTATTGTTCTTAGTAGCCCAGGCCAGTTAATGACCAAGCACTGAAAACACTTAAGCACATGTAGAACCTACTTAAGTAGTTAATACTACATAGGTAATAGGTGTTCTGAGGGTAAGCTCCTAACCATTTAGAAGACATGTAAGCAATACTGAATCCTCAGGGTTGCTTAAGTACTTGACTACCATGGGAGGTTTGGATTTATTTTTAAAATAATGGGTCTCTTTTAGTGCTGTACTCCAGGTACTCTGGCCAAATTCTGACGGTCCAAGTAATCGGCCTGAGTACTTGGCAGCACTTCGATGCTGTTTCTGAAGTTTTGGAATTCGGAAATGGAATTTCAGACCTTGGAAAACTTCGAAAACTCACAACTATTTGATGCCAGAAGACAACCCCACAAAAAGTGCAACTGCATGCAGAAATTAAAAAAAAAAAAAAAAGTCAACAGTAGTGTACTCGCAGCATGGCCCACCATCAGCAGTGAGTGCATCCACTTTAATCATTATGCCAATCAAGCAGTGCACAAAAAAGCAGGCTAGCAAAAATGGGACATTAATGACAAAATAAAGAAGAATAAAACAACACCGCAAAACAGTGTGCGCACTGGTAACTTGAACAGACCAGGCAAAGGAAAGTAGAGTCAGGCAGAGAGATCCCAGTCTGGTCTCGTGGTGCCAACCAAACAGCAGGCAGAACAACAGTAGAACTTGCAGTTACACTTTACAATTAGGTTCTGCTGTGGAGAAATAAATCCCACCAAAAGCCATCAAGACCAGCAGTCACAAAATTAAGAAACCAACCAGACATTCACCCCCTTCCTCCAGGGGCACCTTTTTGACATGGTATTGGTACTGTGGCATTGGTAACTTGGACCAGGCAAGGGGAAGTTGGGCCAGGCAAAAAGATCCCAGCCTGGTTTCATGATGCCAGCCAGCCTGCCCAGCAGACAAGATTATAACACCCACAAGAAAGAAACAGATGAGGCAAGGGCAAGTGGAGCCAGACGGAGAGAGCCCTCTGGCCTCATGGTGCCAAGTGTCAACCAAGCAGCAGGCAGAACTAGAAGCAATGTGGCACCCATTTTAAAAAAAATTGTTTTTTAAAGCATGACATGGTAAAGGTAAGCATGGCATCCCCCAACGTTGGTCCTATATACAGGACAGGCCAAACCATACCAGACCAGACCAGGCCAGGGCCAGGGCCAGGCAATGCTCCCCCCTCCCCTCCCAGCTGATTACTTACAGATCCAGCACTGTAGCACACGGCCAAATTCACCAAAGAGAATAAAAAATGGCTGCAGCCACTTTTATTTTGCCCTGCCAGCCAATCAAAACTTCCCATCTGGCTCGGCCAGCTAATTAAAACTTGCCATCTGGCTTACCATCACTCAACTGTCCCCCTCCCATACTCCCCTCCTACCAAATACGGCACGAAGTTTCATTTCCAGAAAAAGCTCAACTGTCCCCCAGCCCCCCCACGTGCACAGCAGCTTCAGAAGTTTTCCAAAGTTTTCCAAGGAATGGCCTTGGGACTCGGAACTTTGGACTTTCAGAACCAAATACCTTAATGTTTGGAGAATTACAAAGTTTTCTTAAGACTGAGTTTCAGCCCTATTCTCTCTCTTTCTCTCTAACTTATTTCTTGATTATGAGATATACCCAATTCTCCCTGGCAATTTGAGGTTGTCTTTCTGTTGTGTAAAGAGAGAAATCTTTTGGTATGTAACAGATTGAAGTTATGGAATATCTGAAAAGGCTTATGAGGCAGAAGAAGGGAGCAGAAATTAAGTCCCAAAGACTTGGGGAACAATAGAGAAGTACAACAGTATGTACAAGTACTCTCTGTACATGGATGATACTGGCTTTGTGAATTGGACTTTTTCCAGAATTGGAAGTGGTCTCACACTCACTACCTTCTTTTCCAGAATCTAAGCTTCCTTCCCCACCCCCCTAAAAGAAGTCTACTACTACTGTTTACAACATGTAAACACTGAGGATAGAGCTGATAAATGGGATTTTGTTTTTCACATAAGAATCAAGAATCCTTCACAAGATCGTACAACAGTGTGAGATCTCAATGAGATCTCAATGAGATCACATCTAAAAAGAGAAAAGCAGCCATGCATGAGGAAAATAGCCACCACGGCTATTCTGCATGTGCAGGCCTCTTCCAAAATGGTTCCAGCATCATCACTCGCATTTTGGAAAAGGGAACCATTTTGCACATGCACATTACCAGGTTTTTTTGAGATGCCAGATTCATCTGCATCCTTTCCTGCCAACCAATCAGAAATGTTCTCTCATGATTGATATGCCTTTGTGGTCCTCTCCCAATCTCCAATTAGCCTCTGACCAGTGACCCCTCCACATATGGGTGGAATTTAGAATATAAATTTTAAGTGCTGTTCTGTCAGATGGTATGCGAGATGACACGTCAGTAGGTACGCAAGACTTAGGACGATACAAGTTATGCATATGGCTCTGGTAAGCAAATTGAGAAAAAAATCTCAATCGAGAGTGTCGAGAATGAGGATTTTTCTCGATTCTCAAGTCTCACTAAAAACTGTCAGAGAACCATGTTTCTCATCAAGAATGGAGAGAAAATCAAGATTCAGTCCTTATTCAGATATGCATACTTGGGGGGAAAGTCATTAACATTTCAAATATTTAAATACAATGAGGGAAAGACATCATTTGATAAAAATTAATATAGGTTAGGTATACTCAATAATAGTAAGCACTGGAGAGGGGGCTGTAGGAAGAAAAACAGCATAGTAAAACGTGTAAATACCATGAAGGGAATGTGGTAGTGTAATCAGGCTGTCTGATACTTATAGTACTCCAAAGAGGAAACACTTGCACAGTCTACGAAGTGTTAACTCTTTTACTGAAAGATAATTTACATGTTAGCATGAACAACAGTTTTGCTGATGATTAAAGCAAGTAAAAAAGGGGACAGTCATTTGAAGCTCTGCATCATCTCCTGTGTGTGATGTCCCACCTTGCTGCCACCAGCAAGTTTGAGGCAGAGCAAGATCAGCAATAAGTGTCTGTATGTTCAGTGGAAAATTGGAAATCCACCCAGGAGTTTAGCCAATCATGCATGTTTTGTAGACTTTCAAAATAAAATACATTGTGTACGGTGTGTAATGATGGCTTTCCTCCAGTTTGGCTCCAATGTGTGTTCATTTTGGGTGCAGTCAGATGAACTACCTGGGTCCAATCCCTGCAGCGTCCTGGAGCAGGCAATTGGCCATACCAAACTGCGGGACCAGTGCAGGAAACCGGACACACGAGCAGCTGCTGGGGGGTGGGGTGGAGGAGGGCACTTGTTCCTCCCCACCACCTGACAACAGATGGAGAAGAGGATCCTGGAAAAATCACATGCCTTCTTCCCAGGCTCCCCTCTCCTGCGATCCACCTGACTGACAGCTGATGGGGAGGGGGAATCCAGAGGAGCCATGCACCTGCCCCTCCCCCTCCTAACAAACAGCTGATTGGGGGAGGGGAGCCTAGAGCAGTGTCCATGCCTGATCCTATGGGCCCCCCTTCCCAGATCAGCTGTTTGTCAGGGTCAAGAGAGGGCCACATGCACAGCTTCTCTGGGCTCCCCCTTCCTCCCAGAAGCTCTGGGACTCTGGACTCCCACCCTGGTTGTGACGTGGCTGAGAGCAACAGTCACTAGCACCCATCGCTCACAGGGTTGCCCCTAGTGTGGCACCACACGGGCTTGCTCTGCTCTGAGCAGCCTTTCCTTACATAGGGTAAGGCTGCTCCACAACACATCCTTGGAATTTCTCCTAGGATGCATCATGGAGCAAGCAGATGTTCATTCCACCCTGAGGCAAGACAAACATCTAGCAGCCCCATGACACATGAGCCACTGCATCCCATGGCTCTTTTGCCCAGGGAGGGGTAGGTGCCTTGTGTGGCTGCACCCTTTCAGTAAATCAGGGCCAAATGTGCAGGATTCTAGATAGGCCTAGTATATTTTACTTGGGTAACCTAAATAATGATGTGAATGAGCTACAACTGCTTGAAAGGAAAGCAAAGTGGTTCAAATGATATCTTTTATTGGACCAACTGCTGTTGGTAGAAATAAGTAAGCTTTCAGACCACACAGCAGTTGGTCCAATAAAAGATATCATTCAACCCACTTTGCTTCCCTCTTGGTCATTTATGACCAATACGGCAACCACACAATGCCTCTGGACTACAAATGCTTGGAATTCTGAGCAATCCATATTTGGAAGAACACACAATGGAGTTTGTAGACCTTTGAAGTCAATGCTATACGTTTTTCATTTTCAGCAAGAAGTTATCAATGGTGGTAGTTAATTGTGAGAACATGAAGTGTCTTAGTAATCTGCATTTTGATCCAGTTGTTTATTTTGTTTGCTGCCAGAGACTGATAGCTGGTTTCAGAACCCAGAATGAAAGCTAAGATACTCTTCTGAGATTGTGCTTTTCTTTGGGTTTATGGACATCATGTTGTACATTTTTTAGTCTCTGTGCTCAGGTTACAAGTTGTTCCATCTGAGATTTAGAAATGATAAATAGCAGCATTTTTCAAAATGGAAGGAGTTCATTAGTGCAATTACTTTTAAAGCAGGCAAATTGATATCACTTTATCAGGCTTGTATTTATACATAATCAGAATTCCCCTCCACGTTCACCGTGGTGGGGGTTTGGTGGTGCCCCTCCCTCCTAGGAACAAAGGAGGTGAGGAGGGTACGAGCGGCCGCTGCATGGGGACGGGAAGCTGAGGTTGTCTGGCAACCAAAGTTCAAGGCGCCCAGGACTCTCGCGAGAGTCGGGATTCCCAGGCGCCATTTTAGGCTCCCTGCTTTCGTGCCTCATTCAGCTGGGCGCGAGCAGGGAGAAGGACGTGCACCCACCCACCCGGCCCTATAAAATGGCACTACTCCAAGTCACTACCGGTCGCGCATTAGGACCAGAAAGGAATTTTCCCTTAACCAAATTGGCAAAATGGCGAGGAGTTTTTTTGCTTTTCCTGGAGTGACCTGCTGATTCGAACAAGGGAGTAAGGACACGGATTCGTGGGTGGTAGGCTGAATTGTCACACTCTTGTGGTAGGCTGACTTCAGGCCAATTGTTAGTTGTAGTTGGTAGCATAGTATTGAATAGAAACATCTCCTTAACAGATGGGCATAGGCCATGCATAGCCGCTCAGTGCGGCCCACTGTATGGTCAGCCCAAGGGTGAGAGGTGAACGGCCGGACCCGCTGGGTCTGTGTACCAAACAGTAGGTTATGGTGTCCTCACCCTTGTTGTTGTTTAAACCCCACCCTGAGGAGCAAAAGGGGTAGGTACGAGCAACCTGCTCGGCCCAGGGGAAACCCGGTGGTTGGGGTAGGGGGTAAGTTAACAAAGTTGGGGAAGTTAGGGCACAGGAGGATTCCCCTCGGGCTTAACCCGAAGAGGTGGAAAGAAGGGGCGACAGGCAGACCAGTTAGTGCTGGGTGTTGGGCGGGGAACCTCCTGTGGTCCAGGTAACAGTTAGGAACAGGAGATAGATAGGACCCCAGTTTAAAGGGGGAGGTGGGAGGGCTACCCCTTCCCCCTTTTTTGGTTATTAATAAAGAGTGCGGCCATTTAAACCCATACAAGGTGTCCTCGTCTTCTTTGGGGGCTGCGGCGACAATATACTAACCTTTCCAAAACTGAAAATCGGTCATTGCATTATTACCTTGTTGTGCTCGCGCATTCATATACAATGTATTTTAATAAAAGAAACTGAAAGGGCTGAAATGAGCAGCTGAACAATCAGGTAAACCTATTGAATCCATGCTGCCCCAATTGTTTTGAGACAAGTCAGGCATCATGGGGTGATTTCAGATGTTACGGGGCCCCTTGGCCCCGTACCGAAATCACCCTATTCATTCCCCGCCGGGATCACGCTGCAACAGACGTGCCGGGGGGATCCCAGTGGGGAATCTGGGAGTGGGCAGGGCCGTGCGGCGCAACGTGCGGCCGCACGGCCCCGCCCCCTCCACGCTCCCGCCGCCCGCCCTCCGGGGAGACGGGCGGGCGACGGAGCCAATGCGGCGGCTGCGGCGGGCCGGAATCGCCATGGCCCGGGATCCCGCCGGGGATCCCGGGCCGTGGCGCCTGGCCAGACATTACTTTTTTTTGGTCCCCGCTGGGGATCTCTTTGACCATGCTTCCCAGGACATTCCCCCCACTAGCCTGGGAAGCGTGGTTCAAACTGACCCCATGCGTGTATTGACTGTGGCGAACATCTGGCGGCCGCCAAACAGACGTTCGAGACACATTGACCACAGGTGCGTATTCACTGTGGTTCACTGTGATCTCGTAACATCTGAAAATACCCATGGTTTCCTTGTAGGGTGCCCAACACCAGCTGGTTTTAAACCACCACCCCTCCCCATTACCATTGCCTTGGTATGGCCAGGGGGTGAAGGCTGGGCTCAGGAGGCAGGAGGGAGGCTCTACCCAGCAGCGTGGAAGATGGGGGAAGCAAAAGGAAGTGGGATGGAGGCTTCCTTTCAGGTTCAGCCTTTGAACCCAGCTGCCTGGTGCACTGTACATGCATTCCCCTCCCTATCCTCACTGCTCAGAGACCCTCCAACCCCATAGCCAGACACTACCAGATAATGGGGCCTGGGGATTTTCTACCTGTGTGAAATTCCCAATTTTGGGCAGCCCATTGGGTGTCTGCAGATGTGTGTGAGCAACCCTCTGGAATGTGATAAGCTGCCCAAAATTGTGGAAATTGCCCACAAGTAGAAAATATGCTGCCTGGTTCAGTTGTACTGCTGGTTTAGTCCACCATTCCACGCCACATCTTGTTTCATTGTAATTTTGTAATTTTAAAATTTGCCTATGTTGCCTGTTCGGGTTCTGATGTTATTTCTTAGATAGAGGTTAATTTAGGGTATTTTCAGATGTTACGAGATCATGGTGAACCACGGTGAATATCCACCTGTGGTCACCGTGTCTCGAATGTCTGTTTGGCGGCCGCCAGATGTTCGCCACGGTGAATACCCACATGGGGTCAATTTGAACCACGCTTCCCAGGCTAGCCGGGGGAATGTCCCGGGAAGCATGGTTAAAATGATCCCCAGCGGGGACGAAGAAAAAGTAACGTCTGGCCGGTTGCCACGGCCCAGGATCCCCGGCGGGATCCCGGGCCATGGCGCTTCCGGCCCAACGCGGCGGCCGCACTGGCCCCGCCGCCCGCCCGCCCGCCTCCCTGGAGGGTGGGCGGCGGGATGCGTGGAGGGGACGGGGCCGTGCGGCCGCACGTTGCGCCGCACGGCCCCGCCGCCTCCCACATTCCCCGCCGGGATCCCCCCGGCACGTCTGATATGGCGTGACGGGGTGACCCGGCGGGGAATGAGAGGGTTGTTTTCGGTATGGGGCCAAGTGGCCCCGTAACGTCTGAAAATACCCTTAGATAAGTCTTTATTAGAGGTTGTATCCACATGCTGAGTCAAGAGACTGTATTTCTTGGTTTCTGGTGGAGACGATCCCTTGCAGAGGCAAGTATGTATCTCTGCAGAGATGCTGAGCAAGCATGACTCTTTAAGGGATATCAACTGAATAGCCCACACCATTGAGAAGTTGGGAAGTACTCTGTATGTATTTATTTATTTGGTGTAATGTAAAATCCCATTGTCAAATATTTGTGTTCTCACTGATCATCCAGAGGCTGACTAGTTGGAACCAGAATGGACTTGATCCATCAAATTAGAGAAAACAGGCAGAAAGCTCTTTACATAACCTGTCTGAAACTATGAGTGAAACACTATTGTCCACATCTTACTAAACCTCTGGTGTCAGGAAAAGCAATAGGTTCAGCTTTGGAATAGTCTTTTTACCAGTGTACTCGGGGCATGTCAGCAAAGAGATGCTGTAAACAACACTGAAGCACTTTGACCAATTTGGAAATAAAACCAGTAAATAATAAACAACGATGATAACAAACAGGAAAGCCAAACACGAATTGACACACATGACCACAGCCAGGTGGTTACAGAAAGAGGTCTACTTGTTTTTATTTCTCCTGGTATATGTCCTTTTAAACCAGCAAAGAGAACTTTGTTTGATTTCTTTTCCTTTTAATTGCTACTGTTTTGTTTACCTTTCCAGCCATGGTCAGATGAAAGAGTGTGGCTGTGCAGATGTATTGTTGCACAAAACACACCGCTCTTTGCATACTCGGATTTAATGAAGCTCACCCAGCAGGCAGTATATTAAATCTTAAAGACCAAGAAAACGTGTTACCTTTTGCCTTTACAGTCTTTCCTGCATTATCTCACGTAGCTATAGGAATATTATCTGTCCTGCTTTATCCCAGGTAGCTATAGGAACCAACAATGCAAAAGCAATGCATAACAACTCCCTCCCCCTCCGGTGTGTTTCAGTTTGTGAACTCTCTGCATACTATATATTAGGGGACTTATTTCCTTAAGAATAATATTATTTTATTAGCCTAATAATGCAGGCTAACTAAATTTGTTTTTGTCTCTTGGTACAAGCCCATGGACCTCTGAGTGGAGTTTAAGAAATTACCATCTGCTTATGCACAGATTAAAAAGAGGAATCTGCTAAACAGATGGAACTGAAAACAAAATGTTATTACTTGAAATGACTGGTAGAGTAGCAGGAAAAGGCTGGAGCATATCTCATAGAAAATGGCAAATGAACTTTCCTATTATTGGACACTAGACAGTTGACTCACTAAACCTGTCTAATATGGATCCTCAGGAGAAAGCTAGACATTTGATCAGTGTTTCAATTGAATCAAAGATTTGAATGGTTCCAGCTTAGTTCTTCATAGAATTAACATTTGTTTTTTTCCACTCAAAAACAATTGGATTACAAAATGAGTCAGTGTTTTTGGCTCAGTTTTGAAGATGACTTCCAAGATCACTATTCCTATCACATCTGTTTGATATGCCGCTCTAATATGTAACCACATGCTTCAAGTTGTTTTGCTATAAGCTCTAATCTGTAAAAACAATAGAAGACAGTGCAGTCTCCCAGCAAGCCAGTCTGCTAATGAAGACAGACATGGACCAGCAAGAACCATTCTCTTCTTATATCTCCCCCTGCAGTTTCTGTTACTTCCTGCAGTTTCTCCTTTTTATTTATCTTGTCACAGAGAAGAATAAAATTGGTTGATTATAAATCAACAAAGCTGTGATATTGACTGACAAAAATTGAGATCTTTGGCAGCTGGATCCGTTATTTCACCCCTCTACAAATACCTGATTCCATCGGGGCGGGGAGGTGGGGCTTCATATATCATTCACTTGTGGATGCACATCTCAGGCAACCATTCACCAGGCTGAGATTTCAGTCCATGCCCACGGCAATCCTGCTTGGTAGAGATATCAAGGCATCCCATTTACAGAGCGAACATGTCCATGTGGGGGTGGGATTGAGGATATAAGCCATTATTTAATCACTTGCCCTTTATATGATAGGCACCGCAGAAATCTAAGGATGTTAATTGGCTGGAAACCTGATAGGCCTAAGATTCAGCAGTTGATTTATATCCTGGGGGATTCTGACCCATTGAGAACTAAAATGGTGGCCATTTTTGCACTCAGATGTGAGACTATTCGTAGAAACATCACACACAGTCTACGTGGGGGATCTTGTAGTCTAGAGGGTGAGGCACCATTGACTTAAATGGAGAGGCAGCTCCTGAGTTGCTCATGTTTGTTTATATATTTATACATATGTTATATTTTATCACCTGATATTAGGGCATTTATAGGAGGGCTATATTATGGATTATTTATGGCTATATTCATTGCCAGGATGAATGATTCGTATGTTACGATGTTGTGTACATACTGTGGATTGCAATTTTATGTACTACCACCTATACCCATTTTTTAATTTTATGTTTTGTTGTGATAGCCATGGGGCTAAACAACTTTCAATATACTTTACTTCACTTCAAAAGCAAGAAACCAAGTCAGAAAACATCGTTATAGCTAGCATCTTTTAGAATGTGAGCCAAAGTGAGTGACAATAAAGCAATAGTTGTGTGAAGAATTCTCTTTACCAGTGGTTTCTCTTGGGTATTTACTCAGTCCTACTTTCTTGAGATTATCTTTGCATGTGGAAGTGCTATTAACAGTAAGAAGAGTCTGTTTATAAAATAAATGATTGATGTTGTTAAAAGATAAACATTTAAGAGATTTCTGCCACAGAGTCTGATGACAGGTGTGAATGTCAGTTCAA
Source organism: Sphenodon punctatus (assembly GCA_003113815.1). Lineage (NCBI taxonomy): Eukaryota > Metazoa > Chordata > Lepidosauria > Sphenodontia > Sphenodontidae > Sphenodon > Sphenodon punctatus. The sequence goes on from QEPC01001360.1 coordinate 703,807, forward strand.
GAAGGAAGGCTACTAAAAACAATGAAAGTGATTTTTTGGGCTGTGAATCCCATAGCATACATTTCATAGAGGCTTGTAATGGGTCATAGTGGTGAGCTGAGGGAACATGTTTGCAGCATCAGACACATTACAATTCTCTTCTGGGTTGTAGACAATACACTTTGAAGCCCAGAAGGTTTCTTCCACCAGTGTATTGTTTGAACACCATAGTGCCAGCCAAGTGTTTTTTTAAGAATATATAATTTTATGGTTATTCTCTCCCACCACTTCTCTGTGCTAGAGCTTGCCCCAGACTTTTCGAGTGTACATGAGAGTCCTTCAGGCTTTTACTGGGTCACTGCTAGCTGTTCTCTGCCATCCTGGAGTTCTTCCTTGGCCTTTCCCCTTCTCAGACCACTGGCTGCTTTTATATAAATTAACGGTGCCAATTAATACTATTATGTCATGAGGACATCCTACAGTAACCTTTTTGTCAGGTTGCTGATTGTATAAAAGTGCTAACCGTACAATAAATGGTCAGTCTTGGCATCTTGTCCCAGGATTCAAGTTATGAAAATGTGTACTGAACATATTTAGTCATGCAGAGTCTCTTTAATGTGAACGGGATTGCACATGGATAAGCATTTGTAGCATACACATTTTAGCACTAGGACCTAAAAGTCCTAACATAACATTAATCTATTGTCAGACAAAATGTATTCATCTAAATGAACATCTATGATTTCAATTTTTTTCCCTCTAAAGATCTAGAACACTTTCTGGTACCCAAAAAGTTATGGAATCCCTCATTTTGCTTTTCCTTATCACAGTTCACAAACAATAACGTTAAAATGGGGGTAATATGTATATATTTACCCATTGCTAGGATTATGGGAAGAATTAATTGGTTTGGGTTTTATTCAGCCATGTTTACTCCAACTTGGAAGTACTGTAGTTACCTTACCCCATTTGTATTCCACTAACCTCGTAGATAATGGGCACACTAGGAATCAGTGCAAATGTAGGTCCCATTGAAATAGGAATTGTGTCATGATCTTACTACTGTGTACATTACCTGTGAAGGAATCTTTGTAAATCTCATTGAAAATCAATAGGATGTAGGCTGCTCAGTAAAGAAGAGACTTATGAAAATTTTACTCTCTAAACAAAGGCTCCATAAATCTGGATCTAATTCAGCTGTTTTTGCAGGTGTGTAGATAATTTAAATTTGGATATCTAATTTGGTTTTCAGCTAATCAGTTCTTTTTTTCCAGCTCACTGACTGTACACTTATTCCCAAGAGATGTGCTAGTAAGTGTATGCAAAATGATCACTAACATAGGGTGATTTCAGACGAGAGGGGGCGGCATTCGCCCCATCCCGGAATCACCCTTCTGATTCCCCACTGGAATGTCCAACAGACGTGCCGGCTGATCCCAGCGGGGAATCGGGGAGGGGATGGGGCCGCATCGTGCAACATGCGGCCACACGGCTCTGCCCACCCACGCTCTCCCGCCATCCGCTCTCTGGGGAGACGGGCGGGCGCCGCAGCCAATGCAACCGCAGCACCCGCCTGAATTGACCACAGCCCGGAATCCTGCCGGGGATTCCGGGCCGTGGTTGCCATCCAGACGAGACGGGCCGGCCCCGCCGGTTCAGCTGATCGTGTGGTGAATGTGATTCCCCGCCGCGATTGACCATGGTCAACATCTGGGGGGGAACTTCCGGTTCCCCAACAGACGTTACGGGACCATTCCCCACCACAGGGTATTGACTGTGGTTGAGCGTGATCTCGTAACGTCTGAAAATACCCATAGTGGATGCAACAAGAGAGACCTAACCAATGTTAAATGCCCTGCTGAACAATAACAGAACATCATCCTCAGAAAATTTGCCTATGTTCCTCTCCTCACACGTTTCCACTATGCAACACCTCTTCATATTTCTTTGATTAAGGCTGTTGTAAGAACAGGAGTTGACACTGTAACAGGGTCCCTGGGTCCTGAAGTAAGTCTTCTCCAGATCCAGCCCCACAAAAAAACAAGGTCTGCACAAGGATCTGCACTGCACTCCTTTATTACAGTCTGCACTCAGAGTCAATATACACAAGGGTTTAGGCACACACGCACACACACACACACACGCCCCCGTTATCTGTCCACCACTAGAGATATGTGAATGTAGTTTGGAAATTCGGAGTTCGGACCGAACTCCAATAGTTCAGTCGACCGAACCGAACTTTCGAACCGAACTCGATTTTCGAACCAAACTGAATTTCTGAACTTGGTTCTGTCTGCACATCCCTATCCACCACATCATCTGGTTCAAGCTACTGGCTCGATTGCCACCCTGTAGTCTCCATTTGAGCCCTGTCTCAGCCACAGCCATCTTCCCTCGCTCAGTTCCCTAGTTCTAGTACTGCAACAGGTACTAGAATTAGTACCCATGGGCAATGCCTGCATTTTTGAACAGCCCATTGAACACCTGACAGGTTACCTGAGGAGAAATCATGTGCCCAGTGTCCAAAAATGCAAGCTTTACCCTTTGAAACTGACAAGGTCCAGGCCGGAGTGCTTCAGGGCCCAGCTCTGTAGTGCTTCAGCTGGGGCTTGTCAGTTTCAAAGACAGACTGGTGGTCTCCCCCCCCCCCTTGCCCGGCCCCCCCGCCCCTACAGTGCCTCACAACTGTAGCTGGGTTGGTTCCTCTCATTTTGAAAGGCCAGCTGACATTTTCCCCCCTACAGTGTCTCACTGAGAATTGCTGTAGGGTAGGAAGCAGCCTTTGAGAGTGACAGGATTGGGCCTGGGCTGCTTGCAGCCAGGTGGGGCCTGTCATTTTCAAAAGTTGGATGGTGCAATTGAGAAGCCCGTCAACTCCCTTTTTGGCATTAAAGGTGCCTAAATAGGGCCAGGTTAGTTCTGGCACCCCTGATTAGTCGAGAGGTGCCTGAATCTTCGGATGCCCAGTTGCAGCTCTACCTAGATCCTGTTTAGAACTGAAACAAGAGTAAGTGTTCCCATTTTGAAAGAAAATGCTGACCTTTCAAGAGTGCTTGCAAGTGTCCATGAGTATTTAATCAGTTTCTGGTAATTCGGCACCTCTATCATGTTTAAATTATTATTTATTTTTTCATTTTCACCATTGTCTGGGACTTTTTGTTACTTTGGGGGACTTTTTCATAACTTTCTGGGAATTTGTTGACAGTTTTACATTGGTTTTACAGCACTTTTATGGGAATTTCCAGCTCTTCAACAGTGCTTAGCTGGCAGGTGTCCATTTCCAAAGCCTCTGGGGATGCTCCTGGGGCACACACAGGGCTTGGGACTGACCCATTCAACTTGAAAAAAATAGTGGCAAATGGTGAAAACAGCAGGAAAGCTGGGAAGTTTCTGTGCTGCACAAATCTCGGCAAATGCCCTACTTTTTATGGAAGCAGCACTCGCTGAGATTTCTTGTTTCAGGCCTAACCCCATTCAGCCTCCAGGCTGCCTTAGCCACGCCTAGCCCAGCGGGCCCTACTGAAGGCCTTTGTTCCCACGCTTTGGAGGCTTGCCCAGCTGAGGCATCAAGATGCCATCCTGCGCTGCCTCAGTGGCTACACCCTCCACCCAGCACTACCTGTTCTTAAAGAGTCCGGGATTAGTAACCCAGGCTGACCCTGCTACACATTTGTTGAATACTCAGAGTAGAAGGGATGATATTTTGGACATAAATGGTAATAGGCTCTATAACCCTTTTTAGATGGGCCTCTCTGGGTGTTCAAGAGTGGGAGAGGCCCGTGTGAAGGACAATGCACGAGTATGCATGGTGAGTGGGGGTGCGTGCACGTTTCCACCTAACACGCACAGAGCAACTGGGGAAAACGGAGGTTACTTCATGCATGGTAATGAGTGAAGGGGTGAGTGGGGATGTGTGCGCGGCCGTATAAATGCCCTGCCCATCCACTGCACATGCGTCCCATGTGAAAATAGCCAGTTAGAGAATGGGATCAATCCCATAGCCTGCGCAAACCATACAGACCTGTGCATGCACAAACTGCATGCATCCCCTTGCCAATGGTGACCCATTGTGCCACGTGGAAACTGCATCCACGTGTGTGCGTGCAGCTTCCACATGGTATCCGCAGGCCATGGGACTGAGCCCAGTGACTGATTATACATGCTTTTAATCTGTTATGATGATCCACTGAAACAGGATTCCATCATTCCCATTTCCAATCTGGCAATTTCAGACTGCCTTCTATCAGGTTCCTACCTGTTTGCAAGTGTCAACGAGTATTTCATCAGTTTCTGGTGATTCGGCACCTCCGTCATTGTTGTGTACTGCTTTTCTGTAGTGGGTTTCAGGGGAAACATTCTTATGTCCTTTTTCCTTCCTTGCCTACTTTATTTAATTTTGCACCTTTTTTAAATTCTCAGTTATCATTAACTAAGCACCTCTTTAGCTTGTGAACTTTGCACTTTTCAGATATGTCTCACATAATTTCTTATATAAGGAAGTAAAATGAAATTATCTGAACAAGACAGATGACACCAGGATTTATCTGGGAATGTCACAATTGATGAGCACTTTCCAATGAATTGTTGTAAAAGAAGCCCTCTGCTGGTGGAACACACCCACCTGTTAGACATTTACCCCCCCCCAGAATTAGTTAGTTAGCCCATGTCACTTGTGACAATTAGATGACAAAACCCGATGTTTGTGACCTAGTTTAAAGACATTCCAGTCATTTACTTGTCCCTGGTGTTATATAAAATGTCAGTTTCAATAGTACAGAAACATAACTAACCCCTGTTAGTTTGTGATTGCATTGTGTGCCACCATGCCAGCTGCTCTCCCTAGTTTGTGTGTTCACTAGATGTATTCTGCATGCTGTATAATAGTTTTTAGGACTTGATCCTGTAAGTGGCATATGCTGGACTTACTAGGCAGAGGATATCTGGTAAGCACAGTGCTGGAGTTTCTCAGCTTGCATGCCTGTTGATCACATCGACATTATCAGAGGATCAGACTGTCCCACCAGCCCTCTGCCAGATGGCACTCAGAGCACTTTACGGCAACATCTCAAATACAGTAGACCACTATATATAAAATGAATTTAAAATAATTTTAAAAGGGGAAGGTAAACATTGGGGGTGGAGGGAAACTCATGAAGGGGGAACCAGCTGTAGATTCTCTAAAGGCACCTAGAAAACAAACAATAATTTTTTTCAAATTCTTCCTGAAGGCGAGGAGGGAAGGACTAAGACAAACATCTGGAGGGAGCGAGTTACACACCGAGTGGCAACTTGGTCACCCGTTGACTAAAGGCGTAATGGCAGGATTCACCAACAACAGATGTCATCTGAGCGCAGGCAGCCAGTTGAATCAGGTTTCAGGAGTATGTCCTGAATACAGCCAGGATTCTTAAAATCAGTAGCTATGGACATTTGTCAGGTGTGGAGAGAGATGGAATGGGTTAAAATTAAATCGCAAGTGCCTTCACGTCTACTAATTTATGGCTAATGCCATCTCTGATCACAACGCTAAGCTTTGTTTATTCAGCCCACTTACTAGTCCATAAAGACCTCTCATAATTGAAAGATAACTCTTGCCTTTCAAGATGGAATACTTCATTAAAAAAAAAAGGGGGGGGGGGGGAGTACCACACTGAACTGCATAATTAATTGGTTCTAATGTTATTCAAAATGATTGCAAGTGAGTTGTGTACATGTTTCTATGGAAAGTATTTCTTTGCTTTGCATAAATGTTCAAGGAACTCTACAGTAAACTTAATGAGGTTAAATTAGGAAGGTCTTGAAATGCAAAATTTCTTCTACTTCATAATGCAGAGACATTATTTTTTTTCTCACTTATAATGCCATTATAGAAGTAGCACAAGTTCTTTTCATAAGCATTAATGAATTACGACTAAAAATTGCCCTTTATTTAGATCAGTACCATTATCATCCTTATCCTTAACCTGGTCCTACGGCTGTGGCAAAGCCCAAGATAGAAACCAAACGTCATGATACCTGAACTCTTTCTTAACACTAAGGGTGATCAAGGTATTTAGTTCATGGTTGGAAAATAATGCACAATCACCTTGAATGTGTTTGATCGCGTCCATCATCACTTATAATCCCACCTTGTGGAATTTTGAAAAATCACATGAGCAGGTCGCACGAAAGGCAAACCAAATGTTAGGCATTATTGCAAAAGAAATAGAAAATAAAGGGAAATATCATGATGTCACTGTATACATCTCTGGTATGACCCCAGCTTGAATATTGTGTGCATTCTGGTTATCCCATCTCAGGAAAGATATTAAAAAATTGGAAAAAAGTTCAGAGGTGGGCAACAAGGATGATAGAAGGGATGGATTGAGTTCCATACGAGGAGAGGTTCAACAGGGTAGGGTTGCTAAGCTTGGAGAAAAGGCAGTTAAGCGGGATATGATAGAAGTTTATAAAATTATGAGTGGTGTGGAAAAAGTAAATAGGGAACTGTTTGCCCTCTCTCACAATAAGAGTACAAGAGGACACTTTCTGAAGTTAAATGATAACAGATTTAAAATTAACAAAAGGAAGTACTTTTTCACTCAGTGTACAATAAAGTTGTGGAACTCATTGCCAGAGGAGGTGGTGAAAGCCAGTACCATAACTAGCTTCAAATGGAAACTAGATACATTCTTAGATGATAGAGCCATAAATTCTTACTAGTTGGGGCTTAACCCCCTGGCTACCAGTAGTTTATTTATAATATTTATTTATAATAAAATTTGTATGCCACCCCCTCCTGCTAAAAGCATCTCGGGGTGGCTAACAACATATTAAAACAAGTTAAAACAGCAATAGTATGATTTAACATACTATTAAAACACAATATAAAAACAACATGCAAGCATGGCGGAACAGCCAGGTCTTACACGGTCTACAGAAAGAGGGGAGGTCGGTAATCAGGTGGACCTCCAATGGAAGGGAGTTCCACAACCGCGGTGCGGCCACAGAGAATGCCCTCTGCAAGATCAACACCCGAGAAACCCGGGGGACCTCGAGGAGGGTGCCCCCGGCCGACCACAGGGGCCGATTCAGGACCCGGAGGGTGAGGCGGTCCCAGGTCATTCAGGGCTTTAAAGGTCAACAGCAACACCTTGAATTGGGCCTGGAAGACTATAGGCAGCCAGTGCAGAGAGCGAAGCAGGAGTTGGGAGTGATTAGCAGGAGATGGGTCACACCTCCACGACCTGTGCTTGTACTTCTCTCAAACTACTGTCCACTCTCAGAGGCAGAATGCTGGATTTGATAGACCATAGGTCTGACCCAGTATGGCATTTCTTATGTTGTTATAAAGTAACTGACTAAAAAACCTAACAAATTTTACAATGGTGAGAAGAAAAATTTGGATATTCATTAAAGGGAATTAATATGCAAAATAAAGGGAATTATACAAATTAACTTTGCATACTAATAGTTATATTCTGCATAGTTCTGCACAGAAGAGCACAGACAAAGTAATATTCACTTTAGCCCTCACCTAAAATGCTCGAGTCTAAGGTGACCCAAAGCCGATTGTTGTTTATAATTCCTAAGTATTAAGCCAAAACCAATTGTATATGTGGTTTAGATTCTATATCCATTATCATGTTTCCTTACAGTTGGAAGAATTTTGCATTGTTAGCATTTTAGCACATTTGTCAGCATGATGCAAAGGTTTGATTATATTTTGTGTCAGTCTGGTACTATATAAATTCTTGCTGGGTGGATTTTTCCCCCCCTTGCTTGTTTGTTTTTGGTTTCCCATCAAGAAGCTTTGCTCAGTATGTTGATATAATTAGTGTCACATTATTATGAAAGGGACTAACTTGAAATATAGATTAATTAAACCAATGGCATTGCACCTACCCCAGCAAATAAATACTGTATCTATTTAGGTTGTTTTCTCCTTCATATTTCTAAATTTATAATTAGTTGGGTGCATGGAATGACAGCAAATCACCAAAGGACTTTATGAATGGGCTCATTACATAACTGAACTAGAAAGACATAGCTGAACTACAAAAGGTACAGAGAAGGGCAACAAAAATGATCAAGGGCATGGAAGGGCTCCTGTATGAGGAGATGCTTGGTAGGTTGGGGCTCTTCAGTTTGGAGAAGAGACGACTGAGAGGAGATATGATAGAGGTCTATAAAATCATGAGTGGTGTGGAACTAATAAACAAGGAACAGTTATTTACCCTCTCAGCTAGTACTAGAACTAGGGAACACTCCATGAAACTCATGGGTGGCAAGTTTAAAACAAATAAAAGAAAATATTTTTTCACTCAGCGTATAATTGGGTTGTGGAATCTACTGCCAGAGGCTGTGGTAAGGGCCAGTACTATAGCTGAGTTTAAGAGAGGTTTGGACAAGTTTCTGGAAGATAGGTCCATTAGCCAGACAGGATCAGGGAACAGGAGGGAGCTGGGGGAAAAACAACAGGGAATGGATCCCCCGTTGTGACCTGTTTGGTGCTTCTCCCAAGCCACCGTGATTGGCCACTGTCAGAGACAGGATGCTGGGCTAGATGGAGCATTGGTCTGACCCAGTATGGCACTTCTTATGATCTTATGTTAGGTAATTAGTGGCAATTTTAGAACTGCTACTTCTGTTTGCTTAGAAGCAATAACCATACAAACTTGATGTTCAGGGATACTTTCTCAGCTGCCAGCAAAGTAGCCAACTTCTTCAATTCTACTTGTTCTGTGGACAGCATTAAAATAGGCGGCATCTGGGTTATCTTACCTGGCAGAGTGACTGTTAGGCTATTGCTCATTTTCCAAAGTCAGGGAAAGCTCCTTGTTCTTCAGATTAGATAGATATTGACAAAGGTGTCTTCCCAGCAGCAGGTGTTAAGCTATAATTGGCCATTATAGAGCTATGTTTCACTTGAAGAGTTCTACAGGGTGTATTTGTATGTGTTTAGCTTTCATGGCAGATCCAAAGAATGCAGGTCACTTTCAACCCATAAAAAGGTTGATCTCTGTTGGATTGAGTAGATTGACCAATCTGACTTGGAGTTCTGGGTATTTTTCTCCATATGTGTTTATAGATGTGTGACTGCCTATGCTACATGCCTGAGGAAGGTTCCTGTATGGCCCCCAAACTTTCACACATACAGCAACAGAAGTTGGTCCAATAAAATATATAATTTTAACTACTTTGTCTCTATCTGTATTTAAAATAAAACTGTATACCAGATTCTTTTTACTGCAAAAACAATGTGTGTTGGAAATTGGTGTACCTTGATTGCCTATTACAAATAGAACAGCTAATTTACATTATTACATTGGTTATTGCTAGTGCTTTAATTCTGATTTAATTTTAAAAGGTGTGATGTTTCCAAGCTAAGTGTAATGTAATGAGCTACTGCATTTTTAATTAATTTTAATTAAAACTCTATTAATTTACAAACACCACTTAAGGGACATTATCCCTGTAGTCTCAGATATAAAGAGGCTAGAAGAGAGTAAATTTAAAGCAATTCCAATCAAAGTACAGAATAAAAGCTCTTTTTCAGGAAACATTCCTTAATATCTCCATAGCTGCACACTTAAATAATTTTAGTACAAAAGCAGCATAATGTGGAGTATATTAAAACCACGGTGTGCTTCTTAAAAAAAAAAACTACCGGGCTCAGTGATATGCAACCGAATGTCACTACTACACTTAAGCACATGCTATTGGGTTATTCAAAATACAGGATGGGTGAAAACAGACATGATGCTAACTCCAATTTAACACCACTATAACTTTTCTTATGCAGGTTGCAGGGCTGTATTGGGACCCTATGCAGCCCTGTAACACGCATAAGAAATGTTAAAACGGAGTTAAGGTGCATGTCTTTTTTAACCCAATGTGGTTCACCCTGTGTCTGTGGTTCTACCCCACTCCACCCCGGATGTGTGTGTGTGTGTGTGTAGTAGTAGGGGTGTGCACCAGGCCCCCATGTCATTTTTTTCCCTTTTTTTTTTATTATTCAAAAATGTTGTTTTCGTTATCGTTGTTGACAATGTCATTTTCATTTTTGTTGTCGTTATCATTATCATTTTTATATAATTTGATATTGTTTTTGTTATCGGTATCAATATCGGTATTGGTATCATTTTTGTTATTGGTATCGATATTCATTATCGTTATTGATATCTGTACCATTTCAAACAAAGATTTTATTTTTGGTATCAGTATCATTATTGATTCCTGTCCATAACTAATATTTGTCTAAATCTAAGGGAGACAGGGGAAGGGAAAAGGAAAACTATTATCTTGTCAATTATCTATACAACTATTCTAATTTAAACTATATGTCTATAATATAATACCTATATCTACTCTATACTACCTATCTCTATATAATGTACAGGGGGGAGAAGGGCAGGGAAAGGGAGAAGGTAAAATGTAGGGTATGAGGAAGGAAAGGTATTGGTGGGAATAGCAAATAAATAAATAAATACATAAATAAAATAAATACAATGAGGGAGGATTTTATGTGCAAGCACCACATTTCTGTAAACGCAACCTGACAAGCAGACCTCTCACACAATGGAGAAAGAAAAAACTCTCCCATTATAAAGGGTTGCAGTGCCTTCCCCCAGAGCCCCTCTGATTGGTTGTGGGAGGCAGCAGGCATTGAGCAATCACAGAGTGCCATGAGACTGCTGGGGCCTGCTTCTGCTGCTCATTGGCCAGGGATACATCCATCTGATACTGCTGAGCTGCTTGCCCCTCCCAACACAGGCACAGTTCAAGAGTTCAACCCTGTTAAGACTC
>QEPC01001360.1:717157-727747 GCA_003113815.1 Sphenodon punctatus
CCAGCTGCTACAACACTAACAACAACAATAATGACATTGTCATTTGTTTCTTATTATCATTGTTATTATATTTGTTATCATTTTTGGCATGGCTTTTGGCATCGGCATCGATACCGCTATCGGTATTCTTGGTTGTCATTTTCTTTATTGTCGTCATTATTCTCAGTTGTCGTTTTCATTATTGCAATAACGAAAATGAAAATGACAATTCTCATTATTGTTACTGTACTAACTAAAACATGCACACTCCTAGAAATCTCTCTCTCTGGTTCTTCACTTAAAAACACAGTACTGCAACTTGTTGATTCAGATTTATTATTCAGTTCATCTCAACCTGTCAGCTTGGCAAAACCAGGCCCAACTTGCAAGTTATAGGACTAGCCTTTCAAAAAAAATTGTGAAGTTTTGTGAGCAGGTATTAAGGTATAATCTGCAGTAGCTTCCCATACTTTCCCCATCTAATGAGAACTTTACAGGATCATATAGTCATGCAAATCACATTCTTGGATTGATTTAGTCAATATATGAGCTTGAGAAGGCTTTATTTTAATACTAGGCTTGTATAGATTTTCTTTCCACATTTTTAAAAAGAGTACATTAATACAAGGAAAATGGTACTGGATGCAATTTTCCAAAGTGATTTTAGCATCCAAATTCCAATTATCTTTCAATGGGATTTGGATACTTGCAAATTTTGCCCTCTGGTCGCACAGGAACGTATGTTTTCAAGTAATTAGTGGCTAATGCTCTACTGTTTTAAGTTGCTCTGTTCTGGAAATTTATCATGCCAGTGTAAAGAGGAGACCCAGTGAATCAAGTAGGGCTCTCCTGTGCAGTAATTCCTCTGAGTGAATAGGACTTTAATTCCTTCTGGTATAGAAGCCCTGCATTTTTCAGATGGTTTTAGGCCTTTTATCCACAAACATGTAGCGGTCATGGGGCAGAGGGGATCAGGAGCCAGGGAGGAGGCTAAGAAGATAGGAAAGGAAGCAGCAAATAGAAACTTCCATAGTGGCTCATCATCGAGGTTGAGAGAGAAGCAATAGAACAAGATAAACAGAGGGGGTGAGGAGGCTAACCCTATCGAAGAGAGAGGAGTGACAGGGCTCAAAGGAGGGAGCTCCCACAGAGATAGACTCTAGGGTGTATAGCTCCCACGGAGCAGGGGGAACAACTGAGCACAGCATTCCTACGGAGCAAAGGGGAACAGTCAAGCACGGGGCTCCCACGGAGCAAAACGGAACAGTCAAGCACGGGGACTCACCTAGGGAATACCATTGGGAGGGGGTTGCCAAGGCCCAGAGCGCAAGACCAAAGGAAGGGGCAAGATGAGCACTCACCTCATCAGAAGCACACAGAAGTCGAACTGGGGCCACAATACACAGTCTCACAACACTTCACTCACCTCGCCAGGAGCACACAGGAGTCGAACAGGGGCCACAATACACAGTCTCACAACACTTAGGGGGAAAACACAGGAATCAAACACGCACAGGGAGGCTGGGGTTCACACACACGATACACAACAACTAGCAGTACTCAACCAGAACAGAAAAAAAGTGGGAGGGGTTAAGAGACATTGCTCTATCAGCTTCCTGTGGCCACACCAAGGCTTAAATACTTCCTGTGGTCAATCAGGAAGCTGGGAGGCAGGACTAGGGTAACTCTCTACAGCTGGGGAAGGGCATGGCACACAAGGAGCAACCACACAAGAAGAGACAAAAGGAGGAAAAAAACAACACACTCACAGGTGGCACAGAGCACTAGAAAGGTGTTCCAACACCCCAAGGGCTATGGGTTCAAGGCCCAGCCCTGACATTAGCTGAGAAGAAAATGGAATTAACTTCTCTGGAATAATTGTTTAGGTCACAGTGCAACATCTCATTGTTGCTGAAGTTAATTTCACTCCAAATCAACTGCAGCTGTTGTTCACATATATTCCTGCCCTGTAGGGACATCTGCATTCACTCCAATGAATGGTATATCCCATACTGTCCCACTGACAGATAAGAGCAGACCAGTCCATAACACTGCTAGAAAGCTGAATTTTTACCACTTACGTATATGCTCTGCTGAGTAGTAAACTGCACTTATCTAAAGTTAACTAAGGGTAAAATTAGGGCTGCACAGAATAGTACTTCTGAGTACTCAGGCTGAATACTGAAGTTCCAAATACTTGCCCCAAGTACTCGGTAGCCCTTCAGCGTGGTTTTTAAAGTTTCGGAATTCAGATTCGGAATTCTGGACCTCAGAAAACTTTGGAAACTTTTGAAAGTTTTTTCAAAGTTCTTGAACCCACAGCCAAACAAAGCACTACCCAGAAAAGCAGGCTAGCAAAAGTGGGACAATCACTCCAGAAGACAACCCCAAACATGTTTAACAGCATGAAGAAATTAAAAAAATAAACACAAACAAACATTAGTGTACCCACAGCATGACCAACCACCAGCAGTGAGTGCACCCATTTTATCATTATGCCAACCAAGCAGTGCACAAAAATGCAGGCTAGCAAGGGACATTTGCTCAAGTATACAACAACCACCGCAAAACAGTCTGCAGCTGCATGGAGAAATAAATCCCAACAAGAAAGCCAGCATGCACAGGCCCCAGCAGCAGGCACAAAATTAATAAACCAGACATTCACACCCCTCCAGCTCCAAGCACACCCTCTTCCTTGGCATGGCACTGTGGCAATGGTAACTTGAACAGACCAAGCAAATTTGGGAAGTGGAGCCAGGCAGAGAGATCCCTCCTCATGGTGCCAGGTGCCAACCAAGAAGCAGGCAGCAAGGTGCCACCCAATTATTATTATTATTTATTTTAGTTTTCTTTAAAAACAAACAAACCTGAGTGGCATAAAAGGGTAATGTAACCCCCATTCCCCAGCATTGGCCCTATGGACAGGACAGACCAAACCAGGCCAGGCACCCCTCTCCTCCCCGCAGATTACTTACAGATCCAGCAGCACTGTAACATGCAGCGAAGCCAAATTCACCAAAGAGAATGGACAAAATGACTGCAGTGCAGACACTTTTATTTTGCCCTGCAGCCAATTCAAAAGCTGACCATCTGGCTTGGTCAGCCTTTTATCCACAAAGGATCAAAACTTGCCATCTGGTTTACCATCACTCAGTTGTCCTCTCCCATACCCCCCACCCCCATCCAAATATGGCACTAAATTTCATTTCAAGAAGAAGCTCAACTGCACACCAGCCCCCCACGCATGCATAGGTTTCTGAAGTTTTCTGAATAATGGCCTTCGTCCTTGGCACTTCGGAATTCGGCCTTTCCAAACCGAATATCTTAATATTCGCCAAATTCTGACATTTTCCGAAGACTTCATTTCAGCCCTAGGTGAAATCAAATTTACAATAGCCTGTGCAGTCCCCTGCACTCTCCCTCACACATTTCAGTGTGTAGAGCTAATAAACAGGCTGCGCCTTGCATGTATTTCATATGCAGGTGGCAGCCGCCACTCACTGACACCACTCAGCACTTTCCCTGGCTCTGATGGAAAAGAGGGGTCATGGCCTGGGAAGACTCCTTCTCTGGCCATGACCTCCCCTTTCCATCAGAAGTAGAGCTAGCATGCTTTCTAAACCAAGGCTGCTTTTAAACGAGGGCGCGCTGAAGCGCCTCCCAATCGCCACATTAAAGCAAAGCCGCCGGAGTGGATTTCTCCCCGTTGCGGCGGTGGCTGGAGACACGGGGCTTTGGAGCGGCGCGTTCTTAAGCCAGATAATTGAACTCTTAAGAACGCACCGCTGCAAAGCCCCGTGTCTCCAGCCGCCGCCGCCGCCGGGGAGAACTTCACTTCCGGCGGCTTTGCTTTAATGCGGCGTTTGGGGGGCACTTCAGCGCACCCTCGTTTAAAATCAGTGTGAGAGGCAGCTATGAGAAGGATCATGCTCTCAGAACTGACAGGTGACTGTGAGAGGAGAGAGGGAGGCAGGGGGTGCAGGAAGGACCTTCTCCAGAGGATCTGCATCTGCACTCCTCTCTCCTCTCAGGAAAGGGTGCAAGGGAGGTGCATGGCTCCTTCAGAGGATCCACGTGGGTCCTATGCTCCCCTCTGTTCATTTTCCAAATGGAGAGAGGAGTGCAGGCGTAGATCCTCTGGAGAAGGTCCTTCCTGCACCCCATGCCTTTCTCTCTCTTAACACAATCATTTTTCTGGTGGGAGACCATGATATTCTTTTCTGTTGCAGCAGTGAGATTGCAGCAGATGTGACTCTGTAGTATTGATGGACCTTAATGTGGGGAAGGCTGCGGGTGAACCTAATTAATTAAACACGACCACATAGGTGCCCTTTAGCCTCGATTCACCTTCACGGTGGACCCAAAATGTCCCTGGACTACGTCATGAGAGGTGGGTGGGTGGGGGCAACATGGGGGCCATGTGGCAGAGATCTAATAAACAGGCAGGCGGGAACACGTCTGGTGAGGGCTAATGTGAGCTATCGTCTCATTTGATTTCACGCAAAGATAGTCTCTGCTGAGAAATAAATAACTACTTTACAGGGGGAAAAAAAGTTAGTTTATCAATGACTGCAGTGAGGAGACGAGGAAGTATGGACTGGGACTTCAGAAACCTCTTTTAAATTCCTGCTCTGCCACAGACTTCTTGTGAGACATTTGTCAAGTCTCTCAACGTCTCTGGTCTTTAATTTATCATTTGTAAAATGGAGAAGATAATGGGTATTTTCAGACGTTACGAGATCACAGTGAACCACGGTGAATACCCACCTGTGGTCACTGCGTCCCGAACGTCTGTTTGGCGGCTGCCAGATGTTCGCCATGGTCAATACCCGCAAGGGGTCAATTTGAACCACGCTTCCCGGGCTAGCCGGGGGAATGTCCCGGGAAGCGTGGCCAAAAAGATCCCCAGCGGGGACAAAAAAAGAGTAACGTCTGGCTGGTTGCCACGGCCTGACGCGGCGGCCGCATTGGCCCCGCCACCTGCCCGTCTCCCCGGAGGGCGGGCGGCGGGGTGCATGGAGGGGGCGGGCCTGTGCGGCCGCATGTTGCGCCGCGCGGCCCCGCCCCCTCCCAGGTTCCCTGCTGGGATCCCCCCGGCACATCTGATATGGCGTGACGGGGTGACCCCGGCGGGGAATGAATGGGTTGTTTTCGGTACGGGGCCAAGCGGCCCCGTAACGTCTGAAAACACCCAATGATTCCCTGCCTCAGAGGATGTTGATAAATGCACTAATAATTGCAAAGAGCTCAGATAGTATGTTAATATGGGCTATAAAAGCAACATAGACCGGATCCTCTGTGATATATTTGACCTAGCATTATATGCTACTGTTCCAAAAGATGGTTGATCTTGTACCATTAAAAACAATGAGAAATTTGCCATTTGGCTTCAATACATTCAGAATTAAGGACTAATATTATTAACGATACTTTGGTGTTAGAGTGGTGAGGAGAAAGAAAGTTATTAACTGCATTAGTAAACTGGAAATAATCCGAGGCTTCAGTCATGTTTCCAGAAAGCTTAAACTGGCAAAATTTCTTTCACAAATCAGAAAGGGAAGCATCAAGAGGTAGTTGTGTGATGACCGTGCCTTGGCCATCACATCTGAGACTGACTTGATGATCTCCAGAGCTTAGGAGTGTGAGTCTCTACAGCTTTAGATAAAAGTATCTAGGCTGCAAGAGATTCGCATAATCTTCTGTGAGTTGGGTATAGTATAGATTGGAGGGATGCATCACACATGCTGAGCAGCATGTTACAGTTAGTGATTCCTTTCCATTCATTTAGACAAGCTCCTTTGCTTCAGAAAACTGCAGGATGTACAGTACCCAAGAAATTAGGTTTCATGAATTATACATAAGTGCAATTATTTTCTTAATGTAAATCAACATGAACAGTGCACTGTCTTCAGCACACCAATAAGGCATTGATTTCACTAGCCCTCTACAAAGGTAATTCAATAAAACAAAACTGCTTTCATTCAGAACACTGTTTGCTATAGACTTGCAGCAGCACACACTTAAAGGATATGCATATCCAAATAAATGTATTCATCAAATGAAGCACAACATGTTCAGCCCCTGCATAAATTTTAAAATTCCTAGTCTAATATTTGTGTGTGTTAAACACTTACGTTATGAGCACTTCCAGGTATATAAGCCAAGGGCTGGCCAGGTAAAATCCTAAGGGGAAAACAACAGGATTTTCTTTTTCCTTCATTAATGGCAAACATAAACATTGTGCCAAACTTCCCCCACTAACCCCAGAGGAGCACTCCAACCCTGGCACAAAGAGACTTAACCCCAGGGGAACATTTGCAAGTATTTATAGAGAGAGTTAAGTAAGGGTGGAGGTCGCAGGCCATAGGAAGAGGGAAGAGAAGGATACAAAACTGGGTAAATGAATAGAAACACAAGTTTTCAGGTAAACACAAGAAGAGTCCAGGTCCCACCCCACCTCCGGCGGTGTTTCCCACAGTTAGCCTCAGAGCGCTCAGTTTGCAACAGTTTTCAAGTCCAGATTCTCACGGCCAGGCCTGGCTCTGTTTGTGCTGCTCAACTCTCCATGCTGGAGCTGACTGATCTTCCCATGCAGGGTCCAGCAGGGTCTCCTCTTGGGACTGCTCTCTGCTCACAGGCACAGCCTCAGTCTCTGTTGGGCTCCTCTCACTCCAGGGCTGGCACACGTGATGGCCCTTTTCAGCAGCACCTTCACTGGTTATCTACAGTCTCTGCCCCAGGATGGCTGCTTCCCTCTCTTTTTGTCCAGTCAGTCACACCAGAAGCTCCTCATCTGGCCTCCAGTCCTTCTAGCTGTTAGTTCTCCCAGAAGTGGCTGCTTGTACTGCTGATCCGGCGCCACCTGCTGTTTGGTGTAACAGCTGACATTACAATATATTTTGAGTTCTGGTTTGTATCGTTTTTCCATTAAACGTTTTGGCCATTCAGCAACCAAGGAAGTCTATCCCTAGAATTTTCATTTAAATCTTGATAATTTTCAGAATTAGTAATTATTATTTTTTTTGAACTCTGTTTTATTGGATATTTAGTTAATAGTAAGAACATGACACAGTAAATGCAAATTATCAAGATTTAAATGAAAATTCTAGGGATAGACTTTCTTGGTTGCTTAGATGAGATCAAATGAAATGCATAAATGAAAAGATTCTTGTTAGGACTATTAAGAAAAAGGGGGAAAGGCTTTTAAAAAAAAATCATTTAATTAACTTGCAAATATGTTGTGGCTTGTTTGAGATTTCACTTTTATATCTCTTGCTTCCATTGGAAATATGCATTTTGTTAATTCTAAATACATAAATCCTAGGAAGTAATTATTTATTGAACAGACTAATCACCAATTCACTGATATAAAAATGCCAATATTTTGTATATCTTTCATGTCTTGTTATTTATAATACGGCAAAAAATCTTTACAAAATGTTAGGAATATGACTTTGATTATAAAATGACCACCATGTTTCAAGAGAAGATGAATTTGCTGTGGTATGTCTCTTGACTTCTAGTTATTTTTTCTAATCATCATCATATGTTTATTATGTTAACACTCGGGTTTCACAAGCAAATAAAAAATAAGACTATATATTATAATAAAATACACAGAGATGAACTACTCTACATTAGGGATTCTTACATTTCCAAATGTATAAGCATATCCAACCATCATGATCAGGGATTTACTTACAAGGAATTTAAAGCTGCTTTCTTCCTCAGTTGAATAGCGACCACACAAAACATGGCAGCCTGAAATGTCATTTTATCATCACTATCTTGTACAGTGAAATTCAATATCACGGAATGGTTATTTGTTTCTAGACTGTCAGTTAATGGATTCAGTATCTCCCTTCGTGGGGTATAACATAGTCTGCATTAAAAAAAAAAAAATGAGACAGAGTTTCAACAACCTGTAGCGAACATTGTTTGCATACCCGCCGATGGAATGCTGTGCAGCTGTGCGACTCAGCGGCCACAGCCCAGCCCCAACCTGCCAGCCTCGCTCATTTAAAAACACCCCCTGCCTCAAATCATAATCTTTACCCACTTGATGGATCCTTTCCACAGGCGATTTAGATTGTTTGCAGTTTGCCAGTAGAACAACGTTTTCTACTTGTCGGCGCACCCCAAGAAAGGAGACAGGACATCAATACTTGGATTGAAATATGGCCGCACCCTTTATTAATCCAATTACAACAATTAGAATTAGGTAAGGGGGTGACATCGCCTATTGCGATTAGGGTCCAGTATCAACCATTGCAACTCAAACTCATTAACAACAGAGAAGGTCTCGATATACCCTCGATAACCTCCTCAACATTAAGGCCTCCCCTTCGCCAGCACTGGGGGCGTGGCCAAAGGGGATGTAGTCCTTCAGAACTTGAGTAAGGCATCAGGTGCCCACGAGTGGGGGGGCCATACTATGCCCTACCACCGTGCCAGGTCACCCTTACCCCGGGGAACCAGAGCCTCGCCTGCCATACCCTGCAATGCATTTAGCGTGGCTCCCGCATCTCTTAAGGAGATGCCTCCTACAAACAACTTATTCTACTTCACAACCGATACTGGACCCCCGCCAAGGGTGCAACAAAATTAAACCAACAATAACATCATAATAGCAATACACCACACCCATCTAATGGCCAGCCAAATTACCTGATACTGTTAGGAAGNCCATACCCTGCAATGCATTTAGCGTGGCTCCCGCATCTCTTAAGGAGATGCCTCCTACAAACAACTTATTCTACTTCACAACCGATACTGGACCCCCGCCAAGGGTGCAACAAAATTAAACCAACAATAACATCATAATAGCAATACACCACACCCATCTAATGGCCAGCCAAATTACCTGATATTGTTAGGAAGGCGAAAAAACAAGAAGGCCCTCTGACCAATTTTCTTTGCAAAAATTCCTTCCTGGCCCAATCTAATGCAACCAGTAAAAACCACAGTATAGGGAAGGGTGGGTGGGTGCTGCTCCATTCCCCGCTCTTCACTAGAATGAGCGGGGAACGCTCCGTGACCAGCAGAGCCAATGAGAGGCTCTTCCTTTCGTGCTGCCAGCAAGGGTTGCTTGCTAGGCAACCCTCGCCGACAGCTTCTCCCCGCGGCCAGCTAGCTGGGAAGCTCCGGTGCAGCCTCCAGCCCCTCCCTCCTCCTGCCCTCCTTTCTTTTGGATGGTGGGGGGGTGCGACAATGGCAAATCTCATAGATTGGAGATAGCCCTATTGCCTAGTTTGAATACATCCAAGAAACCTTCCAGAGTTTCAATCTATACAGCTTCTGACAGGATGTTTACAAAGCCTGAAGACATGATGTAACTTTTCTTTCACTCCCTTTTTGGACCCTGAAACAAGCCGAAGTCTGATCAGCAAATTCCATGGAAAGTTCCTGAGATTCATACGACATTGGTTTGTGGATTTCTTTAGTGATATTTTTCTGGCTTCAGAATTGTTTCTGTGGCCAAAACAGAGTTGCATTCATAACTATTAAAATATACTTCTAACTAATATTCTTATCATTTCACTTAGCGTTTCATGATAATTAAAACACTAAATATGAATGGTTTACATATATGCATATTAGAATTACAGTATTTGATTTACATAATATAATTTACATACAGTATTTGACTTATTATGTAAGCCAAATACTGTATGTAAATTATATTATGTAAATAAAATTGTGATGATACTTAAATCATAACCTCCTGCCACAATGCCCTTAACCTATTCCTGAACTTTAGGATGCTAATACTTTTCTGTACCTGATGACTTTTGTTTATTGGTTTCAAACAGTTGGCAATCAATTCTAGGGTTCTATTCTGCTTCACTATGAGACAAAACTGATTAGTTTTGCATCCATCAACAGCATGATATACAGTAGTCTGAAAGCCTACTGACTTTACAGTGCCAGGTACATTGCTGGTTCTGTATAAATAATAATAATGTGTGTTGATTATGGCAAAATAAAGGTTCTACGAGGAGAACCACTGTCTGCTTGATATTGATACATCTTGAGAATGCTAATTAAATATTAGCCCTCTCTAAGTACAAAAATTATGTATTCTATGGAGTCAGATCAATATTGCAAAATAAAATAAATCTTGTGTTTGTTCTAGGAATGGGTGAACAGATCGCGGTTTGGGTTCATCCATTCGGTTCGTCTGCGTTCGGTTCGTCCGTTCGGTTCTTCCGTTCGGTTAGTTCGCCGGGTTCGGGTTCGGCCGTTCGGTTCGGCCATTCGGTTCGGGTTCAGCCGTTCGGGAAATTTTTTGTTATGGGTGTTTTTGTTGTTTTTTATATGGTTTTTGGTTTTTTATTTGGTTTTATATGGTTTTGTTTTTTTTAATTTGGTTTTTTTGTTTTTATGTTTTTTTTTAATTTAATTTTTTATCTAATATTATATAGATCTATCTACACTAAATCTAACTGCTATTAACTATTCTAAATGCTATGAACTAAATGGATTATCTAATAAGTATACAGCCCTATTCCTACAAACACTAAAACTAAATCACTAACACTATCTCTATCACTAAGCTAACTCCTACAACTGTCTACTGTCCCTAACCTCTCTCTCTCTCTCTCTCTCTCT
>QEPC01001360.1:730545-742910 GCA_003113815.1 Sphenodon punctatus
CTTGCAAGCCTCTCCACCCCTGGTGCCTGGAAGTCTGCTCCTCAGTGACTAGTACTACCCCTCCCTGTCACGTTCGACCTTCCAGTGAACCTTTTTTTGCCACCCGAACTCACCCAAACGCGATCCGAACTGACCGAACTGTTCTGTCATTTCGACGTTCGGAATTGAGTTCGGTTCAGCCAGTTCGTGTTCGGATTCAGGTTCGAATTCGGTCATCCAAACAGGCCGAGTTCGGGCGTTCGCCCATCCCTAATTTGTTCATGTCCAGATGTATGTATTGGCCAGCAACATGAGCTAGTGTATATGAAGACTTGAATATGAACCTGTTCTGTCCAAACTAGTTAAGGTCAATGAATAGTACAAATGATCAGTGTGCTCCAATTGGATAGCACCATCACGAGTTTAATTTACTTCAGTGGAATACACTTGCATGCTAGCTGCCACTCCGTGGACCACACCAAAATTAGACTCCAGTTTAGTAAAGCATTCAAGCATTTCTGTCTATCCTGATAGAACACTTTAGCACATCTTTTACAGTTCAAACACAGAATAATTTCTGTATTTGGGCCTCATTTCTAAAATCTGCTTAAACATTCATAATCTGAAAAGTAACTTAAACAGGAGTAAATTATTTTTAATGTTTATTATCTTAATTTTGTGCTTTCTGTTGTGAATGACTTCCTGTAGGGTGGTAATCTTGGTTCCTAGCCCTAGGTTCTTTTGAAGGTCCCATTTGAAGGGACCTTCAAAAATCCCATTTGAAGGTGGGATTTTTTTTAAATGGTTGACTTAATGATAAATATAACAGCTTTGTTCAAAAGATATTTGTTTGTTTTTTCAGTCATGATAATTAGATTTATTTTTAGAAGTTATTACATGCAGTTTCCTTTTTAAAGGGAACTGTATGTCAGTTTAGACTTAGTTTACTGCCAGCATGAACAAGATTTGGTTATTTTCAATGGGGCCAATCCTAAGCTCTGTGGAATGGTGTGCAGCGAGCTGCGCACATCCCCAGTACAAAGACTGCAGCGCACATACAAACCGCACGGTGATGCGCATGTGTGTGCACACGACAGCATGCATGGGGCTTGGGATTGGCCCCAGTATGTATAGATTCCCCAGAAGGTATTCTGTTACATCTTGTTATATTGATCTCATTGAAGCAGCTTCAGGAGTTATAAGATCTCACTTGCATATCTTAAACATAAACACAGAAGTAAACTGGCCATATGCACAAGGAATCTTTAAAATAAATGCTGACGCTATTTGGTTTGTCTGTAATCCAGCGACATCAATATATGATATAATTGAAATTGGTAATTATTTTGGCTAGGAGTCTGGATTTAAGACATTTATACTCTAGATTGAAATCTCACCCTGTGGGTAATCATAATAGGAAAATATGTTCTCTTCTCATGGTGCAGATGACTTTATTAAATAGCATGGCTATGGGTCTCAAGTTCCTGGAAAGATACATTTTGAGTATTCTGTCACAGCACTGAAAGAAATGTAAACAGGAAATTACTGATAATTTGATTATGATGTATGATCCAGTTGAAAGCGATATCAAAGACAAGAGATGGTGTCTTAAACAAAGAGGAGAGTTAATTTATAATCTGGAAGTGTGATCAGAGTTTGGTTGTCTCATGACAAATGAACAAAAATATGAATATTCTTCATAGAGTCACATTCACTACTACTACTACTACTACTAATCATTTGTATTATATAACACTACTAGGAATATGCAGCACTTTACAGTCACAGATTCTGGAGGCAGGTCACTGCCCAGTGGGCTTACAATCTAAAATGGACAAGGGTGAGGGGAACACAGGCACATAGATTCCCATTTTACAGATTGAGAACTGAGGCATTGTGATTTTTTTCAAGACCACCCAGTTGGTTCATGACTAAGTTCATGGCTAGGTCTGGCTTCCGCCCCCTCCACTCTACTGAAACTGCCCTAGCCAAGATCACCAATGAGCCACCTGTTGCTAAATCTAAGCACCTCTACTCCATTCTTGTCCTCCTTGACCTCTCTGCTGCCTTTGACACTGTCGACCACTTGCTTCTATTGGACTTGCTTTATTCTTTGGAATTTCGTGACTCTGTCCTTGACTGGTTCTCCTCCTACCTCTCTGACCGCTCCTTTAAAGTCTCGCTCCTGGAGTCAAACTCCTCCTCCCTCCCCCTTTCGGTTGGGGTCCCCCAAGGCTCTGTCCTTGGCCCTCTCCTCTTCTCTATTTACACCCTGTCCCTTGGCAAACTTATTGCCTCCCACGGATTCCAATATCATCTNGTCAACTGCCTCTCTGATATTTCCGCCTGGATGTCCTGACGTCAACTCAAGCTCAACATGGCGAAGACCAAACTCCTCATTTTTCCTCCCTCCTCTTCCTCTCAGCCTACCCATCTGCATCAATTGAGTCACCGTCCATCCTGTTCTCCAAGCCCGTAGCTTGGGCTTCATCTTTGACATGCACCTCTTTTTTAAACCTTACATTGACTCTGTTGCCAAATCCTGCTGATTCACCCTCCATAACTTTGCTCGGATCCACCCCTTTCTCTCTACCTCCTCGGCGAAAACCCTTGTTCATGCCTTGGTTATCTCTCGCCTTGATTACTGCAACCTCCTCCTTGCCGGCCTCCCTCGCTCTCACCTGTCCCCCCTTATCGCAATCCAAAACTTTGCTGCCAAGACCATTCACTCTGCCCATCGCTTCGACCATGTGCAGCCTCTCCTCTTCTCTCTTCACTGGCTCCCCCTTCCTGAACACATTCTGTTTAAACTCCTGGTATTCACGTTCAAAACACTCCACAACCAAGCTCCCTCTTACCTCTCGGACCTAATCTCCCTACGCACTCCTGCACATGCACTCCGCTTTTCCTCTGTCCCCTCCCTCACTCTCTCTCATTTCTCCTGCTCACCTAACCACCTTCGACCCTTCTCCCCCGCTGCCCCCCATGCCTGGAACTCCATCCCTAGCCACATCCGCCTTTCCCCCTCCTTCTGCTCCTTCAAATCCCTCCTCAAGACCCACTTTTTCCTCGCCGCCTTTCTCAATGCCTGCTAGTCGTTCCCCATATACTTACTGTCTGCCCTCCTCGGCAGACTGCTGCAACCAACCTGATTGTAACCAAGCCAAGCACACGGACCTGAGACTTTGCATCCGCCTGAATGTTTGTTTGTCTTCTCCCCTGTCTCTCCCACTGTCCCCACTCCCTGTCTCCCCCTTCTTGTCTGTTAGATTGTAAGCCACAGGCAGGGACCGCATCTATTTCTATGTTCTGTACAGTGCCAGGCACATGGCTGGTGCTATTTAAATGTTTATAATAAAATAATAATAATAATAATAATAATAATAATTAATGGAATGGGATATTAGAGATCCTGCCTTCATTCACTGCCAAAGGGAACAACCCTACCCAGACTAATGTAAAGGCTACTCTATAGTACCAAGGTAAAGGTAAGAAAAATATGAGGCAAAACTTTCAGAGCAAGGCAATCCCTTATATATTTGGGAGCGAATCGCAGCTCCCAAACGCAGCTAGTTCACTCTGCTCCTCCTAATCTTCAATCCTGCGCTTGACCAGCACATAAGCGCTGGCCATAGGAAAGTTAAAAAAGAATTTTACTGAGAAGCCGAGTTGTAGGGGTAGGGCTTCTATCTCCACTTCCCACTGACATTTCCCCGAAATATTAAGGGCTATGCCGGCTAATCCCATCTGGAGCTGTAAATTCAGCTGGAGCCAATATTTCAAGATCCTCTGTTTTGCAATTGCTTGTAAAGAAGAGAGGCCCAGCTGTGCCCTCATTAAAGCCACTGGGCAGTTTCTTGGGACATGTAAAATTTTCCTCATAAACTGATTTTTGATTACTTCAAATTTTCTAATGAGGACTGGTCCCCATAATGCCACACCATACATTATCTGGCCTACAACCTTCATCTGAAATTTTTCTAAAAGTACCTCTGCAATGGAGAATTTTGCAACTGTTTATCTGAATATTTTCTGAACTTTTAAACCAACTTTTGTATATAGAAGGTGTGCTATCTCCCATGCTGTCATTTATAAATGCAGGAAACTAAGCTATTCTAAACATATTGGTCTTGGACCAAGGTCTGCCCACATCTTTGGCTTTGATGCCTATGAAATTCTTGAGAGACGAGAGGGAAAAATATTTAAGATGGAACTTCTTATTGGACAAACTTTTGTTTGTGAGTGTTCAAGCTTTTGAGCTTCACAGTGCTCTTAGGCAACTTTGCTCTAGACTACATATGGAATACTTGATACAGGTAAGGGATGTGATGTACAGAGACTACTGTCAGTGCCTACCTAGATGTTCCTATCTTACTGTTTGCTTGTGTTCTGACTTTCTGAATCCACTTGCTATTTCAAATCTTGTATGGAGCAGGGACCAGCTTCTTGCTACATGCTTATAATGTGCTTTGAATAGTACGACTGTTGGCAATGACTGAGACTGATAAGTATTATCACAAAAATATAGCATTTTGGTGCTTTGTTAGTTTGATTAAAGAAATGGGCTCAGAGAGTAGGGTTGGCATATATGCAAATTTTTAGAGGGCATATATGAGAAATACAGGCTACAGGGATGCATTAGTTCCAATGCTGCCCTGCAACCTGTATTTCTCATACGTGCCCTCTAAAAATTGCATATATGGCAACCCAACCAAAGGTTCTTCAGTGGCATGACAGAGGTTCCCAAACTATAGTCCTATAGTATAGGACCCCAAATGGGCTTGTGCAATCTCTGAATTGGGTCACAATTATTTATCTGTTTTGCAGCTGGGGGTCAGGGGATTACACTAAAGTCTCAAAATAGTGACACTCATGGCCCCAAAAGCTTGGTTACTACTGTATACTGATGTTCCTCTGATTGTACAACATTAAACAGTTGAACTAAGTTTGGACACAGATGTTAGTTTGCTTAGTGGTTACCATGAAAAACATCTTCTATAAAAAAAATCATTAAAAATCTTTTAAACATGTGGGCTTGGAGAGAGGGAAACAGCTAAAGCTTTTGAAATAAATACAGTTGCCATTTTTGATAGTGGAAACCCAATTCTCTGATGTCTTCAAACTGTCCTCTTGAGAAGAAAAGAATGTCAGCATTAAATTGTTACTGTTATTGAAACTTGTTCCCATTTGCTTTAAGATATAAGAAGTCAAATCCAAAAGGAGAAAGCAAACAATGGAAATAAAAATGCAACTTCTGTTGCCTATGCTTTTTATTACTAGCAAGCTTGTTGCTTGGAGCCTACAGGTTGAGCTCCCAATCTTATGAGTCAGACCTGGCAGATAGCTACCAGCATCAGGCTGCTTAACACGTTGCTATTAGCTTACTTCTGTGGTCACAAGCTCATAATAGTTTTGCAAAGATGAATGTGTATTTTGTGGTTAAATCATACTTTTATTAGACAGAAATAATATTTCAAGATCCCGCTCTTGTTCAATGTGTACATGCAGCCCTTGAGCGAGGTCATGAGAGGGTTCGGCATACGCTGTCATCAGTACACTGATGATACATAGATTTACCTCTCTTTTTCTGCAGACCCAAACCCAGCAGTCTTGGTGCTTACCCGGTGTTTGGCAGCTGTGGGGGATTGGATGAGGGCGAGCTGTCTGAAGCTGAATCCCAACAAGACGGAAGTGATGTTGGTGGGCAGGGCTGAGGGGGTGGTAGCCCCTGCCATTGATGGGGTTTGCCCCCCTTTAGCTTCTCAGGTCTGTAGTCTGGGGGTGCTTCTCAATTCACAGGTGCGCCTGGATTCCCAGGTGGCGGCTGTGGCAAGGAGCACCTTTCAACAGTTACATTTGGTGCGATGGCTGCAGCCGTATGTCTCAGACTCTGACCTGGCCACCATCATCCATGTCTTCATTACCTCTAGACTGGACTATTGCAGCACACTCTATATGGGGATACCCTTGGTGATAGTCTAGAGGCTGCAGCTGGTGCAGAATGTGGCAGCCCGTCTCCTTACGGGGGCGAGTCGTCGGAAGCACATTACACCAGTGCTCCATTCTCCGCACGGAGCTGCCTATTGTCTTCCAGGTCCAATTCAAGGTGTTGATACTGACCTATAAAGCCCTAAACGGTTTGGGCTCCGCTTACCTGCAGAACTGCCTCATGCCCTGGGCCGTGGTGCGGCCCCTGCGGTTGGCCGGGGAAGTCCCCGGGGTTTTCCGGGTGGTGACGATGAGGACCACTGTTCTCAGTGGCCACTCTTAGACTGTTGAATTCCCTCCTAATGGAGGCCCGCCTGACTCCAGACCTCCCCTTTTTCCGGAGATAGTGTAAGACCTGGCTATTCCACCAGGCTTTTGGGGAGGGAGACAGGGAGGGTGCGAGGGTTGTGGGGGATTTGGTTCCACTCTTTTAATGAGTTTTTATAAATTGTATTTATTTGTTTTAATTATTGAATTGCTTTTATATTGTTGAATTTGGTTGTGAGCCACCCCGAGCTGCTGTGTGGGCAGGAGGGAGCGGGCTAGAAATGTTCGAAAATAAAAAAATAAAACACACAAATAAATAAATAAATAGTAAGGTGAAGAAATAAGCTCGGAAAGAAAAATGTTATGCTAGTAAGGAGCAACAGGAGATGAACATATTTCAGGTGAGGTCTTCGATTTAACAGAAGCTGCTGAAAGTGGCAATGTTATTTCTCTGACTTTGCATGGCTGTGCACTTACTGGCTGTGGTGAGTCATGGTGAGATCACTTCCCTGACTGGCCAACACAGCGCCACTAGCAGCTGCAGCTAGGTTCAAGTCCGAGTGCAACTGATATAAACAGGAAGCTCAGTTATATCAAGGGAAGAGATGCTTGGAGACTGCAGGTTGGTGAGGAAGCTAGCTACATAGCTTCTGCTTGCAGAAATTATAGGTATCCCAGAAAGGAGAGTGTAATACCTGAGGAGTCACAGGGCCTGCTACCTTCAGGTGCCCAGGGCAGATGTTACTACAGAGTCCAAAGGCTTGCCACCCTCAGGTGCCCTGGGAAGACTTCTGAGGGACTATGTTGTATATATTTTTGACGGTAATATATACACATGGAGAAGCAAAGAACTGGTGCTGTGTGCCTTCAACGTACCAGGTGTAGGTAGCTTCACCAGGTACCTCATGCCCAACATGAGAACAGACATGTGACACCTGGTATGATCCAGATATTTTTTAGGATCTGGATGATAAAAATCAAAGGCCATCACAATAGAATTCTGAATCCCAGGAAGTGTTGAGGGATAGACAATTTGGCAGCAGCAATGATGGAAGAGTTCTCTCTTCACTTGTCTGTTTGTGTACCTGATCATTACCCAAAATGGGTGGTTAGACGGCAGACCATTCCATTCAGTTTAACCACCCTGGACTTAACACATTCTGTGGTTTTGTTTATATCCAGCTGAATATAAGCTTTTTCTTACACATGGGCAATTTAAAGGGCAGTTACACAGTCATGTAGCTGATATTATTTCACCTGAAATGCATCGTAAACTTATTTTCTGTTTTATCATGATGAAGCTTAAAAACAAAATTGAAGCTCCATTTACAACTGTTAATAAATGGTGTTGTAATCAGGTTACAGAAATGCAACTGTTGTGGCCATATCAGCAGATAATACTAGAAGTGGTTAGAAGTTATGGTTTCAAGTACCACCCTGTTGTACTCTATAACAATTAATCAATAATTTATTTACCCCACCCTTCCCCAAGGGCTCAGGGTGACTTACAAAAAAGATAAAATATAATTACAAAATCATTAAAATGCAATTTACCAAAAAAGCTTACCCACATCAACCCCTCCAACAGTCCCCCACCTAATCTCTATCCCTGCCTGCCCCAACACTCTCTACCTTCCTCCCTAAGCCCTTCCACCCAAACTTCCTAAACTGCCACCCTAAACCCATCCACCCAATCCCATCCACCCCTATCCCTGCCTGTCAAATGCTTGGCCAAACAAGAAGGTTTTACATCTCCTCCTCGGGCTTAGGCAGACCTCCATGGGGAGGGAGTTCCATAACTGTGGGGCAGCCACCAAGAACAGAATTCTATTTCTTTATAAACAGAATCGTAATATACTGTTGGACCACATACGTTTTTATTCTTTACAAGCTTATCCTCTGCCATTTGGCAAACCTGGATTTCTTCTCCTTGCACTATATTTCCAGATTCAGNTCAATTTTATTTATGCACTAAGAAACGTTTTAGTAAAGTATCTACATTTGCGTTGGGAAGCTGCATAATAATGATTTTAAATGACAATAATCATAGGTAGGAAGAAACCCTTCTATACAACAAAAGCAATGATATAGGTTAGGAGATTTGTTTTCAAACCTTCTGTGGAGGGGAAACTTGAAAGCCCTTGAAACAGCACGATGTATGAATTTGTCATTTTGCTATGTAAATGCAAACTGGTCCATTTTCAACAATGCTGGTTAAAGCCAGACATCGTAATAGCACAGATGGCTTCGTGGCGTCGTAATTTTCAATCTGTTCTTTAATGAAGATCTGTCATACATTTATTGATAATATAGTAGATAAGTAATACTGGTGCATTGTTTTTACACATTGTTATAAATCAGCATATCAAATGAAGCTGCCTAATATTCCCTAAGTTTTAAAGGGTTCCTGTAAATGCTTCAACCACCTAGAGGCAAATCTTCTTCTTGGTTTCACTAACCTGAATACGAAGTAACTGCAGTTTGTTAACTTTGTCACTATAAAATCCAAGTTTACTCACTTGTTCAACACAGCAAGTCTAGACTACTAAAGTCCCAATCCAAGGTCCATGCGACCTACCTATACCAAAATGAAAGTTCTGCATGCATACAGTGTGCTTTTGCAGGGTGTCCCTGGGAAATTCCCTCATGCCCTGACAAGAGATTAGCACAGGCAAGGGGAGTGAGGAGGGGTGAGGACTGCATGAAAAATGGGGATAGTTCATCATACTGAGGATTGGAGGGGAAGAGGAAAATCCTGGAACGTAACTTATTTCTAGGAGGTGGGGAGAGCAAGGCCCTTTTTACACAGATGCTCCAACACCAATGAAATGGGTGTTACATCCGTTGCTTTGTAGGTGGGCGGTGGGTGAAGATGGGTGTTGCGCGGGAGCATGCACGCACCAACACACACTGCAAGTGGTGTTTACACAGACGCCTCCACCCATCTCCATCCAGAGAAACTGGGTGGAGGCATCTCATGTGGTGCCCTGTACCATGTATAATAAAATGTAACACTCATTTTATCAGTGTTAGAGCATCTGTGTAAAAAGGGTCTAAAAAAAATATCCCCCCTGTAGCTATGGGCCTGGAGACAACAGTCATCAGAGAAGCTACAAGCATGTGTCTAGAGCTCAGTGTTTTAAACCTTTCCTTTAGTTCTGTCTCACCCAGACTCAAATAAGAACTTCTTATCATTGGTCATTCTTTGCAAGGCCGAGGCTGTTTGTACAGATAAATTTCAACATAATTCCTTTGGTGATGTGAATTAGAACATTCACTTTTTAAGAAAAAACAAAACAAAAAAAACTTTTTAATGCCGCATAGGTTACAAATAAATGTACTCCATTATCATGGGAGGACCACACCGGGGAGGGGGGGTTAAAACAGATAGATGTAACATTGCATCCATAGGATGAGAGAGGAACAATTAGCAACCAAAATACAACTCTGAATTATAAACTGTTTATAAGTTAGTGCCCCATATGGGGCATTAACTGAATTCAAAATGTACATGCCACTTCCTCTTTAACCCTTTCATCACCAACCCCTACCCCACAGCTAGACCCTTTCATCACCTCCCTTTCTTCAAAGGAACTACAGAGACAGAATCTCCCCCATCCCCTGCCACCTCCGCACAGGAATGTGAAGGCGGAAAGAGATCGTTTGCACCGTGGCACATTCTTAATATTACTATGGGAAAGCAGTTCTGTTGGTTTCAATGGGGCTACTTATGATAGTAAAGATAACCACACTAAGGAACGTCGGCAGAACCAGGGCTTTAGCTGGTTAATAAAATATTAAGTACTGCAGTAGTTTCACTGTGTGAACATTTTTGTTATCTTTAAGGATTGTGCTGATTTTTTTCTCCTTCCCTCTGGCACTGTCTCTTGTATCTTATCCGGTTCTTCATCCCTTTTGAAAAGGAAATAATTGCAGTTATGCTTCTTTGTGAGAGTTGTCGCTGTCTTTCTTTGCCATTACTAGGGGCAGCCATCAAAACAATATTGTAAATATAATTACATCTGCATCTTAGCGTGTTCAGTAGCTAATCTTCATTGTTTTTTTTGATGATTGTTTATTAGGGTGTGCTGTATGATTTGTAGTCTAAAAATATAGAGCATTTAAAAAAGCCATAATTTCTTAGTTGCTTAGAACTTGTTGCAGTATAGCAAGAAAAGAGGATTGTGTTTTATATATTTTCTGTCTTCTGTGGTGGCAAGAAACTAGATATTGTCACTTTTTAAATCTCCTCTTTATGTCTTAAAAACAGCTTAGAGCATTTAGTCAGGATGAGAAATTAAGTGTACTAGACATCCAATAGACAAGACTAGGCAGTTCCATTGAATTAATTCACATGAACCAGCACTATGCTTTATTCAAACATAAAGATTAATGTTTTGGTCAATAAATGATCTTCTTGCTTGCTACAAGGTAAGGGTTGCTGGGTGTTTTTAACATTATTTTTCAAATAGCGCTCCAGAAGATTCATCTCATTAGTAGCAGGTCTTTTAATTCCTGTGAGAGAATTACTCATGGGTATTTCCAAGGAATTTTTGGTTGTCATTTTGTTTGTTTGTTGCATTGTGATTATTAAACAGTTGGCATTACAGACTGGACACAATGAATTTATCTATTAACCCTCTTAAAATGGTTTTCTCCTTTTTTTATGCTGGGTCTATTACTTATTTAGGGTCAAAACTGAATATTTAACCTGTTTGGCCAAAGTCCTGAATTGTAGGAAGTAATTTCTCCATCAGTCTTGTTTTCTCCCAGTTTTTCACCTTGTTCTTGAGCAGAAATGAAAAATCAACTGAAAAGAGGAAAACCACAAAATCATGCATTTACTGTCCTATAGTCAGGGGACCATGTTCACTGCATTTGTCCCATTGCCGCCAATGCCTGCTGCCAATGCCTGCCGACATTGCCACAAATGCACATCTACTGCTAATCTGACTGGATGCATTGATGATGCATAGAGCTAAGATTTTGTCATGGGTGGTCATATTTTGCAACTTCCCCATGACTCCCATGATTTTTCTACAAATTTATTGAAACCACCATCCCAAAGAGCGAACCTTGTGAGAAGAGTGCGCTCAGCGCTGCTGTGAAGCACCACGGCATCTCCCTGCTGCCCCAAACTCCTGCCCTTGCATGTGGATGAGTGTGGAGATGCTGAGGCAGATGCAGATGGTGTGTCCAGAGCCTCAAAAGGCACTCAGGGGAAGATGGCAACATTTCCTCTGCCTCTCTTCTAGGAGTGTGCGTGTCGTTTTTGTTATTACAATAACAAAATGAAAATTGTCATTTTTAGTATTGTTATTGCAATATTGAAAACAACAAATAATAATAATGAAAATAGAAATACAAATGACCTTTTGTTTTTGAAATAAAGGAAAAAAATTGAAAAATGTATCTTCAGCTATAACATTTTTGATTCGTATTCAATTCTTATTAAACTTGGGAGTATTGTATCCCCAACAGAGAGCACCAAATGGACCAATTTCTGAAACAATTACATAAAGGGAACCAATTTTAGAAGCAATTGAATATTGTGATTTTAAGAAAGCTCTATACACATTTATGACTACAATGTCTTTATCTTCCATCCACTTTTCATGAAACCTGGGAATATTATGTCCCTCCACTAGTTTACCAATCTTGCCAAATTTCAGAAAGATTAGATACATTTTCCTGATGTTATAAGTTATTCACATGAAAATATATTTCCAGCTGTAAAATTTTTATATTCCATCCTGTGTACAAGACATTTGCCAGGAATGTATCGTATACCTTCCCTGTCATGCCTGACAAACTGCAGGACAATTTGTTAAAGGGACCCAATTTTATAAGCAATTGAAGTTGTCCCCTTGAAGACTTTTATTCAGATAAATAGCAGCACATGCAGTGCCAGTCAGAGGCAGGACTACTGGGGCCAGGACTCCTGGGTTCTCTGGGAGAGGAGTGGGGGCTAGTGGGTTAGAACAGGGGGGGCTGGGAGCCAGTGCTCCTAGGTTCTCTGGGAGGGGAGGGGAGTGGAGTCTAGTGGGTTAGAACAGGGGAGGGGGCTGGGAGCCAGGGCTCCTGGGTTCTTCTCTGGGAAGGGTGGGAGGCTAGTGGGTTAGAACGGGGGG
>QEPC01001360.1:751278-762445 GCA_003113815.1 Sphenodon punctatus
GGGGCCCCTCCTGCCTTGCCTGTGGGGGGCTGGGGCTAGGGCTGGCCCTGGCCATCCATTCCCACCCCCCTTGGCCCCATGGGCCCGGTCCCTCCTCCCTCCGGGTCACCTGCTTTCCCTCAATGTCCATCTCGGATCGCCCCGAGGCCAGCCCCTTGGTGTGGGAGTGCTCCCCCATGGACCGCTGACTGAGGGTGATGAGGGTGCCGGCCTCGGACTGGGCGTGCCCGGCCTGGGGGTGTGTGCTCTCCGGGCTGCTGTCAGGGGGGGCCTGCTGGTGCCGAAGGTCCCGGGGCGTTCCTCCTGGGGGTTCTGGGCCCTGAAGCATGTGTTTACCAGGGGGCGGTGAGGGGAGGGGGTACCTCAGCCCATTCCCTGCCCTGGACTACAGCGCTCCCCATGAGCCTTGGGGCGACTATGGACCCCTTCATGTGCAGGATGCGGTCCAGGGCATTGTAGAACGGGGCGGTCCGGGCACTGTGTCCGGACCGCCTATTGTTGTCCCGGATGGCCTTGTACCCCCTCTTCAGCTCCTTGGCCTTGGAGAGGCACTGTGCCATGGTGCAATGGTGCCCCGCCACCTCCATGTCCTGCACTATGTCCTGGTAGACATACTGGTTGCGCTGGTTGAGTGCGAGCTCCAGCTGGTACTCCAGGGTCCCCCATGTCCTTATGAAGTCCCGGGTCTCCTGGAGCCCCCACTGGCCCCACTGTGGTAGGCCTTCCTCCTCCACCTCCACCTCCACCTCCGCCTCCACCCGGGCAGGGCCGGTGTCCTCTGGGGGCTCGTCTGCCTGGGCCCTTTTCTGTGTCTGTGGGGACGGGGTGGGGGGTATAGGGTTGGGTGCGGGTCTGGCCCCTCGCAGGGTGCCCCTTCCCCCTCCTCCCTGCCTGGTGCCCGGGCATGCCCTGTGCCCCCCTGGGTGCTCCTGAGCCCCCTGCTCCCCTCCCCTTGATTCCCCTTACCCATTTCTGGGGTGCCTCTGCCTCCCCTGGTCTGGCTGTTGTCCCCGGGGCATCATGTCCCAGCTGCTGCGGGTGTTGTCCCTGCGCCACCTCCATCCTCAGCACGACCCCCTGCTCCCCCTCCTCCACCTGCGCTCCCTCCACCGCTGCCCCTTCCTCCTCCTCCTCCACCGTCGCTTTCTCTCCGGCCGCTCTCTTCTGCCTCCCTCCTCGCTCCATCCCGCCATGCTTGCCTGCTGCGGATTTCCCTTTAAATCTCCCTCCGGTGGTTGTGTTATTGCTGGTTGCCTGGCAGTGACTCTGCGTGCATTGTCCATGGCTGGGGATCGTTTCCTTTGGTTCCATCGGGTGACTGGTGTCCAGACGTTACTTTTTGTTGGTTCCCAGTGTGGATCTCTTTGACCACGCTTCTCGGGATATTCCCCTGGGGAGCCCAGGAAGCGTGGTTGAAATTGACCCCATGTGGGTATTGAGCGTGGTGAACATCTGGTGGGCGCCGAACAGATGTTCAGGGCTCTTTGGCCCCGCCGCGGAATTGAGAGTGGTTCACTGTGGTTGAGCGTGATCTCGTAACGTCTGAAAATACCCCATGACAGGCAGCCAGGATGGTCATCCATGGTGGACCTGATTTGGGCTGGTGGATACAAATTTGCTAACACACTCTGGCCCACTTTGCCGCGATCGTGCGGACCTTAGCCCAGGCTGTGAGCCTGGAAGTCTCCAGGATCATGGCCTGGGACAATCCCAGGCAAACATCTGGCTGCACCTGCACACACATGCAGGCCAGGTCTGATTCAAAGTATGACAGAGCAGGCCAAAGTGTCCTGCCATCAAGTGTGCTAACACCCATTGTTTTGATCTCCTGTGTGCAGGATTAATATCTGGTAGCTGATTTTGGAATCTGCACTTATGCAAATGGAGGCTCAAGGCATGTTCATACAAACGTAAGCTTCACCTGTGAAGTACCCTGAAGACACCTCTATAGAAACCTTAAGTATTCATGTCTCTGCCATTCCAGGGTCCTCTCCAGAGTTAACTCTACCTTAGAGTTGTCCTGGAGAAAGCTTTTCTTTTTTTTGTGAACATGTTTCCTTTGAGGTGACCACATCTCTTATTTAAACAGGGATGCTTTTCCCTGCTAAAAGGGACACTTTCAAAGTAATCCTGTATCATCTGAAGAGGTTTAGGGATAATCGGAGGATAACCATTCTTACTTCAAGGTTACACTCTCATTTACACATCTCCTGAGTTTGCCATAGAAATTATGCAGACAATCTCTGATGTAACATTCAAAAGATTTGATCTCTGCAAACACTAGTTGCCAGTCTTCTATGATCCATAGAAGAGAACTGAAAATCTGTAATCCAGAAATACTAAAATAATGTGAAACAAATTCACAGAGCATGTGTATAGTCAGTTAGTGAGGTAGGAGAGGTATTGTAGTTATAAATTGGCCATTCCATTCTCCACCTTGGTTTTCAGTCAATTTCTAATCTTTGTGTCAGCCCAAAGGTAATTTCCTTTTCTTTTCTCAGTCTGAACAAAATCTGATCAGTGTATAAATTGGTTCAGTGATATAATACAAGTCTGGAGTCATATTTCTATACATAGATTAGATTTTGAGGGAGATGATGGCACCGTGATTGTGTAAAAAGGAAGTGGACTGTGAGTTGATTGTTGGAAAGAGACTTTAAAATTAGGGGGGTGAGGGCTGTTAAGGAAAAGAGGAAGTAAAGTATTGTGGTTTAAATGCCATCTTTAATGTAACAATACTTAGCTTCCATTTTTGGATGCAATTACTGAGAAATTGGTGGCCAGTTATGATGGTCAAAACAGTTTCATTATCTGACCATTATTCTGGTTTTCTTCTTGGGTAGGCAGCTAGAGTAGGGTTAGCAGGATTAGTCTATGGTCTTGTGAAGTCTGTTGTCTTCACAAAGACAACAGCCCTAAATATAATGTATCCTCCAAACCATTACACTTATTTCAGTCTGTACTAGCATAAACTGGAGGAAGTTCTATGGAAGAGAAGGAGGAGAAGACAGGTCCTCCTTTGAAGATAGATTGACTCTGGAATCTTCCAAGAGTCAGATTTGCTTACCACCTTGACATTCTGTGGTTGTCTTTGTGTGAAAAAGAGAAGGGGAAAAAAGGCAATAAATAAATAAATAATAAGCTTCATTTTATAAGGTCCAGTGACATCTTAGAATGGAATATGCTAGACAAGTGAGAATTGCTGCTGCTTTTCCAGCAAAGTGAATAATTCATAACAAAATCGATTAACATCTTTCGTCACCTGTTCCTGGTCTTTAATTTGTCCTCGTATAGACAGTTGCATTTGATTGATATTAAAAATTATATCTATATTGGTTTTTAGTGGTAATCTAGATCATAGTTTATTGCCGTAGTCCCTTGACTGCATGGTTTTAGAACAAAGTTTTCTGTCTGAATATTCACACTTCCCCAAAACAAATATTATACAGAATTAAACTACAAAATTCAATCTATACAAATTATCTGGCTATGCTTTCCATGAATATTTTCCAGTATTCTCTAACAGAATTAAAATTCTTCCCAGTCACCTTGTTGTTCATTCTACAATAACTATGGGAAGCAAACACAAAGGATGTGGACACCAAGTAAATTAGATTCCCCTCTACTCCTTCTGTAGATTATCACAAAACTATCTATGTTAGGAGTAACTCCTATCTTTGGTTCTCAAAAATGTTTATGAAGAGCAAAATGGAATGCATCCGATTACATCAAATTGCATTTCCCCTCTCATACTACTTCAGAGTTGTTTATTTCAAACATGCAGTGAGGGAAGGCTCATGCAGCAGGTCAAAATGGCACTCAGGGATGCAAAAATGGAATTTAGCCTGGCAAGACATTAATGACTACCAATGATTTAGTCATTGAATTGAGATTTCACCAAGGTCCTGTGAGGACAAAGTAAATTTGGGGTCAAAATAACATATATAGGCAAATGAGACTAGTGGGAAAGGGATATCATTTTAAAAAGTCGCATTGTCATTACTTTCAGAAGAAGATACTTTAAAAGGTTCACTTTCTGTCTCATTGACTGAGAACTCTGATAGCTGTCATACAATTCAAATGTGTCTCAGAAGATGGAATTTGTGAGGAAATTTCAGTGGCAAAAAGAGAGAGAAAAGCAAGCAATCATAGATAATCTATTGTATAAGAAAGAAATAACAAGTGTTGCTGTGGGAGTTCAAATTTAGCTACAGCTTACAGACCTTCCATTTTAAACAACAAAGTAATTCCATGAACTAATTTCTTATGCATGGTCTCCTTCAAGTTTTGTCAGCATAAATTTCTTTAAATTTTCAATTCTTTCTGCTATATTAAGCGAAATAATGTGGGGAATAGTGAGATAAGTATTCTCAGCTGGGATGCGTGTTAATTCCCATTCATCTTCACTGTTTGAATTTTGTTCGTTTGCAGAATTTTTATTCTTGATTTTTTGTTGTGCTCTGATGTTATACTCTCATGAAATGTAGTCATTGTGTCACACTCATTAATGGACAAATGTACATAAAGGCCTCTGGGGACTTGAGAAGACGATGTGTGTTTTCTTGTATTGCTGTGGATGTTACAGGTAGCTGTAATGGGAATGTAAAACATTCTCAAATATCAAATACACCACTGTGAGTGAATGGACATCACACCTGGAGCAGTGACATTAGACAGATGCCTGGAGTATTTTATATAAGCTGTTCCCGATTGTATCTTTCAAAGTCTATCACCTATTTTGTTGAGATATCCTATCCCATGTCCCTATACAAATGTGAATTTTTATGAGTGTGAGCTAAAATGATTCTACTGTGTTGTTATTTTTTTTTGTGGGGGGGGGATTATTATGTGGACAGTGGATTTAGAAATAGTTTCCTCATGGGGTGGGGAATGCTTTTAGCCTTTACTGATTATGTTTTGGGCTTCTGCAGTATGCAGCTATTTCTTTACGTGTCAACCTGCCTAGGGAAAGTTGACAGTCTTACTTGCTTCTCAGTGAGTAATGAACTGGCAATTTTTCTAGAATTTGACCTGAATCATACACAGCTGATGTACAAAGGAACAGGGGAAGGGACAAGGTTTCTCAGCCTTACAGCCCTCACATGATACTCAACACATTAATAGCCTCTATGTTCCTTGAAATTCAGGAATTGCTACCTCCCTGCAAATTGGTAGTGGTAAGTAAATACAGGGGTAGGGAAAAGTGAGCCCATGACACATGGAAGAGAGCATTTTAGGTCATTCTAAGAGATTCTACAGGACTAATTTCTGCTGGAGTACCCTGGAGGCTGACACAGCAGAGCTTTGATTCATTCAGTGTTAGCTTTTGCTGAATGATGTAGGACTCCATAGAAAGAGTACATTGCATAATGCAAGTTTTCTTCAAAGACTTGACATATTTGACATGACCTTTATGTTCTGAAAGCCTATATGAAGTTGGAAACTTTATGAAGTGAACAGCATATAACGGTTTTCAGCAGTGCAAGCGGGGCACTTGCCTTGTTGAATAAGGTATGCAGCAAGTATTTGTAGGCAGTACCTTATCCGGTGTGTCCACTGGTTGTTATCCAAAGGTACCTGTGTAAATTTGTAGCATCTTTCTGGGTTAGGGGAAATAGTTTCCCACTCCCCTTTCAGTTTGTTTTGTGTTAGATTATTTATTATTGTTGAATGTATCAGTGAGATTTTATGTGCTTGTTCCAGATTTATATTTGGCTTCTGGTCCTTACCGCCCTGTGCAATTTGTTTTATTTTCATTTTATGCTCTTT
The DNA here is from genome assembly GCA_003113815.1 of Sphenodon punctatus. Taxonomy (NCBI): domain Eukaryota; kingdom Metazoa; phylum Chordata; class Lepidosauria; order Sphenodontia; family Sphenodontidae; genus Sphenodon; species Sphenodon punctatus. The sequence goes on from QEPC01001360.1 coordinate 757,048, forward strand.
GAGAAGAACTCAAAGGCATCTTCCCCAAACTGCAAAGCCAATTGCTTTTTGTTTTTACTTCCCTCTAAGGATGGAAGTGATCTAGAGGTTTATGTAATATGAGCATGGTAGATACCATGGTAGATAAAGGACACTGGATGTGAAAACTAAAAACTGTATTACTGTTTAAATTTTAGGATTAAAAAAAATTGTGTGGTGTGTTGTGTGTGCTGATGGTGATGTAGCACAATATGAATTTGTTGCCTGGTATGACTAGACTGAAAACAGAACCAGTGTAAAAAAAAGAATAAATACATAGTAATTTTTGTTCTTTCCTACCTTAATGAATTTGTTCTAAGGAGATGTGACAGTGTTCTCAATGGATCTCGTGATATTTTACGTTAAGTGAAATCAATGAACAGTGTTGCTAACTATCAAAATGGTTATTTATTGCTTAATCTGCTATGTTTTGTGTTATAGATATGCACACAGTGTTTGCCGAATCATTGACTAGAGCTAGTTCTGAATAATGATATATGATGTGACGAAACCCTGATCAGTGCACAGAAGATATATACACAGGACATTGTGTTAAACAGATATAAAATATTAATTGGATGCAGTCATAGAAGCTCAAAAAACTCAGTCATCTCAGGACATCCTCCTCAAGCATTCAAAATAGTATAAAATATGAAAACGGTTAACTTTTGGCACCACATGTATTTTACTTTGAGTACTCCGCGCTCTGCCAGACAACTGTAGCATTAGCAATGTTCCACACTCAACACTGTTGGAAAATGGCTTGAATAAACAGTTCTTTAAAATATGGTGATGACAAACAAATAAATGAATCATTAATCTCTTAATCAAATTTTTAGAGGGCGTATGTAGTTTTTTCCTACACCTGTCATTCAAGATACTTGAGGATGTCTCTGTCTGTCATAGGGTATTTTCAGACATTATGAGATTGCTGTTTACCACACTGAATCACAGTGGATCCCGTGTGGTGGCAGCAACTTTGTGAACGTCTGTGTGACCCCCCTGCCAGATGTTTACCACAGTGAATCTCTGGTGGGGGGGTCACAGCTAACCACGGTTCTGGCCCTGAGGCCGGCATCAGGGCCAGAACTGTGGTTAGACTGGCCACGATCAGGAAAGGGGCAAAAGTAATGTTGGTTACCTTGTCCCTTTCCAGAATCATGCCCCGAACCACGATACGGGATCGGGCGCAGCGGCCTGATTGGGTGCAGCAGCCTCATTGGCTGCTACACCCACCTGTCTCCCCATGGGTGGGCGGCCGAGGGAGCGTGGGGGGGCAGGACTGAGCGGTTGCACGTTGCGCCGCACAGCCCCACCCCCTTCCCGCTCCTGCTTTGAGATCAGGCCAGCATGTCTAAAGGATGGATGACCTGATCACGGACCGGGATCCGAGATGGATCCCGGTCCAGGGTTCAGCGTGGCAGGCCGAGAAGCCCATCATGTCTAAAATTACCCAGAATCATCATTCAGGACCTTTTTCAAATCTTACTAGAGTCAATGGAAAGAGCCCCAATTATGACATTATTGTTGTGTTTGTTTGCTTGTTTGTTTTATTATTAATAATCATTAATCCTCAGGGACTTACTATCTATGATGGACAAAGGAAGGAAGACAAGGGAGAGGGGAGAAACGGGTACATTTATAAAGTTGAGAAGTCATCAGTATACTTGCTTAGCTTAATTACATGGGCAGAGGGGGCCATGAGCAAAAGGACAGTAGAAGGGCGCACTAGTGAACATTCAAACATTATTAGAATATTGGAACTGCGAAAAAAATGGTAGTGCGTAAATGCACTTCGTGTTTGTTTTTAGGTCAGTTTTAACCCTCTCTCATTTATTTCAAACACTTCACGATCTATGAGAAATTATACTGTGCAATATTCTGACTCAAAAAACTCTGGGACTTGGAAACACTAACCATTAATTTATTACTTGCAGGTCATAAGTATTAAAGATAGCTCACTTCGGCCCTTCATGCAAGTATGCACTCAGTATCACACCACATGACACACATGCTGACCTAAAAATATCTCTTCTCCAGTTTACCTGTTGCAGGGAGAGAATAAATCCTATTGTAATTCATTCAGCCTCAATTAAGACTTACAATCCACCTGGTAGTATAGCAAAGCTGTAGTGGGCCCAGTCTCATGTCCCAATTATGGACCCTCACAAGCACAAGTGGGAGGCCCTTTCAAGGGGACTCGCAGCCAGCCTTGGCCTCTGCACACAAAGTTGTGGTGTCATTCTGGTTCCCGGAGAGCCCCCACTCCCAGGAAGGAAGTTTTAAGAATCAGCAGGGCATGGACAGCACTCCACCTCCACCCACTCTGAAAACGCCTTTCTTGGCAGGGCATCTAGTTAATTTTCAGAGTGGGTGGGGGCAGAGCATAGCCACGGTCACTCTAAAAAAATTCCTTCTGGTGCTTAAGACACTTGCAAAGGGCCCCCAGAGTCAAGGCCTGGACTCCATTGAGCCCCCTTGCTTCATGGTAGCACTAGCTACACCCCAGAAGCCACCCAACCTTGTGCAGCCCTGAGATCAGTCTGTACCATATCCAAGCCCCTAAACTTCCTGCAAGGCTGGCTTTCTGTTTTCAAGAGATCCTAAAGCACAGCACAGAGAGGAATACAATTCAGTAGGGGCAGCCTATATGTAAAGTAACTGGTTTAACATGTTCTGCGAAACCCAGTTTTGAACTTGGGGAGTCCACCTGCTGGATGATCAACTCCGAAAGCTGGCTCAATTTTTGGATAATATCCATTCAAACAATGACCAATCCGGACCTAGATATGTAGTGAGAGCAACTAAGGTCATTGTCCAAGACATTAATTGTTTTAAATCACTGTACAAAGCTAAATGAGCTTAACCTCAAATGAAATTATAACTTACCTCCTATGTTTTCATTTTGGATTTGTAGAACTGGCTTGAATCACACTCGTGGATTATGCTTCCTACAGAGCAAAAGAGATTGCTTCACAAGCCAAAAAGAATGAACTTCATTCTTTAAAGCCCCAAGTCAATTTTATATTCTGTGATACACAGCAATGATCTTTGTGTTATTAATAAAATTATAAAATAACCGTATTCTATGGAATGACCTGTTTAAGTTATTTAAATGAGTGTGAGGCAAACCTATTCCCAGGTCCTAGTCAAAATCAGTTGGGGACTGAGAACTGACTTTGTTGCAGGAGGGAATCTTCTTTCTTTCCTGTGTTCATGAAGCAGAAGCAGACCTCTCTGTGGAAACTATGTAACACAATGATCAAAATAGGGCATCTTTAGATTCAACAGTGTTTGGGTGCTTAAGACATTTGCCACGTGGCTGTGCATTGTGTCTAAGCACTTTTGCTAATTTTGGCCTCTGGTCTGCCCCCCGTTAGCCTCCCATAAACACCTCATTGGTTGCATGGATGTCTTGGGTGTGGCAATTGAGTGGTTCCCCTGTCCCAGTGGCTAACGTTGTGTCTAAAGACATCAGGTAGTGTATTCACAGCCATTTCCAGTCTGTCCCTGATCCTGCACTCCACACCACTGCCAAACAACTTGCTGCACACTGTCCATGAGCTCTCCCAAACCACCCGGGGAGTGGAGCAGTGAAAAATCAGTTGTTTAGCTGCAGTGCAGGATCAAGCAAACCCAACTGCTTTGCTCTCCTGCATGGGCTACAAGTCCCATAATTCCATGGGAGTGCTTCTACCAGGAGAGTTTCCAGTGTGAGTAGCAGGCAGGACCCCGATTAGCCCCTAAATCTGGAAAACAGTAATGGGGGCTAATTGCGGACAAATGTGGGTCAGAGAATGGTGTCAACACAAATTCCACCACCCCTTGACCAGCTCCTGCCATTGTTTCTGAAGATGCCCATAGCCTGCTTAGCACTAGCATCTGCTCCCATTCTGAAAAGAACATTTGTGTAATTGAGTGCCCTTCATTTTTTCCATCCTTTTGGCTCAAACTTCAAACCTGTCCAGCCCACCCTTTGAAAAATTTAGGATTCACACACTGCTGTTATAGTCTCCTGAAGTCCTATTCTCTTGCATTTCCTTCCTCCTCCTCGTCATAGGAATGGAGGAAAGAATTTTCCCTTTATGATTAAGGTGCAATCCTCTCCTCAAATTGAAGTCAACAGCAAAACTCCCATTGCCTTTAACGGTGGAGGGTTGTCTGTGAATTGGCTGAAGATTGTCATGTTCATGGAATAACTTAAAAGAAGCCTTTTTCTTCTGGAAAACACATGTGTTCATTCATACATCACTTTTTACTGTGACAAATTTCAGAGATTCTTGAATTATAATTAGGTCTGAAACTCATTGCCCCCGCATCCCAAAGAAGACAAGCACACAGAAATGGATTTGAAAGGCCGCACTCTTTATTGAATCAGAATTAAGGTCAGAGGGAGTTTCACACTCTGGATCCAGGTTCCAACATTACTAACCACTGATAAAGGGGGGCGGCCCTATGTCCCTCAGTACCACCCGGTATCACTTAAAACTATCCTAGGTTGCTCTCACCCCCAGCCGTGCAGCTGGTTGATAAGGCTCTTGCCCTGTAGCAACCCAAAGCAGGCTGGAAGATGAGGGTCCCGCTAGCCAGGACTGCTGCTGGCCTCAGCTGAGTTGCTCCTCTCCCACATCCTGGGCCTTTCACTGAACCTGGCCACCCCTGCTCTTGGTTTGCTCTGGCCCTGCCTCTTATGGAGATGTCTTCCTTCAGAACCCTAACAACTGTTAAATCAACTACCTGGACCCCTGCCAAAGACAGCTACAATTTATATATATCCTCCTAAACCTCGCCTTTCAACGTAAACACTGTGAGGAAGGTGAAAAAACAGTCACGCCAACAACCAATCATGCTGTGACTGAAATATTCCTTCCCGGCCCTCATAAAGAGCAACCAGCATAGCCCACAGTGGCATAATATCGGGCCGGTGGGTGGGTGCTTCCTTCCCTTGTGCGCTGCCAGGCCAACTGATCTGCAGCGCTGCAAGGCACAAAATGGCTCCCGCAAGTCTCGCAATGTGAAACTTGTTCTTTTCGTGCCCAAACTGCGCACTGCCTGTCCCTGGAGGCCCACCCTCTGAGCAGCGAGTGGCCACTTGTCTTCTACGGAGAGGGGGGCAGGCAGCAAAGCCCTCCCCCCCAGCATGGAACTGGCCATGGGGAGCTGGCCTGCGAGGGGGGGGAAGGGAATTCTTGTGTTTCTCAGCAAGAATCATGGTTATTGGCTCATTCTGGCAATGAAGAATGAGCCAAGAACCAGTAGTATCTCAACTGCATTCTTGCTGAGATACATGAGAACTACCCCCTCCCCCCAAGAACTAGGCATGCAAAAGAAATGGCCACCAGGACCATTGCCGGCGCACCCCCCAATGAGACACAGAGGC
>QEPC01001360.1:765746-776326 GCA_003113815.1 Sphenodon punctatus
GGGAGGGTGAGAGAGGGGACAGAGGAGGAGCGGAGTTCACGGACTGGAGTACAGAGGGAAATTAGCACAGAGAGGTAGAGGGAAGCAAGGTTGTGAAGAGCTTTATAGGTGAAGACTAGGAGCTTGTGCAGGATTCGTTTAGAAAGGGGGGGGCAGTGAAGAGAGGAGAGGAGGGGCTGCACGTGGTCAAAGTGACGGACGAGGTGGATGACCCTGGCAGCAGAGTTTTGGACAGAGATAAGGGGAGAAAGGTGAAAGCAGGGGAGGCCAGTGAGAAGGAGGTTACAGTAATCGAGGCAAGAGATGACCAGGTCATGAACAAGGGTTTTGGCAGAGGAGACAGAGAGAAAAGGGCAAAGCTTAGCAATGTTATGGAGGGAGAAGCAACAGGATTTGGCAACAGAGTTGATGTAGGGTTTAAAAGAAAGGGGTGAGTCAAAGATGAAGCCTAAGCTACGGGCTTGGGGGACAGGAAGGATGGTGACCCCATCGATGAGAATCAACAGGGAAGAGATAGAGGAAGGATGAGCGGGGAAGATAAGAAGTTCAGTTTTAGCCATGTTGAGTTTGAGTTGACATTGAGACATCTAGGTAAAGATGTCAGAGAGACAGCTGGTGAGGCTGAGTGTTTTCCGGATCCTTCAAACTTCTGTGGGATGAGTGTTTGCACTTGCAGGACTCTGCCCAAGTGCGAGAGGCATATAGTTCTTATATAAAAGGCAGTTTATTGATCACACAGTTCTTAGGCCTGTGGCAAGGCCTCTGGCCCGACTCATTTAAACATACTTTCAGTCACATCAGATCCAGCCTAGCCCAACACAGTCCTCACGCTAGCTATCATCACCTTACATCCAGGTTTCTCTATCAGCTCCAGAGTTGCCTTTCCTCAGGTCCCTTTCAGGCAGTCTACTGAAATGTGTCCTCTTGGCTGGTCCAGAACAGACTTCCCCTTCTTCCTGGGTTGGCCTCTTTTTATACTCCAGGCCATGCCCCCAACTTAACCAATTCCTGTGGCAGCCATTTTAACTCGGTCTAATTATATGTCAGGCAAGGCAACATCTTGTGGCATCACTCTGCCACAGTTATAGTTTCAGAAGTATGACACTGGACCTTAGGAAACCTATAGTAGGTAGGAACGTGCAGCATGCACATTGGTTTTGTTACTTTTTTGTTTTTGTTTCTAAAATCTTGTTTGTTTTCAGGGATTTTTGTGACCTCAGCTAATTTTTTTGTCCATCTTTCATTTTGTTTTATTAAAAATTAAAAATAAAATAAAAAATCACTGCACATGTGCAAAATGGCCATTGGACTGTTCTACACATGCACAGCCCTTTCCCAAAATGGCACCAGCAGTGCCAGTGCAAAATGGAATGAAACCAACACTACCAACACCATTTTGGGAAAGGGCGTGCATGCACAGAATGCCCCATGGGGCCATTTTGCACATGCACGGGGATTTTATATTTTTTATTTTGGTAACAAAAACAAACACTTTTTTCCTTCGTTACCATGGCCTGTCAATTTTGTATTTTAACTAATAAAATGAATGTGCTATTGTACATTTTAGTAATTAAAAAACCAAAATTAATCTCCACACCCCTAATAGGTCAGCTTCCAACGGTAACCGTTCCAAGTTCCAGGAGTCATATTTCAGAAGAAGGTCTTTGCTGGCAGTTCAACCAAAGAAGTGCTAATGGCAATCATTTAGATAATGAATGCTTTCCCTGTCAGCTTCCCAAAGATGATTAATCTAGAATAAACAAGTTCTGGAGCCCATTCTCAGAAGAGTATAATTAAAACAAATTACCTTGAAGAACATAATATTAATGATCAAACAAACTTTCCAGCCAATTAATTTGCTGAAAAAATATTCTGTGAAGGTGCAATTATATCTAGTTATGCCTGCTAGTGTTCAAACTTCTTTTATAATAAATAAAATAAATAAATGTCTCTAATTAAAGGATTTCAGATGTAGCCCAGGTTTAAATTTGGGGATATTCTAAAAACAAGTCCGTTTTTAAATCTCAAACTTTAGGAAGGAAGTTGTTGGAAGGGGAAAAAAATTTTAGATATATAAAAATATATTTTCTAGATGGTAGAAAAGATGTTTAAAAATACTGCAACTTTAATTAACTGACAGATTAATTTGCAAGTCTTAGAAAATTCAACATGTCCTTAAATAGTAAGTATAGTAATACTGGAGAGGATGCATAGTGTACTGTTTGTCATGCATATCATGGATGGCTACTTCTTATTTTTAATGCATGTGTTAGCATCATGCCTTATTGACTAACTAAACAGGAAACATCACTAAAATGGGCCTTAAAACAATTCAACAAAATAAGAAATTGCAGGGTGAGTTTTCCAGATATATTTACTTGACATGACATAATCAATATCCTCATGAAATCTCTTTCACTGTTCACTAACTTTGGTAACCTTCTGTGTATTGCCTGGGAAGAGTTTTCTGTGTGATTTTTAAAAATTGCTGAGAAATGTAATGCAGACATAGAAGTTTTAACTCATTTTTATTTGTAATATTTTATCATTCCCTTTTAACAATAACAATGGGTACTTTCAGACATGACACTAACCACCCTTTAACCACCCTTTGTGGTTATTTATGCATGTTGCAGGGCTGCATAGGGCACCAATACAGCCCTGCAACATGCATAAATAACCACCAAGGGTGGTTAAAGGGTGGTTAATGTCATGTCTGAAAGTACCCAATGTGTGTTGGATCATTCTTATCAGTATCCGTTCAGAGATATCTAACAACTGTTGATGGCATGATTTCATTACTGTCTGAATGACTACCTTGTGAATGGAGAAGTTGATGATCTTGTCCAGTCATTTCAAGCTCCTGTATTGGAGAAGCTGTTAGTGACATACCTTGGATCAGAGGTTCTCAAACTGTGAGCCAGGATCCCAGGTTGGGTTATACCATCTGCAGATGTGGTCACAATCCCTTTTGTTGGGATATACTTTTCATGTCTCTGCTGATTTCTGGAGTCATCAAATTATATTTGAGTCTCAAAGGGGAGTCTCAGGCAAAAAAAAAGTTTGGGAGCGATTACCTTAGCTTTTGTTATGTCTGCTAACATTGCCATGATACACTGTAGCATAACAGAATAAAAACAAATTGATGCTCAGAAATGTCACACATGCATTTGTTAGCATCTTCTTTGTTTGCTTTACAAGAGGAAAAAATGTGAATTGAAAGGGATATTATCACAATAACTTGCAGTTAAATACCCAAATAAAGGCCTAAAAATATTGGTGAGCTTGAACTGGCATAGGCTGTAAAATTGTACGTGATCACAATAATCAGTTGAAGATCCAGAATCAAATTCTGGAGTTAGAACTATCAACAGGTGAAATTACAGTTCTTTTGTGATTTCTGATGTTGAGTATTATAATCTGATAGTTAGACCTTACAAAATGAAGAAAAAATCTGGTACATCTATGAGAGATTTCAAATGACAGTATGCTTTAAATAATATGACAGTAACTCTTCTCCTTCCTAATAATTGGTACAGCTGGGCCTCTCACTACCCATCCTGCGTTTGTCTTAAGTTAGAAGGGACATGGCAATTAGATGCTTGATACCACAACCATGATCTCCTTGGAGGCTGGAATGTGCCTAATCAATGTATTAAAACACAGTTTCAATTAGGGATATAATTTCCTGGAAGCATGAAATGGCAATCTGTTTCCTTTAATGAAGTTTATTTTCCTGGATTGGACATGCACATCAGTTCCTTATGCTGGGTCGGTTGTGAGTGCTGGTCTGCTGGTGCTCACTCATTTATGAAAAGGAACAATTAACATATGTTTAAATAACAACGTTGAAACAAAATTTCTATGTGAGAATAATAATTTAAAAAATCTTCATACCCATGTCCCTTCAGCTTGGCATGTCCCTTCTAATCTAAAACAAACACAGGATGGAGAGTAGGAGGGGCCAAGCTGTAAAAAAAAAAAAAAAAAAAAAAAAGGGGGGGGAAGAGTTTTTAAATAAATAAATAAATGTATTAACAATTTATGGAGTATTTAATATGAAAAATTGGAAATTAGCTACAGAGTTAAAGGCCATTTTTCCATGGGCCCCGCAGAGGGGTGTCTGTGTTCGCGCCGGTGCATGTGCATTGGGTGGGGGACGGGTTCATATGGGCACACATGCATCCCCATGCCCCCACCCATCAACACACATGGAGCAACCTCTGTTTTCAGCGGTTTCTCCATGCGTGTTGATGAGTGGGGGATGCGTGTTTGGCGGGAGTGTGCACACCCCCCCACTCACTGCATGTGCACCCACTGCATCTTTAAATGGGACTCACCCACGTATGAACATCACGATTTCTGAGTTTTCATGCATGGGTGCATCTTGTGTGAAAAGGGCCATAGTTATCTGTTGATATTTTTAAAAATCTGTTTAAAAAAACAAAACAACTTATAAAGTGAAATGAACTGTCAATCTAAAGGTTCTTACCTACATTTTTTCCTCTCACATTAGCTTATTTAATCGCTACAAATGTTACTATTAGATATGAGACCAAACCAAACACTCCAGAACCAAGACACACCTGTAATATAAAGAGATTCAGAATTGGAGCCTAGATATAGATTCAGATTGTGCAGCTGGTCCTTCTAGCTGTTACGTAGTGCTCAATCAAACCTTCTTCTCTGCTATACGCTCTTGAATTTTGATTAATGCTCAGAAGATTTTCTGAAGTGATTAGTGTGACCAAAATGCATCTGAACTGTAAAAATGCTATTGAAAAGAGAGGACAATATTGTGCCATGTTCTTTTACATTGGGTACACACCCATTTCTTCTGCATGTTTTCTGTTTCATCCTGGACCTTCTGTGTGTCTAAATCACTCACCCAGATTTTAAACATCTGGCTCTTTGAACTTCTGCATAGACCTTCTCCCAGAACTTTTGTGTGTAAAACATTCTCCTAGTAAACTGCTTTGCTCTAGGCAGCTGTGGTCACTTGGTTTCCATGGCAGCTCCTCATGTCTACAGCTGCAGCTACTTTAGGCTGCCTCAGGGCAGTGTTTGTGTGAAGAATGCCTCTGGAACTTACTTGAAGACTTGTAAACCCAGAAGATAGAAAGACCATCACTTTAAGGTGTGTGTAAAAATGCCCACTGTGTGGCTTAGAAAAGACATGTTGACACAGATGTGCAGTCCTTTTTGTCTTACTGCAGAAAATGTATACACATTTCTATTGTATTAAACATCATACACAGTAAAAAGTTTCAAAATATTTAGTGAAGATTTCATACAGAGGAAAGTCAATGTTTATAGAGAGAGGAAATAAACTGCCTGGCCCCCATTTATCTGAAAGACCACCTGTCCTACCATGTTCCATTGCGGCCCCTAAAGTTGGCCAGGAGTTCCCTCTTGCAGTTTCCTGTACCACCCTTGTTCATAGGACAGGGGTATGTAAGAGGGTGGTCTTGCTTGCTGCCCCTAGTTTTGTGGAACTCCCTTGCCCGAGAGGTTCCCCTGAGCCTGGGCCTAAGCATCTTCCAGAGGCAGTGCAAAAATTTACTTGAAAAAACATTTTGGCATAGGGGTGTGTACCAGGGACACATGTCATTTTTTGTTTTCCTTTTAGTTTTTCATTATTAAAAACTTTCATTTTCATTATCATTATTAATGAAATTTTGTTTTTGTTATCCGTATTCATTTTGAGTGACAATTAAGATTTTGTTTTTGGTATTTGTAGCAGGGAGCAATCCTTTGGGGTTGCTGCCCCTTTAAGAAGGGGACTGAGTGGATCAGCCAGAGGGCTGAGCGCCCACAGAGGCATGGCAGACACAGCCCCTAGCTGGGGACCAGCCTGTGGGGTAAACAGGCTGAGAAAGCCTGGGACAGAGTGGGCAGGTTAGTGGCCTTTTAAGGCTGAGGAAAGGAAGCCTGGCCATGGCCACTGTTCCTGTACATAAGGAGAGCAAGGCAGAGAGGAAGGGAGTCTCTGCCAGGGAGCTGAAGGAGCAACATCTCTCTGAACAAGCCTTCCTACGCTACTCTATCGAAGGTGCTGAGGGTCGGAGAGCCAGAGGGACCCAGGCAAGTGGAGAGGCTGTGCCCAGAAGGGAGCCTTTTGCCTGGGGATGGCTTGACCAGAGCCTGGGGCTTGGAGGCCTGGCTAGATGGACCAGGGGGTTTGATATAGTGGTTCTCCTGTGCTTGAGAAAGACAGACCTGGGCCTGCAGGGTGGAGGCGACTTAGCGGTCAGCCCCAGGCACACTGGACACAGGTTGTGTCTAATAAAGGACTGTGGACTAATACCCTCTGGACTGTGTGGTGTGTCCAGAGAGGGTACCCCCTTACGTGAAGAGGGGGATTCAGCTGAGGCTTGAGGCTGAAATGGCATAGCAGAGGGATGAGCTAATCCCCCAGAGTGTGACCCCAGCGCCTTGTGTGGCCCTGGGGAGACCCCCTGCTACAGTATTGTTTTCATTTTGGGCTGTCATCAGTGGCAGAAATGCCAGCAGACACCTGCCCCAGACTTCTCAGAAGTTGAACTCCTTCCTCCCTTTCTCATTATAATGCAGTAGCAATAAGTTTACAATGACAATATGAAAAATTACTAATATGTATGTCTAACCTACACCTAATAACCTATACTATATGCAATATATTCCTAAGTATCTATATCAATTAACTTTATCTGCTATGTGTTCTATGTATCTATCTTATTCCTACCCTATAATGCTAATCTATATAATAAAAAACCGATTATATCTATTAATATCTATATAATATTTAATCTGTCTATATATACAACTAATATCTATAATATGGACAGGAGGAGACGGGAAGGAGAAAGAGATTAGATACTCTATAGTTTTTTTCCTATCTATATTATCTATATCTGTAATCTCTCTTTCTAGTTATAGGGCGGGGGGCGGGGAGGAGGAGACAGGGAAAGGTAAAAGGTAAAATAAAGGGTGTAAGGAAAGGTAAGGTATAACACTGAGGGCTGGGGAAGATTTTTAGTGCAAGCACCAGAGTTCTGTAAACACAACTTGACAGAGGAAGAGCTAACCCAGAACAAGAGTCAAACAGTCTGGCCCTGCAACATAAAGGGTTGCAGTACCCTCCCCAGAGCCCCCATGATTGGTTCTAGGAGGCAAGAGGCATTGAGCAATCACAGGGTGCCATTCAGCTGCCTGGGACCTGCTTGCGCTGGTCGTTGGCCAGCAATTACATCCATCAGGTCCTACTTCTCCCATCAGAGGCCCAGTTCAAGAGTTCAACATTGTTTCTGGCTCCGAGATGTCTGCTCCTTCCTCCCCTCTCCACATTTCCCTCCAAAAAATACCTGCCAGACAATAACAAAAACCAATAACAAAAATTTCGTTATCCTTATTTTGTTATTATTTATCATCATTATCATTTTTGCAATAACGATCACAAAAAGTGAAGAATATATTATCAGTATAACAAAAATGAAGTGCACACCCCAAATTTGGCGAGTGGGATAGGGGTTGGTTGGAGGTTGACGGTTGGGGGAGTTTTGGGGGGTAAGGAGCGGAGTTGTTGTTTGCATTTTATTATTGTTCTATTGTCATGATTGTTTTGTTTTTATGGATGGTAAGCCACCCTGAGCCATTGCGGAAATATAAACTCAAACATAAATAAATAAATAAATAAATGAAATTAGGTGTTATGGTTAGGTAATGTTAGGAGACCAGTGACTTTGTATAAATTGGTGGAGTGGCTTAGCAAAAGGAGAACACATTTTTAGGAAGCCGTGCTGGTGCTATCCTTGTGGCAGGATAGCTGACCGTATCAAACAGTGGTGGATCTGATTCTGAAATAAAGGGAAAACGTGTGGGGCACATAGGAGAATACAATAGTCTGTTTATTCAAACAGCAACCTTCAGTCCTTGTCTTTTCCCCACTATCAAAGGCTGCATCACAAAGAAGAGAAGGATACCGTTTTCAGTTCATGCATTGTTCCTCACCAGAGCCACGGTGTCTGCTTCCTCCTTTCATGCTCCTTAACAGCATGACAGGGAGGCCTTCAGCATTAGTACTGGGGTTCTTCCACTCTAGAGAGCTCCCAGTGGAGTCCAATCAGAGCTCTAGGCCATTTTGTTTTATACAGAGGCCTGCTTCAGACCGAATCAACCTTCTGAAGTACAGTCTTCTGCATTCCTGGTATGGACATGGATACTCCAAAGCAGCTAGTCATAAAGCATCATTACTTCAATTGTCTCTTATATTTTTACATGTGTTTGTAATAGTGATTATTATTATTATTTATTAATTAGGCATCAGGAATGTACCTGATGCTGTACAATTGGCCTACAAGAAGCTTACAAACTTACAATCTAAGAAAGAAAAAGGTGGGGAGACAAGGGAGAGGTGAACATAGGGAGAGACAAGGATACATACATGAAATTAAAGGTGCAATGCTTAATTTAGGGTGAACACAACAGGCTTCAGGAGTCTCATGTTCAGTCTGGGTAGCCCCCACTCAGGGGATTTCACACAGCAAACCCAATATATGGGCAGGTGCCGTGCTCTGCCCACCTCCACAACCTTCTCATGACTCACAGCCATGGAGAATTCTGGGTCCAGGAAGCACCCCTTGCTGTTTGCTACCTGTTCTTTTGGAGTGTCATTTCTGAGTGCTTCAAAATATAACTAAAAATTAGAGAGCAGAGAGCATGCACACTGCTCCGACCATTGGGACTGCTTTAGGTGCTTTGCCCGCTTGGAGACCATGCACACCCTAATATACAGGGGTGGACATTTGGGTGAACATTGGTCCAGATTTCCCCACAGAGTGGGCCTGTGATGTCCCAGGACTCGGCATTAGGTGACATCTTGTGGCCACCTAATAAACCGGCAGCGAACGCTGGGTGAACACCTTCCTGGTGTGGGCTATCAACTCATTTATAAAACACCTTTAGTTACAGGGATGAGAAGGATTCCGCGAATCCGCATGAGGGAGAGAAGAGGAGACAATTTTCTCCTCGTAATGAGCTAGGGAAAGCCTGATGGAAGAGGTATAATACATGTACATGTCAGCATTACATTTAACACAAGCAACAGTAAACAGTACAAGCAAACACTTTAAGTAACAACTGTATTTGGATTGTTGTTTATAGCAGAGATCATATTTGAGCCATAAACAAAATATTAGACTGTGGTCCTGTCACAATCCTTTTCCAGGGTTTCCCTTTGACAATATGGCTGTGGATAAGAAATTTGGTGTCTGACGGTGATTTCAGAAGTGACGCGTTCCAATTCACCACAGTGAATCCCACCCCGGTGTGAACGGATTCACCACGGGCTGTGGTGACACGTGCGGCGCCAACAGAAGTGACAGGATCGTGACCACTGCCCAGGGGCAATCAGAGAGAACATGGGCTGGGGGAACACAACAGACATGCAGTGGAGACGGGGACCACGGTTCGAGCCCCGGAATTCACCATGGCTGCGGGTTTCCGTTCAGAAGTTACTTTTCATTCACCCCTGCTGTGGTGATCATTCACCACACTTCTGGACCTCCTCCCACCCCAACCTCATGAAGCGTGGTTAGCTTCACCCCGGGCTGCGTTTGACTGTGGTGAACATTGGATACGAGCAAACAGACATGCACAGTGCTTTCACCACCACCCGCGTTTGACTGAGGTTGACCATGGTGGACATTCGCCACGTCACTTCTGAAATCACCCTGAGTGAGAAGAAATGCTCTTGAGATGACAAATTGTTGTTGGTATGGGAGGCAAAATTAAACTGGTTTCTAACTGTTTTGGACCCAAAAGGGTCCTAAAGGAACAGCTTTTAGGAAGGGAGGTGCCTCTGAGAAATGCACTTCCTGCCAGCTGGTTCATATCTGTAGTTGAAATGACAGGCATTGAAAAAGCAGCAGGTGCTGATTTGACTGACTGGTTTTCTTACAATGTGCATGAGTGTAAACCAGGGACTATGGCTGAAGAGGCAACTCCGTTTTCTGTTCCGCTATTTCATTCCACCATTTTGGAATTGCCCGCAACTTTCCGCAGTTTTTCCTCCGGCATTCCACTAATTGAGAAGCTGTCGGAACAGTCTCGGAAACTGTCAGAACAAATATTGTTGTAATATTTTCGTAGCGGGTGGAAGTAGTGGAATGAAAGTAGCGGAACGGCGGAAGTAGCAAAATGAACATCTCTATTGCACAGTGCCATTTGTTGTGGAAGAGCTTTTTCCATCTGAAAAAGCTACAGCAGTGCTTTGCCATTTCAGCCCTAGCAGGGATCGATAATCAGTGTGTTCTTCACATTGGCAGCAGTGGTAAAAATGCAGTGAACGCAGGTCAGTAGCGTAAAGGGTTAGTACTATATGGTATGGGTGCAAAGAGACCTTTCTGTAGAAGGACTGTAGTAATTGGGTGTCTTCAGACGTTACGAGATCACGCTCAACCACACTGAACCATGCTCAACCCCCCCGTGGGGCCAAAGGGCCCTGAACGTCTGTTCGGCGTGCGCCAGATGTTCATCACGCTCAACACCCACATGGGGTCAGGTCCAACCACGCTTCCCTGGCTAGCCGGGGGAAGGTCCCG
>QEPC01001360.1:798918-812652 GCA_003113815.1 Sphenodon punctatus
ACAATGATGCACAAGACCTCACAGAGGGATTCACACACAATGGGTAAGAGCAGTTGCTCCCACAGCTTCCTGTGGCCGCACCACAGGCTATATATCCACCTGTGGCCAATCAGGAAGCCGGGAGCCAAAGTTAGGGAGACAAGGCACAGCTGGGAAGAGGCGTGGTCACACAGGAGGGGGGCGGAGAGATGAAAAAGAACCCAAGCAACCGAAGCTGACCATTATCCCCACCCAGAGTGGCACTAGCCCTTAAGGCAGTGCGCCAAACCCTCCAGGGCTGGGGGTGCAAGACCCAGTCCTGACACTATAAAACCTCCAAGTTAGCTTGGGCAAAAGTGATCCAACTGAATCATAATACTGCAAAAAAAACAAAACCTCAAGAACCCTACTCAAATCTGGCTCACCAAAAAAATTCCTTTCCAACCCTAATGAAGACAATTCACATAAGTGTGCAGCATTAGTTTAAAGGCGGGTGGGTGGGATGCTTTTCTCCCTCTCTACAAACTGCGCCAAGTGGCGCGGCTATTGAATTTAAATCTCATGTTTCGTGAGACTCTCCTCTTATTAAAAAAAGGGGCGGGAGAGTCAAACAGCTGAAACTGCTCAGCTTTCCCCGCCCCCACAAGAAAGAGAGATGCAGCTTCCAGGGAAATGGCAGCCGTGAAGCTGCTTTCAGCAGGGGATTGCTCAATCCCCTCCCCTTCACTTTCCCTGCCTTTCATCCCGCCTTGTCAGGTGAGTGTTCACAAACCCCACTTGTCTCTAAGTGGTGAACAGGCATTGTTGATATTTTAAAATGGAACTTTTTGAGCTGGAAATATAGTATGACTCTCCCCTCTGGTTTGATGAGTATAACTCTTAGAATTCAGTGGGTGTTTTCAGACATGACACTAACCCCAGTTTAACCACACTTGAACATTTCTTATGCATGTTGCAGCGCTGTATTGGTGTCCTATGCAGCCCGGCAACATGCATAAGAAATGTTCAAATGTGGTTAAACTGGGGTTGGCGTCATGTCTGAAAACACCCAATGTTGTCACTTGGAGGTGCAAAATCAGAATTCCTTTTTTTGTGAATACCCTGAAATAGTCACATAAAATTTGCTATATCATTGTAAAGGATGCCACAAAGAAGGCAGTGGACTTTGTCACAGAACAAGAGGAAATGGGCTTAAATTACAGCAGTACAGAGATGTGGGGTGGAAAATTTTCTGCAAATTTTTTTTCCACCACCAAATATTTCCATGGAAAATTTTCTGCGGCTTCTATTAATGTGTGGGGCTACTTTAGAATAACTGTGGGGAGACCAAGACCATTTTTAGATGAGGAGCGCTGAAGCGCCTCCTGAACGCTGCATTCAAAGACAAGCCACCGGAAGTGACGTGTCCCCATTGCCGCCGGCGGCGGCGGGGGGGAGACACGGAGCTTTCAAGTGGCGCGTTATGAAGACTTGAATTTTCTGGCTTTCAGAACGCGCCACTTGAAAGCCCCGTGTCTTCCCCTGCCGCTGCCGCCGGCAATGGGGACACGTCACTTCCGGCAGCTTGTCTTTGAACGCGGCGTTCAGAAGGCGCTTCAGCGCTCCTCGTCTAAAAACGGTGCAACATTCTCTTGGGATAGCTGTTCTTATGTGAGCAAGTCAGATGAATCTGCTCTACTAGGCTCTTTCTTATTTCCCTGAGGGAAGGGAGCACACTTGATTATTAGTCTTTTCCTTTTGCTCTTTCAACCTATGCTATTCCTTGCTTTTTGTCTTTGTCTCAGAGGAGGAACTGCTGGGGATATCCCAAATCCCTGTTTCAATTGGCTCCTTCAGAGTGGCAGTAGTAATAAAACTTCGCAAAGCTCACTATTTTTTCTTTGCTCCTACTGGGGAAACATACTAGAAAATCACCTGGCACAGCTAAGCAAAGTTAAGAATTTGCTGTGTGCAGAAGCAGTCCTGATAAAAGATTGGTCATTCATGAATGTGACAGAAGATAGGTACTGTCTCTTGACCTATTAGTGCTTCTAGTGGTGTTGACAGCATGCTTTGTCTCTGCTACTCTTTCCCTTATGTTCCCAACTGGAGCAATATTACTGCTCTCTCAGTAGGATCATCAGCAAAGATGGAAGATGGGTGTCTGTCTTGCTGTGTAAGGTGCTCATATCAGGGCTTCGGCAGTATTTTGCTGTGTCTGGGAAATTATGATAGTGAAAGGGAAACTGAAACATTGTGTGTTTGCTGATTTTTTTCTCTCCCCCCTAATCAAATATTGCAGTTGACACTTGGCAGGCTACTGGGAAAACTTTGAGCTATTACAACATGTAAAATTAATATGGTGAATTGTCTAGTGTTGTTTACTAAAGATATATGCCAAGCATGCCAAATCACACCACAGTCTATCTAAGGGATTGGGAAAAGTTGCATAGAAAAAGTTTCTGAGCAAAAAAATAATAATATGCAAATTGTATGCAAAATTAGGATGGGGAAATTTTCCCCAAAATTTTTCAATTAATTTTTTTCTGGAAAACCCACATCACTGCAGCACTGTAGATTTGATTAAATATTTGGGGTGGGGAAGCTTCCTAACTGTGAAAACTGTTGGGCAATGGAATAAACTGTCCAAGGAGGTTGTGGTATCTCCTTTTCAAAACCCAGCTGCTGGGCAAGCATCTGTCCACCATGCTATAGACAGGACTATCCTGCCATAGAGCAGGGGGGTTAGACTACATGACCCTATGGTCCTAAAATTATGCTGTTCTATGACTCATAACACTGAAATATTCATGAAGACCAAACCAAAAAGTGACACAAATACAAGAAAAGCAAGATAATTTATTATTGCTGCAAATATTCTCTTTCGTAACACATGCTTACTGTTTTTGTTGGGTCTGGTATTGTTCTCATGTCTATGGTTGTTAGGTCTTTTATTTCCTGTAATATCACTTTTGATATATGTTACCTTCCAAAATGATACAACTTAATGAAGAAAATGTCATTTAATTATTTAGCACTGAACTCATAATTCATAGTAAAAAGTGGGTGTGTCATCCTAATATTGCAAGGAAACGAAATGTCCAAAAGCTACACCAGTTGTATTATTCTGTTCAGTAACAATATTAAATTTCTGTATTTTTTGTTGCAGATGAAAGAGAAGATGTTCAAAAGAAAACATTTACAAAATGGGTAAATGCACAGTTTACTAAGGTAAGAATATAACATTTTCCTTAGTTAATCAGAGGTTTATATCCTGTAATTTAGGACCCCTTTTCAGACCGGCTCTGCAACTGCAATTGTTGCAGAAGCTTTAAGTGAGCTCAGCCGGGTGCTGAATGCTGCTGGTGGCAAGGACTTTGAAAATTTGGCTGCTTTGTTTAGATGATAGTGAAAAACGTTAAAGCTGTTGTCTACCCTCTCTTGTTTGTTCTTTTGTCATTGGAAAGCTTTGGAAATGATGGAAGGGAGAACTCTGGGCTACTTATTTTTAAGAAAATTATAGATATAAAGCAATTTCAGTGTGTACAAGATTATTTTATTTGTATGCAAGTTTTATTTCAGGTTATTTTATAGAAATAGGACGTTGATTACGCTATTGAGAGTCAGTAAAATTTAGCTCCCTAAGTGTCATATATTCTTTAAAATCTCTTCTACAGTCATTTACAGAGTTACTGGAAAACAAGGTATGGAGTTCTAATAGTATATGAGGTTTGCTTCCATCTCTCTATCAATACTCTTTAAGAGAGAAGCTCTTCAGAGTACAAATCCAGACTTGATTTTCATGGTTGCCAACACTCCCAATTAGGACTCAAACCCAAAGGCCATCAAACCTCTTGAAGTTAGGATCTCAGATTTTTTGTCTTGAACACATGTGTACTTTCCAGCTCTGGTCATCGGCATCAGTGGTAACTTTGTTGGAAGTGATGCTAATTCAGTAGTGCTAATGCATTTCCTCTTGATAATGTGGTTAATAGTTTGTCATTTGGTTAATAGTTTTTGTTTGCACCAGATAGTGTGTGTGACTATTTTAAATGAATAGCCTTGATTGCAGAATTGAGTTGGATCACTTCTGAACATTTCAGAAATGTGTCTTATTAAGAAGATTAGCTTTAAGGGTCTGTATTAATTATAAACAGATGATAAACTAGGTTGTGTTACTACGTTTTCTTAGAAGGAGCAGAGTACAGCTCATTAATCAAGTATAAAATATTTAGGGAGGGATGAATCAATCTGGCGGGCGGGTGGAAACGAAAGCTAGAGCTGGGCTGGAAATTAAAACCCTTGTTTCAGTGTCTTCACATCTCAGGAAGGCAAACAAAGTCCTCAGAAGAGTCCTTTGTCTTCAAAAGTGTTTTTCTGAGTTGTTTCCACACAAGGGCAACCAGTTCCCCATGTAAACAAATTACCTATGGCACCCAAGATTCCCAGCCGGGCTCGGGATCGCTTAGCTTCCAATATTGGATGGGATTGGGCATGTTCCATCTGGTGTAGCCATAGGCACACAAATGACCAGCTCCCTTTCAATACTCTGTTCTGAACTGAATCTCTTGCACTACTGACTTTGATGTCTTTTTTATGATAATAATGTGACAATAATACTCTATATTCAACTAATAATAATCTGATCATAATGAATCATTTTAAACTTCACAACCTCTTACATGCTTTCTGTGTATTTTAATCATGTTTAACTTTCATAGAAATACATATGTCTGTGAACTGAGCGAGAACCTGAGGGTCTGTTAAAATTTGCACTATTCAATAAGGACCAACATCTCTACAGTTGATAGAGGGATTACTAATGAGAAAACTATAGCCAAGGATTCATAGCAGCACTTAATGAATGGTGGGCCAGATCACTCATATCAGCAGACTTACATTAGTTTATGCCAGCTGAGAATTTGGCCTTATAGTGTATCTGCTGGCTTTCTAGTACTATAAGATTTTTATTTTATTTTATTTGGAATTACTTTACAGTTAATCTGCATGATCTTGGAAGCAGTGTTAATTTATGGGACGATTCAAGTCAATTTAGTATCTGGTGTATAGAAAGTCTGTAATATCTGTGGAAATTGGGCTTTTGACCTTTATGTGGAGGATACAAGGATGAGGCAGTGGCTTGATTCCTGCGTCAAAGGCATAGAAGCTGTGTTTTCCTTGTTCAAATGTTAACAAGTAAGGACTAACTCATACCAATGGGACTAAGAGATGCTGAATTAGTGACGGATGCTAGGCTTATTTAAAACCCCTTTATAAAACATTTATAATAATGTTTGTTTTGCATTAGAGCTTCAGACGGTGGTATTATTAGACATCGACTATTGCAGCAATAATATTACACCACTGTTACGTTTGTCATTTTGATTTTCCACCCGGAAATACCATTGTTTTTCTTTCAGTTTGAAACCATATATACAATTGAAAGTATCTTGCTTTGTCCTCTCTTCTGGAAAAATAACAATAAAAAGGCTGCCCCGCAAACATGTAGGGAAGCCTCTAGTGGCACAGGAAATCAGAAGTTCTTGATTCAACATTGGTTCACTCTCTAGGAGAGTTAAAACATTTTAAAAGTGTTTAGCTGATTAGTAGTAGGATTACTCACAAGCAAGAGGTTTTGAGATAGCAGTCTTAGGCTTGATCACTTTTGAAAATTAGATGTCTAGGTACGTTATTAAACCTTGATGTACCTCAGCTTTCTTTAAAAAATAAAATAAAAAACATGCCAATCTTCTTCAAAGGGAATAAGAAATAGATTTTCATAGGTGAAAATGGCACTTACCAATTTAGACTTTGTACAATCTACAATCTTGCTAGGTAGAAATTCATAGTACCCCCACAAACCTCCTGACATCATGTCATGTCCCTTATATCAATCACCATTACATAGCAATTTGGATGATATGGGTTAAAGTAGGGTGATTACATTTAATTTGTAGCTCAGTTGATTGCTACAAATGGTTGAGGACCTAAATTCTATTAGTTTTCATTAGAAGTTAGACTCCTCAGTGCCATTAAAGACTGAGAAAATTGACCAATTAATATTATTATTTACATAGCACGAGGAATATACCTGACACAAAACAATCAGGAATTAGATACAGGTCACATCCCCAGGGACTGTAAAACCTGCAACTCTTATTTAGGAATACACTGTGAAACTAGGGCTGAAGCAAGAATCCCTTTTGATTCTCGTGAGAATCTTGTAAGATTTTGTGCTGGAGACATACGGTGATTTTAGATGTGATGGGCCCAGAGGCCTGCCACACTCAACCACAGTCCAGGATCTATTTCGGATCCCGGACAAGAATCAGTCCGGCCATCCATCAGACATGCCGGCTGATTTCTACAGGGAATTGGGATGGGGCTGCATGGCACGACGTGCAGCCACACAGCCCCACCCCACCCCCCATGCACCCCCGACTACAAGCCCTCCGGGAGATGGGTGGGCATAGCAGGCAATGCGGCTGCTGTGCTCAATCCCGCATCATGGTCTGGGCCATGATCCGACCTGCCAAAGGTAACAGACGTTACTTTCTGCCAATTCTGGACAGTGGCCACTGTGACCACGGTTTGGGCCCAATCCCACCACGATTCTGGACTTCCAGGCAGCTGGAGGTCCAGAATCATGGTCAAAATGATTTCTGCCAGAGGTTCACTGTGGTGAACATCTGGCTGAAATCATTTAGACATTACGGGACTTTTGGTCACCACAGGGGTTTCACTGTGGTCGTAACATCTAAAATTACCCATAGATCTCACTGAGATTTCAGTCTCAGTGTGAAATCTCGTGAGGTATCTTGTTTAAAAAAAAATAAAAGAACTGTGCATGTGCAAAATGGCCACCAGGGCCATTCTGCACATGCAAAGCCCCTTTGCAAAGCCCGTTTCCAAAATGGCGCTGACAGCGTCACCACCATTTTGGAAAAAGGCAGCCAGTCTGTGGATACACAAAACGGCTACAGCACTTGCACAGAACAGCTGCCTTTTTTTTTCAAAATGGCAGTGATGGTGCTGGTGCTATTTTGTCAAAGGGCTTTACATGCACAGAACAGCCTCAGTGGCCATTTTGTGCATGATCAGTTCTTGCTTTTTATTTTGAGTTGGGGGGGGGGGTTGGTTTCCCCCCCTCATGCTTCTTGACAAGAATGCCATCAAGATGCTGCTAATTCTCTGCTCTTTCTTTTTTCTCAGAATGAGCCGAGAACCATGATTCTTGACAAGAAACATGAGAATCATGAGAATGAGTTTCAGCCCTACATGAAACCCTTATTTCTATGGGTGAACACTTCTTAGCTTAGGTAGTTTCGTTGACCTCAGTGGTGTTTTTTATTGAGGAGTTTATCACTGGACAGCCGTATTCAGCAAGGAGATGACTGGGACACTGCTTACTATTGAGAGACAAACATTATTTTTGGTAGTTACAGGGTGTTTTTAAATGAGCAAGACTTGTGTGGGGGGGGGCATGGCTGCTGCTGATAAGCTGCAGAGCACTGACTCACATGGAGTTAGTGGAGAGGGATGCTAACAGGCAGCTCCTAGCGTGGCTATCACAGCAGCCACCTCACACTCCCCCTGCCATAGATCACTGGGGACGGGGAAGTGTGCTGGACTGGCCTTGTCCCGGCCGTAAGTGCTGGAGAACTGGACTCCCTGGCACTTGCTGCCAGTGACTTGCACAGACTGTGTCCCCTGCCCACACTGCCTTCAAGCAGGGGACCCATCTGCTGGTGTGAGTGGCCACCCCAGGCAGGGCATACATAGGCACTCATTGCCACACACTTTTTTGGCTTGTCCTGCATGGGGCATTCCAAATTTTTCAGCAGCGTCCTACGAGTGGCCATGAGTGGGTCCTGAGTGGCCACGGGAATGTACATTATCCCCTACTCCCTCCACCTTCAGATGGACGGTTGGATAAGTGGCTTCCTGAGTAGCCATGCATGATAGCATCTCATTTAAAAACACCCACTATTACCCATTTATGAAATCTTACATTTGAGTCCTGGCACATTACTGAGTCTGGAGCATAATTTAATAATATAGGGGCCAATCCCAGGTTTGCACGCACACCTTTTTTGCGTTCCACACACATGCAGTGCATGTGCATACCAAGCACAGAACCACATGTGCACCATGTGCATAGTATGCATGTATGCTGCGCACTCTGTGTGTGTCTGTTTTGCATTTGGTGCACATACACAACCAGCACATACAGTGCATGTGTGCTCCTTCAAATGGCCTATTGTTTCACTGTCAACGGGGGAGAGAAGCTTTACGTCTAACAAAGTTAATTCATAATATAATGAGGTGCTTCTCATACATAAGTGTAGAGGTACATAATTGTAATGTAGGAGCATATTGTATCTCTCTTCTTCATTAATGGTGTTCACTATAACTAATATATCCTGGGAGTGGCGTGGTTTGTTCCCATATATTATTATATATATTTTTTACATCTGGACTTCTTATCATTTCTAAATGACAATGAATTGATCAACCGTGATTCTAGTGTTCATGTGCAGACATAGCTGTTATAACAACACTTTACATTTAGAGACTATGAAATATTTTGTAGCAAATACCTTTAAATTGCCTAAATTGTTTTCAAAATTCTGTAGAAGAATTTGCCTACGCTCAGCATTTAAGCATCTGTACTGCCACATTCCATAATACCCTCTACATTCTAAAATTATTTACGGCTGAATCTTGCTATAGTGAAAGTGTATAAAATAAGCTACTTATAAGTGGCAACTGATTTTGAAATGCAAACTTGTCCAGACAATGCCAGGAAATCAGTGCACTCTCATAGGACAAAAGAAAACAACAAACATTCACCAGGTGTTGAGAATAATTTATTTCACTGCCTCATGATAGAAGGAGCATTCAGAATAAACAAGTAAAATTCTAATGTCAGTTGCAAAAGGGATGCACATTGAAAGACAAGGCAAATAGTTAAGCAACTTGGGTTCTGTCAGCTCTAATTGTATGCCATGTTCCAATGAATAATTTTAGACTCTGAAGTGTTGCTCAACATTGTGACTTTTAAGTGGGTTGCATACAAGAAATAATTTGTGGATGAGCATTCAACATTTAAACCTCAAATACTGCAATTCAGACTTTCTTTTCTTATATACGTATTTTCAAATGAATGAGATTTAAATTGATTGGCGGCCTTTACAATAATGCAAGACAAATAGTGGGGGTTGTTAATCAAACTAAAAAACAACTTACTGTATTATGGTAAAGCAGCATTTAAAAGTACAACAGTGCATTTTCAAAAATGCCCATCCATCGCAGTTATATTTTAGCCTAGTTTTTCCCTATGGATACAAGGCTTATGGTGTGTGTGTGTGTCCATATCATAGAATCATAAACTTCAGCGAAGGAGACATAGCCCACCACCTCCCTAAACAATTTGTTCCACTGTCGAACAGCTCTTACTGTTAGGCAGCTCTTCCTAACGTTTAACTAAAATCTGTGTTCTTGTAATTTTGCCCATTATTTCTAGTCTTGCCTTCAGGGGCAAGAGAGAACAAGTCTTTGCCATCTTCTCTGTGACAACCCTTAAGGTAGTAGAAGACCGTTATCATGTCTCCCCTTAGTCTTCTCTAGGCCAAACATACCCAGCTCCTTCAACCTCTCATCACCTCCCTCCAGATTGATGAGGAGTCATCACCTCCCTCCAGATTGATGAGCACTCTTTGAGTGCGGCTCTTTAACCAGCTGTAAATCCACCGAATGGTATTTTACCCGCTTATCAACAAGGATATAATGGGGGACTTTGCCAAATGCTTTCCTGAAACCTAGATATATTATGTCCACAGCATTCCCATGATCCACTAAACTAGTAACTCGATCAGAAAAGATAAAAGTTTAGTCTGGCATGACTTATTCTTGACAAATCCATGCTGGTTTCTAGTAATCATTGCATTGTTTTTTAGGTGCTTACAGATTGACTTTTTAATAATCTGTTCTAGTATCTTTCCAGCTACTGATGTCCCAGATCCTCCTGCCTCCCCCCACCCTTTTGAAGACAGGGACATCATTTGCCCATCTCCAATCTTCTGACACCTCACTCATTCTCCAAGAGTTCTCAAAGATGATAGAGCTTCTGAGAGTACATCAACAAGTTCCTTCAGTCGCCTAGGATGTAATTCATCCGGCCCCAAGGACTTTAACTTGTTTAGAGTAGGTAGGTATGCTCTGACCAGCTCTTTATTCTGAGCTGCAATACTTTCCCCTCATCATTCATGCGACGTGTCAGGTTGGACACAGTTTCCCTTTTGGTATAAGATGGAGGCAAAACAGGAGTTCAGGAGTTCAGCCTTTTCTTTGACACCTGTTAACATTTCCCCATCTTCACCAAGCAGTGGACCTACCACTCCCTTTTTCTTCCTCTTACTTCTAACATACCTGAAAACCCCCTTTTTGTTGTTCTTAGCATCCCTTGCTAGCCTCGGCTCATTCTTTTCTTTTGCCTTCCTGACACCACCCCTATGTTCTTTGTGACTTGTCCCATCTTCCATTTCTTATATGTGTCCTTTTTCATTCTCAGCTCATCAAAAAACTCTTTGTGCAGCCACACTGGTTTCTTTAGATACCTCCCATTTTTCTTTCTCATTGGAGTTGTTTGTGATTGTGCATTCAGTATCTCATTTTTTTTAGAAGCTCCCACACATCTTGGACTCCTATTTCCTTTAGTTTATCTAGCCATTGGATCCTGCCTAGCATTTATCTGAGTTTTTAAAATCAACGTTCATAAAGTTCAAGATACACTTTTGACTATGCTCACCTTTACCTTTTCTTAAGGTCATGAATTTCAGCATTTCATGATCACTTCCTCGGACGTTTCCACTACTTTCGCCTCGTCAACCAAGTTTTCCCTGTTGGTTAGGATCAAGTCTAGGATAGCAGATCTCCTTGTTCCTTCCTCCACCTTCTGAAAGAAGAAGTTGTCAGCAAGACAAGACAAGAATTTATTGGACATTTCTACCAGATTTTGTCTTCCAGCAGATATCAGGGTAGTTGAAATCCCCCATTACAATTATTACCTTATATACGTATTTTCAAATGAATGAGATATCAGATACCTGATATCTGGGTAGTTGAAATCCCCCATTACTATTACTACCTGCCGACCTCTGGTCTGTGTCTCTGAATAAGGCTTGGTATCCTGCAGGCTGATTGCAACCAAATTAGATAGAAGGGGAGAAAGCCCTGAGGTAACTAGAGATCTATTTTTTGTTCATAAAAGCAGGTGGATCTGGAGGGGGGATATGGTCAGTTTTGCTCCCAAAAAATCCCACTGGCTGAAACTGAGCATTATTCCCCACCTTAGGCAACTAGCCTTCGTTAGTTTGGATGCTTGTACCATAGGACTACTTGCTAATTTAATTTACAGTTGTGCTTACAGGTCTTAACAATGAATGAGGCATAACTTTCCACATACATTTTGTAGGAGACACTGGGGAACAGTGGATGGTGGTACTGGAGTAATAGGCAACCCCATCTCATTTACCAAATCCCAGAAGTGGCAAGGGAGGTGACCGCTTAGGGCTCTTTCCTTGGTGAGGACTGAGCTGAGAGAACATGGTATCAGGCTCTTCATGAAACCTAGTCCCACCCCCCAAAGGCATCACCCCCCCACACCCCTGTACAGAACCATTGGGCTTAGGTGCCTCCTCGGCTCCCCTCAACCTCCAGGACATGAGAGTGAGAAGTGGAAAAGTGTCAAACGCAGCAAGTGTCGTTGCTAGGGGCCACTTATGTAGGGGACGGGGAGGTGGCTCCTCTGCACTGCTGCCACTGCCAGGTCCCAACCTGCTCCCTCCTTGCTCCCTGGGAGGGAACATCCCCATCTGGGCTGTTTGGCTGGGCAGCCTGATATCTGAAAACTTAGGTGGCATTCAGACGTTCAGTTTGTGTCCGAATTTTACAAAATGTGAATGTATCTTGCATGTCTGAAGTCCCTAATTAGAAATATTACCGTCAATATCGCACCTAAGTAATCCGCAGTTCAAAGCTAGTTAAACCTACCTTTATGCTGTCCGATTGAAATAAATCCGCTCTTTACAGCTGTGTGAAAGCGACATTGTATTCGGTATTAACTGGTGTGAAATATTTCCTGCATGTGAATGCAACTTTACTTTCAAGTGCGCTGTTTTACTCTTGCCCCTACGGGATGCAGCAGCAGCAGCACAGCAGGGACACCAATCCGATCAGAC
The DNA here is from genome assembly GCA_003113815.1 of Sphenodon punctatus. NCBI lineage: Eukaryota > Metazoa > Chordata > Lepidosauria > Sphenodontia > Sphenodontidae > Sphenodon > Sphenodon punctatus. The sequence goes on from QEPC01001360.1 coordinate 811,119, forward strand.
TGGGAGATAACATTGTTTGTTTACAAACAACTCCGCCCCGTGTGTGATCACATGGGGAGGAGTTGTTTGTAAACAAACAGCATTATCTCCTGATGGATCGGGTGTCCTCGCTGCTGCTGCTGGAGCACTACTAGGAGGCAGAGGAAGGTGAGGAATGAGGTCCAGAGCCAGGGAGGGGAGGTAGAAGAACTTATTGGGGGAGAAGCTGGCTGTAGCCTGCCGCCCAGCCATGCTGTAATTTCCTGTAATTGAACCGCACTGAACAGGCGGGTAAGCGTGTGCTCCAAGAAGGTCTGAATGTGTTATTTTGCTGTGGGAAACAATGGTATTGCATGCATGTGAATGCAACTGGCATTGTTAACAGCGAACTAGAGAAAAACAATTTTTTAAAAATCCAGATAATTGCTGCACGTGTGAATGAGCCCTTAGTGGAAGAGAACAGGAATGTGAAAGGTAACAGGACAGTTCTGGAAAGCAAGCTGACTCCAAAGTATATCTCCTGTTACATCAGTCTTTTATTTTTAATACATTCCGGTTACGTGGTGATCAAAATCTGTTAAGCAAATGGCAGCATAATGAGATATGACGAATGAGCTAATGATGTTACTCTGCTCCCTGTGCCTTATATAAAGCTCTTTGAAATCATTCAAGACTCCTTTTGACTTTTCAGTTTCGGATTAGAATTCTAATATAAACATGTCCACATTACAGAAATCGAGCATCACAATCAAAACTGATTTTGGCAGCCGTGTCATAGAAGCCGAGGATTTGAAAGACTATGTTCTATATCAGTGTTAGTCAATTGCTTTTACTGGTGGGATGGATTTTTTAAATGGCTTAAGTTCTTGCGTCAAAATAGTTGACTTGTATAAATGTGCATGCTATTAAATATGTAAATTGATGGCTCTTGTTAAAGAGCTGGTGGGTGGTAAAGGGCTGGAGGGTTAAGGGGCAGGGCAGAAGTACCTGGAGGAATAAGGTATAAAAAAATGGATGGCTTACTCTAACTTAGAGGGAAACTGGATTTAGAGAAAGAACCAGGGAAGCTGAGTGGATGACTTACACACACAATACAATACTCAGCTCCCCATTTTCTCTGACGCTCACACAGACCCAATCACATGCATGGCACTTTTTCTCACTATGGGTGTCTTTAGACATAACATCAGCGGGTGTCTGAATGTATGTTTTGACCTTAATATGAACACTGGTTTGGCCCTGTGTTCACCACTTGGGGCTGCTTAGACACAACCTTTATTGGGGCAAATTGGTGTTTGTCGGCGCACCCCCCAAAGAGACACAGAGACATAATGTTGGTTTAACACAGCGTGGCCGCACTCTTTATTCAATCAGAATTAACCTGTAAAAAAGGCCGGTGGGGTATTGCCTTGGCAATCATGGGTCCAGCATGCTAGGAACGAACTATCCTTATTAATTAAACGGAGTACTGCTTGGAAGCGCCTTCCATGTAGCAGTACCTTAAACTTGAACTCTCCCCTCATTTGACTGCCTCACGGCCATGGCCAAAAGGGGG
>QEPC01001360.1:822458-833696 GCA_003113815.1 Sphenodon punctatus
CTTCCCGACCTTTCCCTTGTGTGTGTGTGCGTGTGTGTGCATGCACGTGTGTGTGTGTGTGCCCGGGCGTGTGGTCCTGCTGTGTGTTCCGCTGTGGGTTCGCTGTCTGTGTGCATGCTGTGTGTGGTACCTGTCAGCCTCTTCTCCCTCTTCCCCCCTCACTTCCCGTTTCCCTTGTGTGGGCGTTGCCTTTCGTGCCTTTTGGCTTCGTTTGCCCTCCGGCGGCCATGTGTGTGTCCCGCCCCTGCCCGGTGTCTTCTGGGAGTTTTGACCACGGCTGGGGATCGGCGTCATGTCTGTTGCGCTGCCCCGGCCCGTGATGTGTCGGCACGATTCCCGGTCATGGTCCCGGTCCCGTCACGTCTGTTTGGGGCTTTTATTCACCCCGGGCCATGGTTGTTTTGTTCACCCCCACTGGGGATCCACTGTGGTGAACCGCCCGCCCGTAACGTCTGAAATCACCCAGTGTTGCAGTGTCAAAGGGGCAAAAACAGTTCAGTGAGACCACTTCTTGTGCAGGGTGCTGTCCTGGTTGTGAAGAGGCCGACACAAATCAAGGAAGACAGTAGTCCTCCTGTCCTTCAGCATATGGACATGCCTAGAAATGTCTTTATGGGTATTTTCAGATGTTACGAGATCACAGTGAACCACGGTCAATACCCACATGGGGCCAAAGCACCCTGAATGTCTGTTTGGTGGCCGCCAGATGTTCACCATGGTCGATTCCCACACGGGGTCAATTTCAACCACGCTTCCGGGGCTCCCCGCGGAACAATCGCTGCAAGCGTGGTAAAAGAGATTCCCGGTGGGAACCAACAAAAAGTAACATCTGGTCGGCAACCACAGCCCGGAATCCCTGGCAGGATTCCGGGCCATGGTCAAATTGGGTGGGCGCTGCGGCCGCATTGTCCGCGGTGCCCGCCCATCTCCTCAGAGGGCGGGCGGCAGGGGAGCATGGGGGGCAGAGCTGTGCGGCCACACGTTGTGTCTCGCGACTCTGCCCCCTCCCCGATTTCCCGTCAGGATCAGCCGGCACATCTGGTGGCCATGCCAGAGTGATCCCAGCGGGGAATCATTTGGGGGATTCTGGGATGGGGAAAATGCCACCCCGTCTCATCTGAAATCACCCTATGTAACATTAAGCCACCCTTGTTCCTCACTCTGTCCTGCTTCAAACAATATATCTGAGGAAAATTTCACTTAGGTTTAGTAAGCCCAATTCCTCTTAGCAATATATATATATATATATATATATATATATATATATATATATATATATATATAATTTCCTTCTCTCTACCGCAACTGTATATTACAACAACTATACTTGATCTTAGCTCATAGAGCCAAGAAGCATTCCATATCATCTCCAAGATTGACCCACTGATTCAGGGGAGTTGGTTAGTGTAATTTTTAGGCTAAGGGGTCAGAAGAGATATATTAAGAGGAGCTATGTATAAATGTGTAAGTTAAAGTAACCCATCTGAAGTGTCTCCACTCACAAACTGTCATTCTACTAATCTGCCACAGGTGGCATTGTGTAGGGGAAACTACATTGGTACTGCACCATCCATTTTTCCACATAGGTTTTCTTGAAAAATTGCCTCTTGGCACTGGTGACTCTTGACACTGATGAAAATTGTGACACTTGTTGTGGAGTTAACAGAGAGTCTGGACTCCATGATGAGGTAAAAGTAAGCTGCTTTATTCTTTCCCTCCAACCACAGTCCTAGCACCACCTAGTGGCCCTAGTAGTTATACAACTAACACCACACTGGTGACACTCTCTTGACACTGGTGAAAATTTTTCTCAGCACAGGTGACCTGTTGACTCTCCGGCCTGACTTTTTACTTCCAACTGGGCCCGGGGCTCTGCCCCCTTCCTTCTGGGGATTCCAATCCTCAGACCCCTGCTGTTGTGGCCAGATGTCACTATTTTTCACTCACAGGGCTCTTCCCCACTGCCAGTCAATCAGCCAAGCTGCTGGTTACCCCACTCCCTTGGTCAGGTCCCCTTGGATTGTCACCATGGGGTGCCCCCTTTCAGGGGGAGTAGGTCCAACCCCTGGTGGTAATGGTGGGGTTGGGACCCACTCACAACCATCTAACACACAGCCACCTCACAATCTTCCATCCACACTTGCAGGGAGTATACAATGGCCTCCCTGGGATCCACACCCAGGAAAGGGTGCTCTGGGGTCCCCTTCTTGGCCTTCTTCATTAGGGATTTCCCCTTCTTGAGGACCTTTGCATGGTTCCCCCCCAAACCAGGTGCCACACACCCCTACAGCACAGTTATCAAAGTAGAGGAGGAAGGGGAAGCGCAGGCTGCTTCAAAGGTACTGAAGCTGCCTCTGTGGAATGCGCTCCACTTCCCCCTAACCAACCTAAGTTATGCCCCAAAAGGCAATTAATTGCATGGAGGGGGGAAGAAAGGGGCAGTGCAGAGCAGCAGCAAAGCTCAGAGAGGGCAGGCAAACAGCCTCCGTTGCCTTCCTGGAGCTTCCACTGCAATCCACTGCCTCTACCACTTCAAATGGGATGGGGGATCGGCCGTATGTCTCAGACTCTGACCTAGCTACTATCATCCATGCTTTCATCACCTCAAGACAGGACTACTGCAATGTGCTCTACGTGGCAGTGGGGCTACCCTTGGTGATGGTTCGGAGACTCCAGCTGGTGAAGAATGTGGCAGTCCACATCCTTACAGGGAGAGGTCACCACAAGCACATTACACCAGTGCTCCGTTCTTTTGTACTGGCTGCCTGTAGTCTTCCACGCCCAAATTAAGGTGTTGGATTTATTTTATTTATTTATTTTATACCAAATCTTTTATCCCTCACCCTCCTGCACTTCAGCAGCTTGGGGTGGCACACAACATAAAACCTAGAATAACAATAATAAAACCATCAAAAATACTACAATATATAAATGGACACATAACAATTCCAGCAGCAAGGCAAATAACCCCCCATCCCACCCTATCCATCCACTCCCCAAAGGCCTATAAAGCCCTGTAAGGCCTGGGCCCTGCCCACCTGTGGGACCGCCTCACCCTCCACGTCCTGGATCAACCCCTGCGGTTGGCTGGGGGTGGCTTCCTCGAGGTTCCCCAAGTATCTTGGGTGGTGACCATGGGGAGTGAGTTCTTGGTAGCTGCACCAAGGCTGTGGAACTCTTGGCCCTGGACCTTCCCTCTTTCTAAAGACAATGCAGGACCTGGCTGTTCTGCCTGGTTTTTGGCGAGGGAAACGGGTGATGGGTTGGGGGTTGGATGGGGAGGGGTTTTAGCTCCATCTTGGGACTATTTTATTGTTGATTGTTGTTTATACTCTGCTTTTTATTAATATTTATGTTTTTACTTATGTATTTTTATGGTTTTAATGTTGTGAGCCACCCCAAGCTGCTTTAGCAGGAGAGTGCGGTTGATAAATTTAATTAAATAAACACAGACCCCACCCCACCCCCCTCCAAAGCCTGGCTGGATCACTGCAGCATGGTCTCCTGCTTGTAGCTCCTTTCCACTCCTCTGCCTTCAAGCACTGCAGGACAAGACAATCAAAGCACCTGTAGGATCTCATGTTGTGAGACTCCATGTCTTTGTGCCAATTCCATGGGAGGTTGCTAGACAACCTCTGCTGCAACGAGCACAGCTAGCTCACTTGCAGCCTCCTGCAGCAACTTCTTGCTCCTTTTTTTTCCTAGGGAAGTTGGACAAATCTCCTTCCCCCACCCCCTCCCTACTGGGGGATAGGCAAAGGGAAGATTAGCAGTTCATCTACTTTAACGCTGCTAAAATTAACATCAGAGGGAAACTTGTCCATTAACGTGTAAAAGGCAAGTCCTCAAAATACTCATTTGCATAGTTTCTAATCCCAGTTTAATTTGGTGTGCATTAATATCCACCTTGTTTAGAATCACTGATAAGATGTGCAGTAGTACCTTAATATTGACAGGATTCCATGAAACAAACACCTGGATCCCTCATAGTCAGCTTCACTGTTTCCTTTTTCTTTTATTTCTGTCTTCAAACATACTAGCATTTGACATATTACTTCTCAGAGATAGACATTAAGTAAGCCTAAAATCAAAGACTTTCCTCAAATTGTGACGCAGCAAATGGTTGGGATTCTCACTGTAGATGAATGCATCTTAACCTTTCTTTCAAACTCTTTGTTATCAATACTACCTCAGGGGTATTCAGCGATGTCTACAAATGCAAGACTTCTTTAGCTCAGTAAAGATTGCTCAGTAAAGACGCACTCACACTGAAGGCCCATCATCTCTGATTTGTAGTATTAAAGCAAAAAGGTTTTCTTTTTTCTTGCTTGCTTTTTTAATAAATCGAAATACTGTGTAAACCCCATAAGAAAACAAATTTACACTGTAGCATGGCAAATTATCCTACTTTGGAGAAAGATAAATAGCAGTATCATGCATATATATACACAAACATGTTGCCAAGCAGATCGCATATCCTGAATGATCTGCACAGATGTATGCATGTCAAATTGCTCATTAGCATCCATGTCAATTATAATTTATACCAAGAAATGGGGTGCATTTTGTGTTTATATTTACTGCCTGTTTCAGATAATTTTGATTAGGAAGCAAAAGAAGTTTCCTTTTCCACATTTTGAATATGCCTTTTATGATGATGTTGATGATATGACAGCAATGTCCCTGGCAGTGATCATGAGTTAGATGGGTCCCTGCCCTGAGAAGCTTATAACCTAGCATCAATACGGAAGGGAGAGGGGAACATAAGAAGATACAGGAATACATTATTGAAGTTCAGAAGTCACAGGTGAATGATCTGAGCTTAGCTAGGGGGGAGACGGTTATCCAAAATGATAAGACAGCGGGAGGATCAAATGCTTTGGTGATGCTGACACGAGCCCTTGGCCTGCCTTATTAGGCGGCCACCAGGGGATTTTGTTGGGCTCCATTAGGAAATGGAGCAAGGGAAGGCAGTAAACGGGCTGCACTCTTTCCCCTTCAGGGTGCTTGCAGCGCCGCTGGAGGGGAAGTGCTGGTCCATGCACCCCGGGCCGCAGCGAGCATCTCTCAGCGGCACAGGCATGGTCTGCCCGGCAACCAGGCTAGCCAATGAAAGGCGAGCGTGGAGGCCCCGCCCCTTGCAGGGAGCCTTCCCGCCCGCTGTCTCGCTCGGCGCCATTCTCAGCGCTGCAGCGAGTGACAAGCCCCCAACCCAACCTCCCAGAGATACTACAGGTTTTAACCGGTTGCCTTAGTAGAGGCCAGGAAGGAATTTTTAAAGGAAAACATAATTGGCCAAATAGTTTTTCTCATTTTTTCGCCTTCCTCATAGTGTTTCATTATTGTGGCTGATCAACTCCAGATAGTCAAGATCGAGGGAAGGAAGTAGTTATTTGTTAGACTTTGTCGCACTCTTGCAGGGGTCCAGTGCGGTAACAAGTTGGTAAGAATAAGTAGTAAAAGAGGCATCTCCCTAAGAGATGTGGGGGGAACACCTGGGGCATAGGCTGGGTGCGGACAGCAACAGGGTTAACCTCCCAAGGTGGCAAAGGCGGGAAGGGATATGTGCGGTCCTCAAGCTGGCGGTAACTTAAAGCCTTGGCTCGGGTCCGGAAGGACTTCGTCCCCTCTGGAGGCGGCCGTTAGCCAATGCCAGAGGGGAGACATTTGTGTTAAGTAGTTAAAGGGAGGTTATTGGAGGGTACATCCAAGCCTCCCCTTTGTTGGGTTTGTTACGTACCCAGTTATAGAAGTTTGCACTGGACCTGAATTGCCTGTGGGCAATTACCCCCACCTTGCCTAATTCTGTTTTGAATAAAGAGTGTGGCCTTTTAAATCCATCATGGTTGTCCTTGTTTCATTTCAGATGCGCCGACAATTGCACACCAGGTCATTTTATGATGGCTTCCAAACAACCATGTGAACTTTAGGGTTCTGATTTGCAATTCACTTTGTACAGGTTTGGTATATCATAGTGGTTCCCAAGCTGTGGGTCTGACCCCAAGCTGGGTCACCACATTAGCAGAAGGGGTCACTCACTGTAGCTAGCTAGTTCTAAATCATGCAGCAGCATTTTCAGCTGCTGCTGCTAAAAAAGGGAGTGCTCCAGCAACAGAGATCACATCTTATCATTATCCTGTCTTCTCCTAGGCTTCATGCACCGTTTCTGGCTGGGAAAAGGGAGAAGTGCCTGGGGCAGAGATATGAGCTCCTGTAGATGTGGAGAGCGGTACTCGTTGTGAAAGGCAGAGCTCTTTCTCTCTTCCCTGATTGTGGTAACTCTTGGGAAGAGAGGAATGCAGAAAAGAAAACAAGAGGAGCTGCCATCACACCCACCACATGCTGCCTAGTGCTGAAACTCGCTATTCAGAATTACTCTGTTTTTACCTAGTATCTCAGTATTCGACTCTGTTTTATCGAGTACTGGGTAACCAAGAAATCAGCTCTGTACTTGGGTAAATCCTTGGATAGACAACATACGGGGCTTTTCCTGGTCTTATATAAGGGAACTCTGTGCTCAATATTCATAAAATACCCCATATCCATTTTTATTTTATCAAGAATTTTATTGACTATCAAGTATTCGGCCGAGTTACCAAGGACCAGCCGAACACTCGGAATCAATCCTCGGAAACTCAGAAATACTCTCAAATATTTTTTTTTACTATTTGGTGCAGCCCTAATGTTGTCACAAAAAGAGCGAGAGAGGGGAAGTGTGAATGGGTGCATGCAAGATGGGGAGGGTGGCAAGTGAGAGAGTGTAAGCACAAGAGAGGTAGGGAGGATGGGAGAGACTGTCAAGAAACACATGCATGCAAGGAAGGGAGAAGGAAAGAGAGACCATGTGAGCACATGCAGGAGTATGTAAGACCAAGGCTGGCCTTCTCACAGACCAAGGCAGTGACCATAGGTGACTCAAGGCAACCGCCCAGGACCCTGCTTTTTTTTCTACTTCTGGGAGCCCTGCAGTGGCCCCTGTTTTCACAAGGGCAGAGTGCAGAGCCCAGACACCCTGCTAGGGGCCCCTAAACACGACCACCTCTAGAGTTCTGCAGAGCGTGCCCTGGAGGGAGTGGGACTATGGGGGGCAAATTTAATCTTTGTCCTGAACCCCAGAAATTGTAAGGCCATCCCTGTATAAGAAAGGATAGAATAGAGAAAAGAGCAAAAGTACTTATGTGCAACAGTGGGTGGGAGGGGGACACACACACACACAGAGAAACATTTGTATGTCAAACCTTTTTTTAATTTTATTTTTTGTCTGTCTGCTGTCTCCAGAATAATTAAGTATCAAAAAAGGGGGTCACAGGCAAAACATTTGGAAAGCACAAGTCTAACACAAGATAGCACTTAAAAGGGAGTTTTGCGCAAACAAAAATATTTATTTAATAATGTACATTAACCAACAACTTAATTTGTGCTATACATTTTTCATTAAAGTTATTGCAACCAGTTAAATTGCATAATCTATGAAAATCTAATATACAATAGTAACATCATAAATACTGTGGTATTATTTAAACCTTCACAGAACACTTGAAAGGTAAAACTGCTAAGTAGCTGAAATCGCACCAGCACCATTTACATGAAAACTGGTACAAAGAACAATTACCACTTCATTAACATGGAATTAAGTGGAATTTGCATATTGGCAAAAAGGAAATATGAATTCCATTCTGCTTGCTATATCCTCTTAACTAGCTTTTAGTGACCCACATTTATGATTAGAATCAGTCCCTTTTGCTTTTAAAAATAACTTTTTAACAGGAATTATTGGAATTTAATATGAAAGCCAGAATTATTAAATTTAATTAATTTCATAAACCTGGAAATATTGATTCAGGAGATTAGTAAACTAACTACCAGGAAGTGTTCCTTTCATATTTATAAAGATTGGTAGACAAGCAGGTTTATTTTAAATGTAATTTCAAAGCATAAAATTCTGCTTAGTCTTACGATAAAAGGGAAATATTGACCTGATTCTTAACCTTGCTGTATTTGAAGCTTGGCTGCTGCCAGGGATTAAAATGCAGATTGTACCTGCTGCAAAAGCTGGGAACATCAAGGCTTCAGAGAGGAGTTCTGAATCAATCGTCCTTTTCACATGGGACGCAGTAGGTGTAGGGATGGGTGGGCAGCGTGGTGGGTGGGCAGTGCATGGAGGTGTGTCCCCACAGATCCTCACCCACCTCCACCCATCTCCACGCATGGAGCACTGGGCACTGGTGCTTATTGCGCTGTGTGTGGGTGATGGGTGGAGGTGGGTGGAGCGTGGGAGCATGCATGCACCCCCACCCACGATGTTTACACGGGCTTCCCCCATTCCCTCCACAGCCATCGCAGTGTTTGCATGCCCACCCCCCCCCACCTGCACATGTGTGTGAGGCGGGGGGCGCCTGTGTGAAAAGGGCCAAAGTGTCAAGTAAAAAGAAGGTGCTACTATTTACAGCATACTACCATGCTACAATTTCCCGCATTTCCTTCCTGTCAGGCAAGGGTGGAGGGATAGATGGCCTCTGAGTGGATCACCACAGGAGGGAGAGTTCACTCAGTAGTTCTCCACATAAAGGAGGATGAGCTCATCATAGAGGTCAAAAGAGGAGGCAGGATGAAAAGGAAACAAATGGGATACAGAGGGAAAATTGTGCTGCTGGTAAAGAATCTATGGAAAAGTGTGCAAAGGATATGAGAGGGGAGGCTTGTAAGAGGGACCAGGACTAAAACAGAGAATAGCAAGGAGATCCAGTAAAAGGGATAACAAGAGGGAGACTAGGAAAACGGAGTAGTGGAGGGAGAGCAACTAGGAGAATAGCAAGATATACAGAGACTGGGTTCAGGGCAGCAAGAACTTCGGAAAGGATAGCAAGTAAAGATTTGGAGCCAGGATTTGGAGGCTAACACCAAGGGTCTAGTTAGCTTCACACCTGAGGAGGCAGATAACCAACACCAACCATTCTGGGTGTCTTTAGACATAACGCTGTTCAGTGTTCTGTAACACAGCGTCCTACCTTTGTAACAGTATCCTACCATTACAGTGTTTACTTAGACGTACCATCAACACAGTGTTCACCCCAAACACTGATTAAACTGTCAAGACTTGGCAGTTGTTCACTTCCAGTGTTTGGGGTGAACACTGTGTTGATGGTACGTCTAAACACTGTAACGGTAGGACACTGTTTCAGAACACTAAACAGTGTTATGTCTAAAGACACCCTCTGAGCAACAGTGGCAGCTGGAGGGTTCTGAGGCTGGTGGGGAAGTGGGTGTGGCCAACGTTAGGTGGGGCCAACCCAACAGTGGGCAGGTGGGCAGGGCCAACCCTAAAATTGCACACTTACATGATCACCTGCCATAAATGCTGCAATTGATCGCTGCGAGGGAAAAGATACTCCACCCCGTTACAATTGTTATTAAAATGGATTAAAGAGAGAGATCACACTCGGAATAACAACAAACAATAACTTTATTTCTATAGCCCCCCCCCCTCCCTCCCAGTAACACACAGAACACTTCAGAGAAACATTAAAGTTTAAATTGCAGTAAAATAAAAACCAATCAATTTTAAACCCAACTAAAACATTTAAAGTGGCAGGAATGAATTTATGAATAAGAACCTGGCAGCAGACCTTGGGACTCAAGGCTAGAAAAAGTTTACCAAGAGCTAACCCTTGTAATGAAAGTGTGACCGACTTTCTTTTTGTGTGGCAAATAATTCAATTGCCCTATATTGAAGTCTGGGATTTCTTTAATCATCCACTTTTCTATGGACAACATTGCCAGCGTATTTAGTCTTTCCTCCGACATAGTATTTCTCAAGAAAGTTTTTATTCTCTGTAGAGTGGAGAATGTTCTCACTCAGATTCTACTGTTGTCATTGGAGTGGTCACAACAATTTGCAGCAATTTCACTGTTTCTACAAAGCAAACCTGCAGATTCTTGTCCAGAAGTGTGTGCAGCAATGTGGAAACATCCTCCATATTTCTGAGTTCTTCCCTCTCATACAAGATAGAAAGTTCTGTCCTCAGTCTTCCTTTCTGAAGGAAGGCTTCCACTACCTCAGTTAATGCTTGCTTTGGAAAGGTCTGCTTATGTGCTTCAAACAAAGTTCCCTGCAATAACATTGCACTCACCAGATGTTTAGTGAATGCAAAATGTCCTCTGGAATGTGAAATTATGCTGTCGCAGACTTTGACTGCAACTTGATCCAAGGTGTCTATGGCTCTGCCTCTGGGGAGCCAAAATTGTTCAGGTAACTCAGAGCACAGATCTTTAATGGCATCTCTGACTCTATTGATGCTCCTAATAAAGTCTGATGTACATTTCAGAATCGCTACTGAGTCAATGCCTCTTTTCTGGAGTTCACTGAAGAGGATATTCAAGAGACATTATTCTGTGGAACAGAAACAAGAAATAGAGGAACTCCCCATCTTCTTCCAGCATCTAAAGAAACCCCATGCCTCACGAACAGTGCTAGTATCAAAATTCCAAGATCTTATTTCCTGAAAACATTTGATGAGATCCTCTTGACACTCAAAGACCATATTCACCGTCCAGATGTTGAAGTTCCAGCACATTGTGGATGCTCTGGGGAGACTTCTTTTTACCGCTGCATTCAGAACTTCAGTCCTTTTTGGAGAATGTGAGAAGAAAGCTGAGAAGCAAGTCAGATCTGCAAAAAAAACACTGTACTGCCTTTATTTGGGACACTGCTTCCTGCATTACTAAGTTTAATGGATGGGCATAACAGTGAACATAATAGGCATTTGGGTATCTGTCCTGGATCTTCTTTTGGAACTCCCCCATACTGCCCACGCATCATGCTCATGCCATCATAACTTCGTGCAATGAGCTTGTCCACATCCTCTGTAAAACCAGCATCTAGTTGCTGTACGAAAGCTGCAGCAACTGTTTCAGCACAATAGTCCGACAGCTGCGTAAATCTGTAGAAGTGTTCAACAGTTAAGCCATTACCATCAATGTATCGATAAATCAGTACACTTTGGGTGTGCGTAGACACATTTGTGGTGTCATCAGCCTGGATGGCTACAAATTCTGTGCTTTTCAACTTCTGGATAATAAAATCTCTAGTCACTGAAAGCATGCCATCATCCTCACTCTCCTTTGTCGGCGCACCCCCTAAATAAGATGAGGACACGCTCAATGGGATTAAACGGCCGCACTCTTTATTGACTATTAACAAACAGGAAGGGGGGGGATGTGGTCACCCTTCCCGCCTCC
>QEPC01001360.1:840259-850836 GCA_003113815.1 Sphenodon punctatus
GAATTCTATGACAGAACTGTATTTGATGGACTGCCCCTCTTGGCACCCTGTTAACGAAAAGGAGATACGCAGACTTATAGCAGCAATCTCTCTGAGGACGGCCCCAGGGGAGGACGGGATCCCTGGAGAAGTCTTCAAAGAAAATATAGATTGGTGGGTTCCTGTCATTTCCAGACTCTTTGATAGTATCTATGCCACAGGGAAATTTCCCCAAGGTTGGAACAACAACATAGTGGTCCCCATACACAAGAAAGGTCCAAAACACGATCCAGCAAACTACAGGCCTATCAGCCTGTTAGATATAATAGCAAAAGTATATGGGAAATTTTTACTGATGAAATAGGAAGCTTGGGTGGTGAAAGAAAATATTTTCCATGAAGAGCAGGCAGGTTTCCGGGAAGGTCGAGCTACTGTAGATCACTGTTATGTATTAGATCATCTGATAAACAAATACATGTGAATTACAAAGAGCAATCTGTTTACTGCGTTTGTCGACCTTAAATCGGCCTATGATACGATTAATCGGGACCGCTTATGGGCTAAATTGGCAGCCACAAATCTAGATAGGCGACTTTTATTTTTGGTTCAGGAACTCCATATGCAAAATTATATGTTCATCCGCTTGTTCAAGGAAGGCCATCTATCTGAATCCATCCCTGTCCATGTGGGTGTGAAACAAGGGTTTGTATTGGCACCCTTTCTCTTTAAGTTTTACATAAATGACATCGTAGACACCTATAGAACTAAGATGACTTTTGCACCACACATAGGCAGGAAAGCTCGCCTGATTTTATTGTACGCAGAAGATATGGTGGTACTGTATGTTGCAGAGAATGGAATGCGAAAGGCACTGGTGGTGTTGGGTGACTACTGCAGTAGGGAAAAACTTAAAATCAATTACTGCAAAACCAAGATCGTTATATTTTCCAGGAGGGTGCACATGCACAGATGGGAAGTGGAAGGAGCTAGGATCAAGCAGGTCTCCCGGTTTAGATATCTAGGACTGGTGTTTGCTGCCTCGGCTCTTGGTCCGAGCAATTGGCAACTGCCAAGTTAAAAGCTCAGCAAACAGCTGGTGGAATTGTCAACTTCTGGGCTAGTAGGGGTAGGAAGATGGTCAAATCAGCTCTCCAGCTACTCATGCATAAACTCATCCCTCAGACACTGTATGGAGCTGAGCTGTGGGGCTTTGATGTATCTTCTCTGGAACCGGCCTGAAACAAGATACTTAGAGGAGTCTTGGGGGCCCCAAGTTACACTCCTGTACCTTTTTTGAGGACTGAAACAGGTGTTCTCTCAGTAGAGCATAGGGCTTAGGTGACCATCTGCAATTTCTGGTCAAGTTTAATCAATATGCCCAAGGATTCCTTGCCGTATGCTTGCTGGGTAGAACAAGAAGGATTTTAAAACAGCCAAATGTGGAGAACACGTTTAGCTACCTCATCGGTAGAATTGGTTTCTCTCTTGCTGCTCTGAAGGGTTATCCAGGGGGAGCATTGATGAGACTTCTGGGATCCCGTTTATCAGACATTCATAAACAGCAAGATATAGCACAAGTGGCAGCATCAGTAGTTGCCCCCCATTATGGGAAGTTGAAAACAGAACACGAGTTTGAGCCTTACCTTGGTTACATAACAAATTTTGCTTTGAGAAAGGCCCTTACACTGGGTAGATTCCAGTTGATGCCCTCTAAAATTTTAGAGGGGCGGCTGAGAGGTATTCCTTTTAGCCAAAGGCTATGTGACTGTAATCTGTCTATAGAGGATTTACCCCATTACCTTTTCGACTTCATGTTAACCACAGATATTCACTCCCGGTTTGGGGATATTCTTCCCCCTGGAGCCCCGTGGTGGAATCAAGACAAAAAACTTGGATATACCTGCTTGGCTAACTCAAATGAAAAACGAATGCTTAAATTTAGGTAGCCAACTTTTTGTTTATGCTGGCTAAGAGAAGAAGTGCGGTTCAGGTGGAGTTGCAGAGGGCCCCGCTGCTTGGTTGAAGAATAAATGTGATGGTATAGGAATTGGTTCAGTTCCAAGTGGCTGGGCTGCTGTTGATATGGAGTGGGGTGGGGTGGGAAGGGTAGAATTAANGCCCTCTCTCCCTTGTTTTTCCTAGATTGCAAGCTCTTTGGGGTAGGGACCTGTCTCTACTGATTTTACAGCACCAGGTACATTGCTCTGGCACTAAATTTATTAGTAGTATTAGTATTATTAACAACAACAATGTAAAACAAATTTATTCAGGGAAGGAGTTCTAGGCATAGGAAGCAAAAACAAGGGAAAAGGGGGCAAATATATTTTGAGGAGCAAGGGAGTCATGAGCAGGTGAGAGTGGTGGCAGAGGAGGAGCGAAGTTCCCAGGCGGGAATGTGGCAGGAAACAAGTGAAGAGAGATAAGGAGGAGCAAGGCCATGAAGAGCCATGACCGTGATAAATAAAATAAATAATAATAATAATAATAATTAATAAATATAAAACATACAGTGTGTGATCCTGTTGATGTAGCACAGACAATTATAGATGCTCTTGGAAGCTGCAGTCCTGTACTTTCTCTCTGAAAAATATTAAAAAGACGAAGTTATATCTCAGCATTTGAGATGTGGAAAGAAAAAGAGAGACATTATTTTGAACTTGGTAAAGAACATGTTTCCAAATGTTCAGGTGGTTTTCACATATATAGAAAATGCTATCGGTTGTTTGAAGCTGATATTTACCCAAAGTCTTTGTGAACATTTGGTGCTATTTTCTGTGTTCTTGCTTTTTCCCATTAATTCTTCTTTATTCCCCAGCAACTCTTGCACTCTTATTTCCATTCAACTTCCCAACAAGCCCCAGTTCCTGGAGGCTTGACAGTTATGCTCTTGAAAGCCAGCATCTTATTACTTTATTTTGTACCCCTTCCTTTCAGTTAAGGACCAGGGGACTGGTCAGCGAACCCTCTTCTTCTCCTTGGATGTAGCACTCTCCAAGTATTCAGTTACGTCTGCTGGCTGGCTTCTAAAAGTGACTCTGACAGAAAACTACTATGGTTCTTCCTATTCATTGCCTCTCCCATGCTTATTCTGAAACAAGTGCCCTTCACAGCCCCCAAACCCAACTAACCTGGGGCTGTGGATGCAGTTTGTCTTGCTCCCACTTTGGAGGAAGAGCAAGGATGCAATCCTGGGCTGCAGAGAAAAGGGTGGTGCTCCTGCACCAGCCGGGAGAGCTCTGTGAGGTTGCCTAGCAACCTGGAGTTTCAGTGCGAAGGAAGTTTCACATGACAAGACTTCCTCCTGGGGAAGGGTGAAACTGACCTCCCTGCTCTAAGTCTGCAGAGAGCGAGGAGGAGACACAGTGATCCCCATCCTCCCTCCCACTAATTTTAGGAGCACTGTGAGCATATGCTGGTTATCTTAGTTGAGTCGGGAAGGAGTTTTTTTTTAGCGATGTCAGTTTGGCATGTGACTTCCTCGTTTGTTTGCCTTCCTCACAGTGTGAGAGCATGAGCTTTTTGGCTCTAGTTCTTTATGGGTGTGGATTCTTAGGTTTACTGTCACATTCTGGCATGGGTCCAGGTTGTAGTAAGTTAGGTGTTAGGTTTGAGTTATGTAATTAGGGCCCCTCTGCCGCCAAATTGAAGGTGAGGGGAGGTTGCCACGCCCCCTTTTGGGAAAGGAGGCACCAAAGAAGGAGGTCGCTGGGAGCGGGGAGGGAAAACCCCGTATGTTCAGCCCGGGAACCGCTGGTTGGTTGCCCGGGCATCACGCGGCTGGGAACCAGTTGCGTGATTGGCCAGCATGGAGGAAGCCCCTCCCCTTACTAGAAGGGGTTGGGGAACGGCCACCCATGCGGTCTCAGTTCCACGGGCACTTCATTGGGGCCCGCTTCAGCAGCTAGCACCCACCCACCCTTCCCTTTAATACTGCGATGAAACTGGTTGCCATTAGGGAACCGAGAAGGAATTTTGGGATGCATTGCTACCATTAAGGAATGCTTTCAAGTTTTGCCTTCTTCACAGTCTTGGAAATAGGTTAAACCAATTAAGGGGCAGGCAACATAACTTGATTCGGTTAATCCATTTTGACTCAAGGATGGAGGAGCTCTTGAAACTTGTATCCAGGGGTCAAAATATACCCTCTTATGTGGGAGATATGACTGCCCACCCATTGGTTAAGGCAGACTCAAGTATAATTGCCCCGTCTTTAAGACAACAGGAGATAGCTGATCCTGGGGTTATTCAACAGCCTAAGGATCAAGCTATATACACGGGAGCTGCAGGGAAATTTGTTCTCCATCCCAACAATATAATTTTTACTGTACTTTCTTTACCCTCTGGCTATTTACCCTTCTGGAACACCCCCCTGGATGTGGCAGAACATCTTAGGATATTACTACAGGCATTAGTTACCAGTAAGGATATTTTGGCCATTGATTTGTTGTGTCATACTAAGGGGTGTTGAGTGGTTAATATTACCTTAAATTCTTTACAGCTGGTGTCCCTTATCTTTAAGAAAGAGGACTCCCTGAGGGTTAGAGCTATCCATATATCAAGGATGTATCNATGCTTAAATTTAGGTAGCCAACTTTTTGTTTATGCTGGCTAAGAGAAGAAGTGCGGTTCAGGTGGAGTTGCAGAGGGCCCCGCTGCTTGGTTGAAGAATAAATGTGATGGTATAGGAATTGGTTCAGTTCCAAGTGGCTGGGCTGCTGTTGATATGGAGTGGGGTGGGGTGGGAAGGGTAGAATTAAGATCAGCCTAAAATGTTAGTATTTTGGCTTATAACTTATATAGGGTAATTTTCTTTTCCTGTTGTCTGTATTGTATGTCAAAATTTTGTTTCTTTTATTGTGATTTTGCACCGACCAAGTGGTCGTGTCAATAAAGATAGATGATGATGATGATTGATGATGATTCGGTTAATCAAGTCTTTAGTAGATTGGCGACCAATGTTAATACAGGGGAATTTTAATTGGTTAAGATATTCTGGACATTTAGGTTATAATTTGAACATCTAATGCTATTTGATAACTAATTTGGCCTAATTGCAATTACTGATGGCTATTGTATGTCACACTCTTGTGTGGGTCCAGTATGGTTAATAGGTGTTGGTGATAGATAGTTTAGAATAGATTCAAGCGTCATCTCCATAAATGATGGGGAGGCGATACCTGGCGACGATAAACAGGGCATGGCTAACAACAAGATCGTCACCCTGGGAGGCATGTACAACGGGGGGTAAGGGCAAGCATGGCCCTCAAATCTAATCTCACCTTCCTCCTTACTCATGCCTGTCAGGGTGTTAACCCCTTGGCCTTGGCCAGGGTGCTGTTCGAAGGGGAATGTTGGGTAAGTTTGATCCGCGGCTGGCATTGGAGGGCATATGCATCCAAGCCAGACCCATTGTTACATTTTAAATAGGTTTCTAACTCAAATTACTGGACCCGTGATTGCTTAACAGCAATCCCACCAACTATCCTTGCTCCATTTTGATTAAAAAGTGCAGCCAGTTTTGCTCCATTTTGATTAAAAAATGCAGGCAAGTAAGCATCTCCTTAAGAGATAGGGAATGTAACACTGTGCAAGGGCTGGGTGCAGTCAGTGCAGCTGTTCATCCCATGATGTGGGTTGCATTATGCCCAAGGGTCTAGGACACCTGAGGGAATCCCTACAACATTTAGGATAAGCCACTTTAAATAGAGCTAAATCACCCTTACCTCCCAGGGGCTTACGCCATCAGGAAAAAGAATGGGATGAGGTTTTTAATTAATTAATGGGCTGGGATCCTGAGACCCCTCAGGCAGCTCAAAGTTATCATTGTTAATGATCTAGACCCCATGATAAAGGGGTGAGTACCCACCTTTCCTCTTTAAAGTTGTAACATGTTAATAAAGAGTGCAGCCATTTTAAATCCAGCGTTGTGTCCTTGTCTCATTCCGGGATGCGGCGATAAGGAAGGATCACGACTATTCAGGGACTGCAATTCTTTCCGTCTACCATTTACACTACATCTTTGAGATACCAGTCTAATTCAGGGATTTATTAACTCTTTAATCAGCCTTCTTAAGTAATTCTTAGCATTTTTAGTATTCTCTTGAAGGCTCATTTACAGTCTATAATTTACTTCTAAATAAACTACTTAAGTTATAAACTTGCATTATGAGGAGATAAATGGCAGAGCACTTTAGGCTAAAATTGTCTAGTTTTCCACCACTGCTAAGTGCTTTTGTTTCAAAATAACAGGGAAATCTGTGTGTGTGTGTGTGCCCCACAATTGTAAGCCTTCATCGACAGAAGTATTGGATAAGTTCCCCTTTCTGTTTCAAAATATTAAGTGGGCACACAAGCTTTCTTCAATTGGCATTTTTAAGTTAGGCATTCAGGGTTAAGAAGCCAGAATTCTGAGCTGTAAGAATGCACTTGCATATTTTGCCTATTCTAATAAAGGGCACCACTTGTAAACACATCAGACTGTTACCAGTGGTGAAAACTGGTTTTTCACTGTTACTAGTATTATGACTAGAGAAATAAATATAATAACAAAATAAATAAATAGGTGGGATCCATTTAGCTCTTTCACTTATTTCCATTTTGGCTTGTGCTCTTCATGCTCTCCCTGTCGAGCTTTCATAGATTTTCTGTGTTCTCATTTTAAGTCAAAAGTTTTATTTTAAGTAAATTGAATATGTACCATTTTCTTGAAACTACAGTGTTTCATAAATATCTTGCCAGAAAAAAGGAACAAGCTGAATATAGCACACTACAATATTGGTCAACGGTGCATATGTCTAGCTTGCAAGATTTGTAAACAATGACAAATTTGCATGATTGTTGCTGGCACAAGACATCATTGTCACTATTATCAGAATTCATCATTGCTAAATCTAGTTACCATAAAAACCTCCAAAAGGGAAATAAATAAATAAATAAAAGTAAATAAAAAGCACAACTCAATTTAGGCATTAGTTGATTTATGGTACATTTATACTTAGCCAGGAAAAAAGCAATATATTTTTATAGTGTTGCTTGCTGGCATCAGATGGATGATAATCCCAAAACCTGCACTACATTACATAATATGTGGTGAAATTATTGCCTGAATATCTTAACAGAAAGAAGTATCTAAGTATACATATTTCAAATACTTAGGTGGTATTTTTTCCACAGAAAATCAAAACCTTAAACAGGTTTCCAAGATTTACTTGTTTAGTAGTATAATATGTAGATAAATCCTGTTATATTACACCATTGTTCTGAAAATCTGCACACAATTTTACTCCTAGAGATAGTCCCATTGACAATTGGGATGTTCATTTCAAAAAGATTCCAAGTCAAGGAAAGGCCCCTTTCTCTGAAACTCCTCATCTTCACGTGGCTTTGAACCCACGTATGGCTGGCCACCCTGGCCTCTGACAGCTTTCTCTCCTGCGCACTCTCTCTCTCCCTTCTTCCCTTCTAAATCAACCAAGACAAATGTTGTGCATGCTAGGAAACTCTGTGTTAGAGGATTTTGTCCCTTCAAATGAGACTAAATAACTTGTTTAATCTTAACATTTTGTCTAGATATTGTGTCCAGTGGTTTTGTGATGGCTTTCACTTTCATAAAGGTCTGCTTGACACACTGAAGAGTCTTTTGTCTTGTGCTTAGGTACCACTGTTATGATTAAATTTCCCAAACGCATCACTTCTCTGAACTTCATATACTTAAGGCAACACTGGAGTCTGAAAAGATAATCTGCTATTGACTGTGTTGACTTTTAGAATCTAGTAAGCAACATTTAAAATAAATTCTTATGCAGTTGCAGTGTAATGATGTTAATATTTATTATACAGAAGGTGTTGGTTCTGACCTATAAAGCCCTAAACGGTCTGGGCCCCACCTATCTGCGGGACCGCCTCACACCCTGGGTCCTGGAGTGACCCTTGCAGTTGGCCGGGGCCACCTTTCTGGAGATCCCACAGGTATCCCAGAGGCTGACTCCGGAGTGGGTGTTCTTGATGGCCGCACCCAGGCTGTGGAACTCCCTTCCAGCAGGGGCCTGATTAGCCCCGGACCTTCCCTCCTTTCGACAAAAATGCAAGACCTGACTGTTCTGCCAGGTGTTCAGGGAAGAAGATGGGTGATGGGTGGGATAGGGTGGTAGGATTGTTAGTCACCCCAGTTGATTTGTATGTTTTTTTAAATTATTGTTTTAATATATTTTTTGTACTTAGATTGTGTTTTATTATTTTTTCTGCTCTTTATGTTTGCCACCTCGAGCTGCTGTTAGCAGGAGAGGTGGGGTAAAAGTTTGAAAAATAAATAATAAATAAATATACAGATTTCCATAAAAAATGAGTTTTCAATTAAAATCTACCCATGATAAACTGGAAAGATCATTTCATATTTATATGTATTCATATCATACAACAACTTGTACTGGGGGCAGGGCGATTGCAGTTGGCCAGTAAGGGGCCATGGAGCAGCTCATCCTCCCCCCACCCTTGTGAGGGCGAGGCATGGGAAGACTTCCTTCTGGGCTGCTCCCCATAACATTGGGGGCGGCCGTGAGGAGTGACGGCAGCAGCTGGTCGGGAGCTCCAGAGGCGGCGTGGTGGCCATTCAAGGTGACAAGATATTCCTCCCCCCTCCTGATGACTACAGACATTAACAACTGGTACTGGAGGTGGGGCATTGGCAGTTGGCCAGCAAGGAGCTATGAAGCAACTTGTCCTCCCCCTCCACCCTTGCGGGGCCGGGGTCTGGGGAGGCTTCCTTCCAGGCCACTCCCCATAACATCGGGGGAAACCAGAGGCACGTGTCAGGGGCACGGCTTGAAGGGGCACAATCAAAGGGGCCTGCCCTTTGGTCGTGCCCTTTGGTCGTGCCCTTCGGTTGAGCCGGGAGGTTGGGGAGGAGGGCTTGTCGATGGGACTAGCTGATGTGAATTCTTTGCTGTTATGGTTTGTGAGAAGGCCTCCCACTCTCCCCAGTGAGAGAGGGGTTGAAAGGGAGGATGTCCCCTGGTGGCAGCAGGGGACAGAAGGATATATTGTAGAAGGTCCCTGATGTGAACAGGATGCGAATGTTAGGACTGATAATAGCAGAGGATAATTGGAGGGGGTAAGATGTAAGTAATTATTATTGGGGGGAGTGTCAATTGTTTATTATTTTTGAAACGCTGGGTCCCCCTGTGTGGGATATAGACCCTAGCGTTGCTTTATTTGTGTCTTGCTTTGATTTTTGGGTTCCCCTGCATGGGGAAAAAAAGCAAATTTTTGTATTTATTTGTTGTTGTGAGCCACCTCGAGCCACCTTTGGGCGGGAGAGTGCGGGATACAAATTAAAAATGAAATGAAATGAAATATTAAATCAAAATAAAATTCCATATACTTCTGGTTATTAAAACAAAACCAAGAATTATGCCACACAGAAATGGAGATGCAAATGGTACCATCGCAAGTATTTTCTAAATATTTCATATGTCCACAAATTCAAATCTAGATTTTGACTCAGATGACATACCATACATATGGGCTTTCTTGATACAACAAATATCCCTATGTTACACTTCTGTGCTTTTTAACTTTACAAGTAGTCAGTATCGTCAGAAGAATCTGCTGAATCAACACAAGCACGTTTTTATTCGCTTGGTATACCCCATCAACAAAATAGTAGAGAAATTGATAGACCTTGCAACATGACACAGAGGTCAACAAATCCTGTCTGCCAGTCTCATTGAAGAAGCTGTAGAGTCATTGACTGAAAGGTTGCCAGATAAAGATTCAGTAGGTTCAGCTAAGCTAAAAACAACTGTAGAACCCTTGTTCAAAATAACAGGCAGCAAACCAAGAACCACCCTCTCCACCTCTGAGTCCTATCCCTGCCCTCTAAAAGCCCAGCCAAATAGGCACGTCTTATATTAGTTCTGGAAAATGTTCAAGGTTGGGCTTTGGTGAACCTCCAGAGGAAGGGAGTTTTAATAATGTGGAGTAGCCACTGGGAACACCTTGCCATATGCACATGGTGCATTGATGGAACTTGCAAGAGGCTGCTCCCAGATGACCTCAGGAAGTATGGTGGAGTAGATAGAGTGAAGAGAAGGAGCTTAGAGACTGAGCTGCCTCTCTCTGTGTTCCACCAACAACACAGAAGCCTATGGTTGGGAGCTGTAAGTAAGTGCCCATCTGAATTATCAGGTGGCAGCAGCAGGGACAGCAGTACACCTGCTCCTTGGTTGACCGCTGCCTCCAGCCTGCTGTACTCCCAAGTGATCCTCTCCCAACTGGGTTCTACTGCTCTTTTATCCCCGCCTTCAGATCACTTGACCCAGTTACTGTCTAACAGACTTCAGGTGATCAGTGCTAGTATCGTAGCTAGATGTGGGACTGATCCTCTCAAGGATGTACCAACAGTAATCAGACTGCCACTATGTCCTCAAATAAAATAAGATAATTTCATTTGTAAATGTCTAATCTAATCTTCAGATTCTTGCAGAGTTCCCACACTGTTCCTTAAGAGATGTTGTAAGGATTCATTATTATCATGTTTTTATCTTGGTACTCATGCTCATGTTCCTATGAAATGTGTGTGTGTGTGTGTGTGTGTGTAT
>QEPC01001360.1:885264-917743 GCA_003113815.1 Sphenodon punctatus
TGTCTGTCTGTCTGTCCGTCTGTGTCTGGAGGCAGGGAGAGAGAAGGTTCTGGCCAGTATCAGAAGAATCAGGTAGAGAAGAAGCAGGAGGGAATAGGTTTGGGAGGTAGGTAGCGGTGATATTGTCGGACAATACTCCTTTCCTTCTCAAGCTCAGCTGTGTGCGTAAAAGAGTCAATGTGAGCTCCAGTAGAACCAGGGCAGTGCTCAGACTAGATAGACATGCACTGACTGATACTGAGTGTGGGGGCCACCAAGACTGCCCCCAGTTGCAGTGTAATCAGTGTAATGGCTAATCTGGTCCTGGGAAGACAATCCATGCTACTACTTGTCACTACTACATGTGTGGAGGAAGAAGCTTCATACTGGTAGCCCTGATTTACTAGTGAAGAAGGTCTCCTTTGCAGTAGCCACTCTCCAGTATGAGACCTCAGTAGTGGGATGAGGGCTCCCATGATCTGATGAGCTTTGAACCCTAGATTATCTCACTTATTGTCAGTGCTGATAACAAAAAGCAGAATATTGCTTAAAATCTGATGGTTTATTTTTGAACCTGAAGAAAAATAATCATTCTCTTATCTGTTTTCTTAAACTTTAAAGAAGCAGGAGGAAAAAGAAAATTTAGCAGCAATGCATCTCTCAAGAATGTTTCTGTTCCAAGATAATTCACACTAGTGAGAGTTACTGCCATTTTGCCTTCAGCACAGCCATCTGTCAGGTTTGGAAAAAAGGTAGTTATCAACATAGTGTACAAGTTATTTGTATGGACTGAGTTTTTGCAATCATCTGCTGATCTGTATTGAGTTCTATGTGGAACAATTCTTCATGAAGAGACCAGTGAAAGGATGAGGAGCCTACAACAGACTTCCCACTTTTACTAGCTTCTCAAGCTGGAAGTGATGAAAAGGAACTGCTCCCTCCCTATTTCTTCTTTAACTGGTATTTAGCACTTTCATAATTATTCAGATTTTTTTTCATGTTAATATTTGCTTTGTTTTAGCCTCTTCTCCCCTAGCTTTTAAAATGCAGGTGGTTTCACCAGGACATCTAAATTGTGACTAATGCTTTATGTTAACTCTTAATCCTATAAACGATACTTTAAAATTGTTTAAATCAGTGTGTTTAAACTGAACAAGGTCTGAGAGCCACTCTGTAAGACTGTATCATTAACCTGTAATTGTACATTGCATGAAGTACTATGTTTTCATTACTTTGAGAAAAAGTAATGACCTTGCAATTGACTCCTACATTTAACATTTTCTTCTCAGTTTTAACACCATTAAATATAACTGCTTGCATTGGTCACATAAGGAGCCAGAGAAGCATTGTACTGCAGTTAAATCTAATTCAATTTCAGGCTAATAGAGTTAATAATAACTGGTGATTTGCCAGATCAAAGGCCATAGTGATATAAAAGTCAAGACCATGATACTTTTAGTGTGGATTTCTGACCTCTGGCTTTTTAATGGTAGTCAGCTTGATTTCAGCTTTCATTTTGGGCTACCTGATATTTCTTGATGTCAACAGATTCAATCTAAAAAAAAATTAGATAGGATCCAGTCCTCCTAGAGCTACATTAGTGCAAGTCCCATTCACTACAAATGGTGTTTTCAGACAAGCGCCTCGCCACCCATTACCCACCAGGGTACCAGTGGGTAATGCATGGGTAATGGGCAGGGTGATGCTTGTCTGAAAACACCCAAAGAGATGGAGCACTTTGACAATCAGGCTGCCAGTGTAAACAACTCATTTTTTGCAAACAGTCTCCATTTCATTCATACAATGTGCATCTGGGAATAGTCTAAAACAGATGTTGTTATTTTTGCTGAGGGGGATGTTGCTCTTCAAGGATTTCCCTACTAGATTAACATCAAGGTTTGATGCTCTTGCCTCATACTGATAAACACTTTGGAAAGCCTTCTCTACCTCCCCTTCATCTGTTATTCATATCATGAGAGGGGGGAAAGACAGAGAAGAGTGTCCATAGTGGCTGTCATTTTTAGAAAACAGGAAAGCAAGGAAACAGTAGGAAATTATTGTGACAGGGCAGCTTAGCATAAAGGGGCTAAGTGGTGCTCTGGCCCTTTAAAAACCCTCTGCTGAAGCTTATACTAAAACAGTGGTGAATCAGGATGCAGCCCAAGACACTGGGTATAAAAGTCAGCTGGCCCCAATGTATGGGGGAACTTTTTGGGAGAAGGATATACACCAGGTTCTCCAGAGAAAGAGAGGTTGCAAGGAAGACAGAGCCACAGCTGGGATAAAGGGTAACTCATCACTTTACTAGGCTTACCAGAGAGCCTCTCATGTGGGAGGTAACATATTTATATCCTAGAGAAAGACTTGGTATATGAACTTTATGGACTAACCAGGGGATCCAGGATTCTGGGAGAAGCTCCTATGCTTGTGGACTGAGCTGGATATAGGGGAAGGTGGAAGTCAGATTCTAAAACTATACAGAACTTTGAGATTGTCTATTAGGTTTATGAGTGTAATGGTCACTAGAGGGGGAGAGGACAAGAGAAGAGAATCCAGGGAATAGCATTAGAAGAATACAAAGACCACAGCTGGATATTATACAGGAAAGGCACCAAGCACATTAATATAATTTCCCCCAGGGTGATCAATGGTTAGCGCCCTCAAGGGCAAAACTGACAGTCATCACAGGAATTGTGTTCTGTCTGTCAGTGGCCCAAAAAGACAGAACAAGAAGAATAGGTAAACCAAGGAGGGAACACTGAGCACAAAAGGGAACCAGGTAAGGGTAATGGTGTGGAGGCAGAAAGGAGTGCAAATCCAATGAGGAACAAGGGAAGGAAGGTTACATGATGGGACATAACATTAAAAGAGGAAAACTAAGTAGACAAAGACTGAACAAGACACCAGCAATGGAGGAGTAGAAGACAAACACCAACCAAACTAAAGGACGGAGGTGCGGGTAGCCAGGCATACAACACTCATGAAGCTTGGGGGGGAGGGAGGCAAACTAAGGAAGTAAGAATCAAACATAACAAGGTAAACAACAATGCAGGAATGATACACTTCACGAACATGGAGTCACATGGCAAGGCAGGCAGATAAAAGCAGACGAAGCACTAGCAGTGAGACAGAACAAGTGAGGAAGTGGACAACTTACAAATTGACAGAGCAGTTACCCAGCAAGGAGTCATATCCAAGGCAGCATTAAATAGGGGAGAGGTAGGTGACCTTAAAGGGGCCATGCCTGTATCTGGCAAGCACTCCTCTCCTCCTTATAGCAGCGGGAGCTCTAACAGCTAGGGCTGAAGTGAGAGCAGATTTTCTTGTTCCTGTGGGAAATACTGACCTTTTGGGAATGCTTTCAAGCATTTGTTGGTATTTCTCGCTTCCGTACGCCTGGCCCCATCAGTATCAGTGCCTATGATTTCCTGTCATTTTTCAGTAATTTCCCATAACTTTTGGTAATTCACGGTGTTACCAAAAATAATGATAATGCTGGATATTAGTGAAAAATACTGATAATACCAGAAATTATCAAAAATTACCGGGAATTACCAGGAATTACCTAAAAGGCAGAAAATAGCAGGAAATCACGGAAAGTGTAGAACATACTGATATATTTCCTCCTCACACAAATGATTCATGAAAGCAAACAGGGAAAAACATGTATTACTCCTTGCTGAAGTTTAGCTGTCATGTGTCTCTGTCTTGAATTTTTTGTTCTTGTGTTCAGGCCTATAAAATCACACCTTTTCCAGCTGTGTGACTTCTTTTCTTTGATATTGGCTTTGGTCTGACAAATGTGATATCAAACCAGACAAGAAGGAGCCATTACACACCTGCAAGTAACTTCAGTGATCAGTCAAGCTAAGTGTCTTGTAGGATAGTATGACTTAAGGTGTAATAACCAATTTATAGTGTCAAACAGCCATGCATTTCATCATTTTGTTACAAGAATTCAGGTTAGCATGAATGTTAGCTTATTTTAATGCAACAGTAACCAAATTTTTTCTCTCCTTTCCTCAAAAGAAGAGAGAAGAATTTGCTACATTTTTGCCATTGCTGACCCAAACTATACTCATGAGTATAGTGGGGGTTATTGTGTATGGTAGTATATGGCATATTGTTTGGGTCATTGTATGTGTTAGCATATGTCACAGGGAAAACAGACATTACGCTAACCACCCTTGGTGGTCATTTATGCATGTTGCAGGGCTGCATAGGGCTGTAACATGCATAAATAACCACCAAGGGTGGTTAAAGGGTGGTTAGCGTCATGTCTGTTTTCACCCATAGTGTTTTACAATATATATTTATTATTTATTTTTGTATTGGAAAGTGTGATTAAATATATGTATACACTATTTGAATTTTAACCAGGTGTTGCGAGTAGCTTGTTTTAATTTCTGTTGGAAACAGCACTCACAGAGATTGCTCATTTCAGCTCTACAACACCCCCAATTTGGAGCAAGTAGGGGATTTATCTGTGGTGGGACATAGCTAATTACCCATCACCAGACACAAGCAAGGGGGCGGTGAGAAGACTCCCACCACAATGATAGCTTCACTGTGTACCTAAAGATTCAGTGGCTTATTAAAAATGTTTCACATAGTAGAACTATGAGATTTGACAGATTGATTTAGGTGCTGCTTTATAGACAAATAGAATGGATATTTCTATGTTTGTTTTGTTGGCCTTTACCAAGCTGAGCTTTGTAGAACATTTTTAATATTTGAGAGTGAAGAACTTTTTGGATACTATAACAGATCACTCCTTAGTATTTTTTAGGTATGGGCCATTAGTAAGTCCTCTTTGGAGAGGGTTGTAGCCCAGTCAATTAGAATGACTAGCTGCTTCCAGCTGGAACAGGGGATACACTGCTGGGCAGCTGAGGTCAAAGATCTATATGGCTGAGGTTAAAAAGCTTTGAGTGGACCGCCAGTGTGAAGGAACTGCGAGACTCAAGGGAGACCACCCTGCAGCTGGCTGGCCAAGGAATCGGGTCAAATATGGGGCCTGGATAGGAAGTGTCAAGGGTGGAGGTTGAAAGGAACAGATTCTGAGATTAGCCTGAGTAGAAAGGACATACACATTCTCTTTATAAACAAAAGAATTTCAGATGGTGATGTGCTGAGTCTGGCTTGAAGGAAGAAAATACAGAAAGACTGTTATTAACAACAACAACAACAACAACAAATATATCTAATTTCTATGTTCTAAAAAGTAGAAATTGGATAAAAAATCTACCATACTTGCTCTGCAGAAAAGAAACCAGCCAAGCTAGTTGTTTCTTTTAAAGCCAATGGGCTGAATAAAGGGACTGAAATAAAGTTGGAAAGTATTAAAATAAAGTTGGAAAGAAACAGGTTTTATATTTGAAGTGCCTTCGGGCAAGATGCAGCCTTGAAACTCTGTAATAAACCTAGCATCTCGGGAGAACAATAGTTGCACAATCTATGAGACCTCAACTTTTCTTCCCTTATTTCTCTAACGTGTGCTGACTTTTAGTCAAAACTGTATGGCAATAGAAAAGAAGTAACCTCTCAACAAAATCTATTTGTATGGGTATTTTGTATTGATCAGAACGTGTGTCTTCAGTAACCACCAGATCCAACAAGAAAACCTCTATAAACACTTTTACTTTCCAGAACAAACCATAAAACCTGCAATCTTTTACCGAAGGAATCTAGGTCATATGTTGTTCCTTTGAGTGGACTTATGGCACAGTATATATTTCCCCCGTCCTCACCGAGGCAATCTCAGTCATCATCTGAACCTTGACAATGGGCAGACTGTCAGCCAAGATGAAATGAACTCAGTAGGATAAGAGCTAAAACAAGTGCCTCCTGCATTTTAAAGTAATTTAAAGGAGGGGGGGGGGGTACACTATGGAACATTTTCTCCTATGTTTATAATGGTCTAAATTAGACTGGTGTCTACCTGTTGTGCAATCAGCTAGAGCAAATCTGGGTCATCATATCCCAGGTACACAAAAATGAAGCCAGAGAGATGCATCTTTGAAAACAGCATGTTGCCTTGCTTCCTATTGTTCATATTTTTAAACTGATAATTAAATTCACTGGCATTGCTTGCTGTTTAGATTACTAATCATGTCATCAATACTTAGAATCAGGCTTCTAATGTGTCTGTCATCCACACCGAATAGCCTTTGATGCTTAACTCGTATGCTCCATCAAAATAGAAGATAAAGCATTCTCTGTGTACATAATTAATGGAATTAATCTTGTTTTATAATTCACATGTTGCTGTCCCAAAATTCCTCATGTATGTTTCTTGGTTGGTTGGTTGAAAGAGGGTCCTGTTAGGGTGGAATCAAATGAGATGATAGCCCACCTTCACCTTCACCTTCACCGCAGGTGCGTTCCTGCGCGCCCATCTATTAGGCATCCGCCAGTAGTCTCCACGTGGTCACCACAGAGCCACCACTAACAGAAGAGTCCAGGGACATTGCAGGCCCACCACATGGCCCAATCAGAGCTAATGGGTGCCCATCTGTCCACATCTCATCAATTAGGTTGGCCTGCAGCCTCGCTGGCATCCAGGTCTGACAACACATAGAGTCCCGCCTATCACATTTGGCCAGCTGTGAACTGGGAGTGGTAGCAATCTCCCTCCACCACAGCTGCCTCTCAGCTGAGAGGTGAGCTAGAGATCTCCCTCCCAGAGGCTCTCTATCTTCCTCTCAGTTGAGAGACAAAACAGAGATCTCCCTCCCCCTGGAGTCTCTCAGCCACAAGCTATGAGGCTGCCACTCGCTCATAAAATATGGGTACGGCTGCCTATTTATTAGGCTGAACATTAGAGGTGTGCACCCCGGGCCCATGTCATTTGGGTTTTCATTTTTTGTTTTCATTATTTAAATCTGTCATTTTCTTTTTCATTAATGTCAAATTGTCGTTTTTCGTTTTTCTTTCGTTTTCGCTTTCCATTGGTTTCAATAGAAAACACATTTTTGGCTGTAACATTTTTGTTTTTCATTATATTTGGCTACAACATGGAGTGCTTATACCTCCAATGGAAAGCATTACATGTACCAAACTTCAAAATGATTGGATAAAGGAATCTTAACTTTATAAGCAGTTGAATTATATTATTTTGCATAAATCTTCATATACCAGTAGTAGTAGTAGTATTTTTAATTGTTTTGGCTGAAGTCATAACAAAATTATACAAAATAAGTACAAGATAAATACAAAATTGTACAACATATAACGTACAAAGAATTCCCAGCATATAACATATAAAAACCTCAGTACCAATACGGAGGTAACTACCCGGTCTCAAATAAAAGACAACATATTCGTCTAGGCATAATAGGCTAGTTGGCAACAAACACGCATAATTCGAAATTTATCCAGGGGATTCACTAAAGATCAGTTAGCTAATACACCCAATCATCAAGGCTCAAAAAAAGTTTTTTGTTTTTTTAAAAAATTATTTATTAAACTCAGGGGTGATATCAAATTAGCAATTTACAAAAAGTTTTCTCGAGTACACCAATCTCATGCCCGAATGATTTAAACCTGGGAGATCAGAAAAAAGAATATCACTAAGGTTAAAAGGAAAAGCTAAAACTAACCTAGACAGTTACTGAATATCCACAGCAACTACCAAATCAAAGGCTAACAGGTTTGCCTTTTGACATGCAAAACAAATGCACAAAATTTTGCTACTGCTTTAGAAATCTCTGGATCTTGACACCCTAGGAGTCTCAGTAAGAAAACATCCTGTGAATAGTTAGTAAATCTCCCATCTAGAGTATCAAAGAGTCTTCTACGAGCTGCAGCATACGCGGGGTAAATCGTCATATACATTCTTACCTGTAACTTCTTTGCCTCACATTTAATGTAGATTAAACTTGGCAGGTTTACACCCCTTAAAATATTTACTATATCTGCCAGTTTACAGAAGGATTGGATAAAGGGTCCTGGTGGTATACGCAATTAACTTATAGATGTGTGTCTGCTGTAACATCTTTGCAGTCTAACCAGTGTACATGAAATTTGGCAGGGCTGTATATCATACATCCTTGATCATCTCTGCCAAATATCAGAAAGATGTGATAAAGGGTCCCAATTTTATATGCCTGCACAGCATATGCAGAGAAGGAGCCTATGCCATGGATTCTCTTACATGTCACTGTGGTATAAGATCGGTTTGTGATGCCAATTGGCCAGCAGAAATGTCAACCAAATATCCTCCTGATGTGCTGTGACCATCCCAGCATCTCTCCCCCACTTGTTACTGGGAAGTCAGAAGCATCTATTTAGGAAACAGCCAATAGAGTTTCTCTTATGTCGTCTGTCACAGTGCTGCAGGATGTGATTGTGATGATAATCGGCTAGCCTGGATGTGTAAACTATGGGTGTTTTCAGACGTGATGGGCCCCGTCATGAAATCAACAAATTCATCCCCTGCCGGGATGACCCGTCACGTCCTAACAGACGTGCCGGGGGATTCCGGCGGGGAATCGGGGAGGGGGCGGGGCCGCGCAGCGCAACATGCGGCTACACGGCCCCGCCCCCTCCACGCTCCCCGCCGCCCACCCTCTGGGGAGACGGGCGGCCGCTGCGGCCAATGCCGCTGCAGCGCTCACCCGCTATGGTCACGGGCCGGAATCCCTGCGGGGATTCCGGGCTGTGGCCGCTATCCAGACGTGACGGCGGGGGTCACCACAGCGGGGAATCGCCTTCACCATGCGACGGCCTCCAGTCACGCTGCTCTGGCCACTCACGTGGTGAATGTGATTCCCTGCCATGGTAACATCTGGGGGGGAACATCCGTTCCCCCCAACAGACGTTACGTGGTCCAAACCACCACAGGGAATTGACTGTGGTTGACACTGACCACGTAACGTCTGAAAATACCCTATGTATCCTGATTTCTGGTATGCTATCCCCAAAGGCCCAGTTATTTCCCTTATATGCCTGCCTGAGGGCCAACCCCTTATGTCCGCCTCAAAGCCACTACCGATTGGTCCTGGAAGCATGCAGTAATTGGCCAGTGAATGTGTCTGTCAGTATTTTGCGTTGCTCCACATCCTCCCTCCTACAGCCTACCTCCCCCTGCCATGCCAGGTTCTTGCCTCTGACTGGCACTGCAGGTGCTGCTATTTATCTGAATAATGGTCTTCAAGGGGACAACTTCAGTTGCTTATAAAATTGGGTCCCTTTATCAAATTGTCTTGTAGTTTGTCAGAGATGACAAGGAAGGTATGTGATACATTCCTTCCAAATGTCCTGTAAACATGAGTGAATATAAAAATGTTACAGCTGGAAATGTATTTTCAAGTTAATGTCTTATACCATCAAGACCCTTTATCCAATCTTTCTAAAAATTAGCAGGAGTATTAAGCTTGTGGAGGGACATAATATTCACTGGTTTCATGCAAATTGGGTGGAAGATAAATAAGTTGTAGCCATGAATGCATATGGAGCTTTTCTTAAAATCACAACATTCAATTGCTTCTGAAATCGGTTCTCTTTATCTAATCATTTCAAAAATTGGTATACATAGTGCCCTTCACGGGGGATACAATCTCCCTAAGCTTAATCAGAATTGAATAAAAAACCAAACGTTAGAGCTGGAAAAATGTGTTTCAGTTTTTTCCCTTTATTTCAAAAACAAATGTTGTTTTCATTTCTATCTTCATTATTATTATTTATTTACCCCACCCACTCCATTATCCCTCTCCCCAAACCACACACCGAGATTACACAAATGCATGTTTAGGTTTGGATAAATATGTTTTCATGGCTCCAGATGTTTGTACTGCAGGTGCTGCTGAACAAGTCTCAAGGGGCTAATCAGATTACAGGGGGGAAAGCGTAAGTTTCAAGAACTGACCATAATGAATATAGCACAGTGAACATAATTATGGCAATTATAAACAACCAATATAAACAGGAAAATGCTAGGATAGCGAGAGTGAAGATCATCTAGCGCAAAGGCCATAACCCCTATCAGGCAAGCTAAAGAAAATGCCCTAAATAATTTAATAAACATTTAGAAAGCAAGCTGAATTTAATAGTGCCCTAGTGACTCAGTAGATGTGATTGTTTCTCTGGAAAACAATCTGGTAAAATTGGAGGTGGATGAACATGTAGATGTACACAGTTCGACCAGAAGAAGAAGAAAAAAGAACATCAAGTTCACATTCTTAGCATCTCATATTAAAAGCTATTAACCCTGTGGAGCCATCTAGGACTTCACATTAAAAAGGTAGATAATTATTAATAGTTGGCTTAATTAGATTCCTTCCCCAAGGACAGGAGAATGGAATAAGTTGCAGTGGCTATAGTTATAGAAACTATATGACAAATGCAACAAATTAATACTAATGTATTAAAGGCTAAGTAAACATAACCTGTTTGCACAAAAACACTAATTCTAAGAGTTCACAGGGAGAATAATCATAGATTTCTAAATCCATAACAACTACTTCAACAATAGGCAAGCATGGTATACCTATTTTAAAAGGAGAAATTTACTATTAATAGAAGATGGATGAAAATAAGATTGCGTTTTTAAAAATTCTTTATGTAGAGGCAGATATCCTTGTTTCTGAACATTTTTAGTTCAACCAACTTGTAGAATTACAGTAATTACTGTAGTAAAAATCGTCCTCTCTCTTTATCACAGAAGGTCATGACTACGATACAGCTATGAGCTGGTGCTTCAGGAAACACTGCCGGCGGAGGGCGCTGGGNACCAAACGTTAGAGCTGGAAAAATGTGTTTCAGTTTTTTCCCTTTATTTCAAAAACAAATGTTGTTTTCATTTCTATCTTCATTATTATTATTTATCTTTTTAATTATTGCAATAACGTTAATGAAAATGACAATTTTCATTATCGTTACTGTAATAACAAAAATGACATACACACCCCTACAGTGGACATGCTAAGCATGTGATTCAAGTTACATGGACTGAATGCATATTCAAGTGGGCTACCATTTTGTTTAATTCCACCCATAATAGTTAACTGCGAGTCATAAACCATATAGGAGCCATATAGGAGGGGTATAAATACTTTAAATAAATAAAAATAAAATAAATATTCTACCTGTTGGCATCTTTAAAGATATTAGCTTACCCAATGAATTAGTGTGGTTACAGTATGTGCATACTATCACTGAAATATTATTGAGCATAGACTTTTCAGAAAGTAGATAAACCACTTAGGCTTTTTATGTTGCTTCATCACACACCGGTTTATTAATTAATTAATTATTATGTATTATTATTATTATTATTATTATTATTATTTTATTATATGATATTTATTTTATTTTAATGTGTCTTAATTCATCAAACCTCAGATAGCTCTTTGGTATTATTACAGATCCCCCCCCCCCCCATTGTTATTGATTACAAATATATTTCTCTGTACACATATGGTTTTTCTTCTATTATTAGCTGATTTTTTTTCTCCCCAATTCCTTCTATGCTGTTACAATTCCAGTATTTGGGTCATTACAATTCAATAACAAGGAAGAGCTGGTAATGTTGTAAACAATTTGCTGTAATTTCAGTGAATGATTCAGGCAGAAGTAGTCTGAATATAAAGGGGGAGATAGAGAGCTACTATATAGACACAACTAACTTTGTGATCACCATCAGCAAATATGTAGCAAATTCTTCTCTCGTCTTTTGAGGGAAGGTGAGAAAAGATTCAGTTACTGTGGCATTAAAAAAAAGGTAACATCCATGCTAACCTGCATTCTTGTAAGAAAAATGAAGAAATGTGTGCTGTTTAATTGTTAAGACATGGCTGTTTGACACTATAGATAGGTTACACCTAAGTAAGTCACACTATCCTATAGGACACTTAGCTTGATTGATCACTGAGGTTACTTGCAGATGTGTAATGGCTCCCTCTTGTCTGGTTTGATATCACATTTGTCAGATCGAAGCCAGCATTTAAGAAAAGAAATCACACAGCTGAAAAAGGTGTGGTTTTACAGGCTTGAACACAGAAACAAACAATTCAAGACAGAGCCACATGACAGCTAAACTTCAGCAAGGAGTACTACCTACTTTCCCCTGTTTGCCACCTTTCAGAGTAATTGTGTCATTAACATCTTATGTAGTGAGGAATTATGGTCCTAAAATCTACCTATTATTTTGCAGATAGATCTACGGTATTTTATCCTGACAGACTGAAACATTTCTTTTTAAAAAAAAAAAATCTCAAGGATTCAGTCAGATGAAGTGTTATTGAACCTGGAAGCATTCACCACTTTTAAACAAACAAACAAGAACAAAACACTTAATTAGGAGTGTAAAAAATTATGCTCTCCCTGAGAGTGTTAACAATTGTGATGATGCACCACTTGGACCTGGAATGTTGGCCTGGGATTGCCCTGGGCTGAGTCAGTGACTAGCCTGGGCTGGGATTCCAGAGACATCAATGGGAACAGCTCAGGCTACGGTACACCTGATTGGGCTAAAGCGGGCCACAGCAGGCCTCCATGACCCAGCCTGGATTGGGTCCACCATGACAGTCATCATTGGTGCCATGGTGCGGGTGGGGTACTGGGGGCAGGGGAGCAGGTGCATGTTTTTGTCTCTCTGCTGGTCAGTTTGTTTGGCGGCCCGACCAGGTCCAGACTGTGTCTATGGGCCTTTTCCTCCCTGTGTTGGATCAGGCCGCTGCCAAGCTGGCATCTTGTTAGTTAATAATTTTAGATTTTTTCCCCTGCCCTTCTCCACAATGGACTCATGGAATCTTACCAACAATAAAACACAATATTAAAAAAGAAAAAAACCATTACCCACACACTCTCCAAAATACAGCTTAAAACATTTCCAGCTAAAATAATAACAGCATAATACAAATATAGAAACATTAAAACAACAATCTTTGTCCCCACTCCCCACCCTTAGGGGTCAAACATAATCCACCCCCATGCCCCCTCTCACAGAAGAGTTGGGGCATAGTCCACCCCAACTCTTCCCTCAAGGGGTTAAGTCATAGCCCACACCCATTTTACCCCACCCACTCCATTATCCCTCTCCCCAAACCACACACCGAGATTACACAAATGCATGTTTAGGTTTGGATAAATATGTTTTCATGGCTCCAGATGTTTGTACTGCAGGTGCTGCTGAACAAGTCTCAAGGGGCTAATCAGATTACAGGGGGGAAAGCGTAAGTTTCAAGAACTGACCATAATGAATATAGCACAGTGAACATAATTATGGCAATTATAAACAACCAATATAAACAGGAAAATGCTGGGATAGCGAGAGTGAAGATCATCTAGCGCAAAGGCCATAACCCCTATCAGGCAAGCTAAAGAAAATGCCCTAAATAATTTAATAAACATTTAGAAAGCAAGCTGAATTTAATAG
Organism: Sphenodon punctatus; assembly: GCA_003113815.1. Lineage (NCBI taxonomy): Eukaryota > Metazoa > Chordata > Lepidosauria > Sphenodontia > Sphenodontidae > Sphenodon > Sphenodon punctatus. Next base: position 898,622 of record QEPC01001360.1, read on the forward strand.
TGCCCTAGTGACTCAGTAGATGTGATTGTTTCTCTGGAAAACAATCTGGTAAAATTGGAGGTGGATGAACATGTAGATGTACACAGTTCGACCAGAAGAAGAAGAAAAAAGAACATCAAGTTCACATTCTTAGCATCTCATATTAAAAGCTATTAACCCTGTGGAGCCATCTAGGACTTCACATTAAAAAGGTAGATAATTATTAATAGTTGGCTTAATTAGATTCCTTCCCCAAGGACAGGAGAATGGAATAAGTTGCAGTGGCTATAGTTATAGAAACTATATGACAAATGCAACAAATTAATACTAATGTATTAAAGGCTAAGTAAACATAACCTGTTTGCACAAAAACACTAATTCTAAGAGTTCACAGGGAGAATAATCATAGATTTCTAAATCCATAACAACTACTTCAACAATAGGCAAGCATGGTATACCTATTTTAAAAGGAGAAATTTACTATTAATAGAAGATGGATGAAAATAAGATTGCGTTTTTAAAAATTCTTTATGTAGAGGCAGATATCCTTGTTTNCTCGTTGGCCTCTGGGGCCAGCTGGCGGAAGCGGTCTGCCTGAAATCGAGAAAGGGCATCGGCGATGCCATTGGCAATCCCCGGCATGTGCTTGGCAATGAATAAAATGTTTGCTCTCAAACATTTGAGAACAAAAGCACGCACCAGCCTCATGACCCTCAGCGATTTAGATGACAACTTGTTGACAACATGGATGACCGCCATGTTATCGCACCAAAATAAGACCCTCTTATTGGCGAATTCAGCGACCCACAACTCCACAGCCACCATGATGGGAAAAAATTCCAGAAATGTCAGGTCGCGGGTTATCCCTTGCTCCACCCATGCTACCGGCCAGGGGGCTGCACACCACTTTCCTCTGAAGTAGACTCCAAAACCATGCCCCCCTGCCGCATCTGACTGTATCTGTAGCTCTGCCTCCAACAGGAGTCGCTGCCGCCAGAAACTAACCCCATTGTATTGCGCCAGGAAAGATTCCCAGGTAGGCAAATCCTCCCACATCTCCGCTGTCACCCTGACGTGGTGATGTGGGGGAAGGTCGCTCGCCACCAGGGCATATAGACGGGACATAAATGCTCGACCTGGTGCAATGACCTGGCAGGCGAAATTGAGGCTGCCGAGGAGTGACTGCAATTCCCTAACTGTCACCTTTTTTGCTCTCCCTACACTGCTTACCGCCTCCCGGAGCATCCGTAACTTATCATCCGGGAGCCGGGAGAGTGACATCTCTGTGTCCAGCTCTATGCCCAGGTAGGTCAGTTTAGTTATTGGGCCTTCTGTTTTTTCCTGCGCTAAAGGTACCCCTATCTCCCTTGCCACCTCTTGAAATGCCAACATTATCTGCTCACATTCTGTGGTGCCTGCCCTTCCCGCGAAGAGGAAATCGTCGAGATAATGCGTGATCTGCCTGCCACTTGCGTGGCGACACGTGATCCACTCCAATACCGTACTGATCTTCTCAAAGACCGCGCATGAGATTGAACATCCCATGGGCATTGCCTTGTCGAAGTAAAATCGGCCCCCAAACTCCATTCCCAACAGCTCGAAGTCATTGGGGTGTACAGGCAAGAGTCGGAATGCCAATTTGATGTCGCACTTCGCGAGGAGGGCAGATGTTCGGCAGGCACGCACCATTTCGACCGCCGAGTCAAATGATGCATATCGCATAGAACAGAGTTCAAAGGGTATTGCATCATTCACCGACTCGCCCTTTGGGTAGGACAAGTGGTGAATCATGCAGAATTTACCTGGTGCCTTTTTTGGCACAATACCCAGGGGGGATATCCGCAGCATTGATATAGGCAACGATTCGAAGGGGCCTTGGATCCTGCCCTCCTTCACCTCTTTGTCGATCTTTTGCTGCACTATCTCCTCCTTCCCTACAATGGATTTCAAGTTCCTCGCTCCCAGATGATACCGTGGACCCACCATCGGGATCCTGAAACCCTGTTGGAATCCTTCCACAATATATTGGGCAGTTGAACTATCAGGGTAATCTTGGGTGGCAGTCTCCAATACCTCATGCTGAACTGGGGTTGGGGCCCTTTCCCACCATTGCCGGTGGCATGCCTTGTCCTGGGGGCCCCTGTCTGGTGTTTGCCCTCCCTTGTGTCCTGTTTCCGTATTGCCAGAAACGGGAGCATGCTGATGCGGAATGGTCACCACCGCACTGAGTGCATGCATGTTTAAATCTGCACTGGGCACAAAAACACCGCCCTCCATCATTGAAATCCCAACACGTCGGTCTCACTGGGGACTGACGTGCCCGGTCAGTTGATGACCCCACCTGCGTGGTCCCTGGTCTAGTCAGGACATGCCCGCTATCCGACCGTGGCGTGTACCTGGTGCAACTGATGCACTCTAGCCAAATGCCAGGGGCACGCACGTCCCACCTCAATCTAGGGTTGTTGGCTGCCCTCCGTCTAAAGGACTCATCGTAGTGCAGCCACGCTCCGGGGCCCCCCGTATCAAATGCCCTCCACACTATATCGGAGTACTTGAGCATCTCCAGGCCCCGGTCTGGAAATTTGATCAATGTCACTCCCATATAGATTGTATAGGCCGCCGTCCAATTGGACCACGACCTCTCTGCTTTTGGCCTCTTAAATCTTTCTTTTTCCTTCTTCTCCTCTTTGTCGTTGGGATCCAGGATCGGGTCACTGAAAAGGAGGGCGAATATGTCTATATATTCGCCGCTCCAGATCTTTTCTTTAGTCGCCTGGAGGAGATGCTCCCCCAGGGGGGCCAACACATCCGCGTACCCGCCCGCCAGGGGGCGCGCTACCTCCCTACTCGGACAGCGGTGGGCCATTGAACATCCACAACACTGGGGGACTCTCCACACGTGGGCTGCTGCTGCGTAACCCTGATCCATGCCACCCGAGCACCCTTCGCAGAGTGCCCGGTGCGAATGCCTGGGCGCAGTGGGGCTAGCACCCCCCCTTGCCATCTCCAGCCCCCATATCCCCATTCCTGAACATCCCTGTCCACAGTGGAATCTAGGTGGGGGGGTCTATAGTACTCCGGGCTACACTGCCCAGTCCCTTCTTCCCACCACGGGTTGCCCCACTCCTCCCCTGCCCACGGTCCCAGGTCTCCCCTGCACCTCTGTTCCCCGATGTAGCTTCCGGAACCGGCGGCAGTCGGGTGTGCCCCTTCCGACCTGTCCTCTACCCCATGTCTTCCGTCTCGCGAAGGCTCACCCCACGCCTGGGGTATGGGTGGCGAATCCTCTCTCCTCCTGCTGGGTCCGGGTTCCTCGTCCCTGTATCGAGAAGGAACAGCGCAGCGCCTCCCCAGGTGGGTAGATCCCCTTTCCCCGGGGGGACAATCGCCCCTACCCCCTGCAGAGTCCACCAGGCCCACATTACTCTCCATGGCCAAGTCAGTTGCTCCCCTTCTCTCCTGGGCACTCTCCAGGTCCTCTATCCTTGACTGGTAAGCAGCCAACTGCTCCTGCATCGCTTACAGGACTTCAGCCTGGCTGTCCCCATTTCCTCCTTTGCCCCTCTGTCCTGTTCCCTTTTTTCCTACCCCACCTGTTTTCTTTGGTGGGGGGTTCTTTTTAGCCCCTCGTTTTTTGGGTGGCATGTCGGTCACCTCTATGGCCAAGGATAACCAGGGCAATTCTTTCCCTATTGCCCTGCTCTCTGTAGGTGATCCCTTATTGGGCCGCCTCCTAGGTACCCAGGCACCAGCCCCCTTTGGGCAGTTCACCCAAGCTCAGGCCCTGGTGGGCCTTTCACCCCTGATGCGTGCCCTAGTGGGCCTATCACCCCCTGACAGGAGCCCTGGTGTGCCTTTCACCCCCCGAATCACGGGCCCTGGGGGGCCTTTCACAGGCCCTGCGGGGGGGCCTTTCACCCTTACACAGGCCCTGTGGTGGGAGGGGGGGCCTTTCACCCTTACATGGGCCCTGGGGGGTCTTTCACCCCTACACCGGTCAGAACAGACCTTGTTCCCCTTCCACAGGCCCAGTGGGCCTTTCACCTCTACGCAGGCCCTGGTGGGCCTATATCCTACCCACAGTTACTGGTGACCCTATACCTACACACAGGCCCTGGTCTCTTCTTTATACCCTGGCCCAAGGGGCCTGTTCACCCAGCCCTGGCCCAGTGGGCCTTGCCAAAAAAACACAGGCCTTGCTAGGCCTTACCACCCCACCCCCCAGGCCTAATAGGGCCTGTCTCGGCCGCCAGGGACCCTGTCAGGCCTGTTTTCGCTGAAGGCCCTATTGGCCTTATTCACAGTCCCGCAGGCCAGCTGTGCCTTTGGAGCCTGAGCTCACCCTGGGCCCTACCGGGCCTAATGGCGTATTGCCGCATGAGGGGGGGGGCGTCAGGGTGCCCGCTTACAGGGCATTCTGCACCGGCCGCTGTTTTGTTTTTTTTTGTCCCCTTCTGGTCACATGAGCCACGTGGCCTGCACTGGGCCACCCACTCATGCTGTGTGCATCCTCTCCCCTTCTCTGGCCGCACAGAATGCTGCGCCAGAACAGGGAACCTAAGATGGAGCTCAGGATCTCGCTGATCTCGTGAGAGTCCTGGGCGCTGCCTGTTTTGCCCCCATTGCTCTGCAACGGGGGCCCCTCCCACCCTAAGGGCCTAGCGGCCAAAGAACCCTGCCTGTGTCCCCATCTTTCCCCGCTCAGGGGAGTGGGGGGGGGCGGTGGCGCCAAACCCCCGCCGCTGCTATCGCGGAGGGGGGAATCTGTACAAAATAAGTTTCCTGTTCTGGCATCTAGCTCAGTGGCAAATTCCCCTTTGGCAGTTGTGTTGGCAAGTTCAGAAGTGCCTCTGGCTTTTCCACATGGCCTGCCTGCTGCCAAATTCCCTGAAACAACCCTGTTCTGCTGAACTCTGTTTGACTTACAAAAGCTACGTTTATTGATATAAATTTAAAATGAAGTTTATGAATAAATTGTTCCAAGCTATTCTATGTCTTATAAGATGGGATGATACTTTGACATCTCTCCCAGTATATTGCTGGCTGAGAAATTGATTTTATTTTATTGTATTATGGTCATACAAGAATTCAGAGAACTAGCAAGCACTTGTTAGCTTTGCCAACTAGCAATAGCAAAGTAAACCCTGTCCTGGAGCAGATAAGATAGATTGTAACCAACTTTCAAAATGAAAATCAGAAAAATGTATTGTTGGTTCAACAGGCCAGAGAAGGAAAAAGTAGTGCCTGGGGTCTTAAGGTGTACAGAAAAAAAAAATAGTATTTGTTTTTATTTTAGTATTAGTTATTAAAATCCCATTAGTATTCGTTATTGTTCTATTAGTTTTAGTTATTATTTTAGTTATTCCCATCCCTTTGGTTTCAATGGGAATTTCTAGCTGCAACGTCTTAATTTGTCATCCAATTTTCATGAAAAGTGAAAGGATTGTACCCCTTACCCAGGGGATCATACTTACCATATTTCAGAAAGATTGGATAAAGGGTTCTAATTTTATAAGCAAAGTTTAATTAGTGCACTCAGAGTACAAGACAGTGCTGACACACTTCAAAAAACAGTACAAAACAATGACAATATACATGGATTACAGGCAAAGACAATGAACAATGGGAATAATGAGAAGGAAGGGATGAGACACACAGAGAACTGTTTTAATAACTGTCAATTTGTTTAATTGAGACTGAGAGAAAAAACACCAGAAAGTGTTCTGTCTGAGACTGAACTAACACTGACAAAGTTCCTGAGGCTGCGTTCCCACCTGCAGTGGCAGTGGCGGCAGCAGGAGGGGCGAGGGAAGACATGGCAGTGCGGAGGAGCCGGCAGACGGGAAAAGTACCGGTGCGAACGGGGGTGTGCCGTGGCTTCTCTCGCGCATGTCAGGGCAGGATTTTGCACTCTGACATGCACAAGAGAAGCCGCGGCAGATCCTCGTTCGCACCGGCTCTTTTCCTGTCGGCCGGCTCCTCCGGGCTACCACATCTTCCCTTGCTGCTGCCACCACCGCTGCCGCAGGTGGGAACACAGCCTCAGTCTGGCAGAAGGTTAAGAACACTCACCATGCCCTCCCCCCAAAGCCATTCTGACTCTCTTCCTGATTGGTACAGAAAGCATGTCCAAAGGATGACATATCAAAGGGATTCTCTGTGTTAGGCTGTATGCAATTGGACAGAGAAGAAGTCACTCATGGTTCCCCCTCCCTTCTGACCCCCTTCTGAACTTTTGTTTACAAGTCACAGACAGGCTGGAGCCATGGCATGTGCATGCAGCAGCAGTCAGAGCAGAGCTAATAACTAATGCTAAAATGTATTCATTTTTTAGTTATTAACCCATTCGTTTTAGTTATTTTAATAATAACTAATACTAAAATTACTTTCTGTATTAGTTATTAAAAATAACCAAAGCAAACGCACATCCCTTTCATTAAAATTTGCATAGGTAGGATTTTAAGCTATGGGGAATTCATTCTTAGTCTAGTCTTAGTCTTAGTCTAGGACTTCCTTAGTAATTTTAGACTTCCTAAGTAGTCTAGGAAGGTTTGGGGGGGGGGGTGGAGGAGAAAAAAAGGGAATTACATGGCAGGACTAATAGGGTGTATTCTAGGAATAGGACTCCGGGGGGTTATTGGGTATCTGATTTATCAGTATACGATCTCCCGATATCAGATTTATCGGTATCAGAATATCAGGTTTTTAACATTGTCGATTTTCTCGGATCTTTAACACTGCAGCCATTGACTTCCATGGACAATATTTAAAATCCTAGAAAACAGACAGTGTTAAAAATCCAATATTCTGATACCGACAATTATCAGTATTATTGGATTAATCCTATACTGACCGTTATCGGCATTATCGGATTAATCCGATACCAATAGTCTCGCTCCACCCCTAGTGTGTTCATTGAGGAGTGTGCATTCAACTATCTAGTTGTCAGTCTCACTCACTGAGTCAAGTAGTGGCTTCTTCATGTGGTCAGCATCTGAAGTGAATTACAAAAACTGCAAGAAAATACCCATGTTGGGATAGATGTCCAGAGTACCAGCACAACTGACAATCTCTGTAAGCAAGAACGTTCCAAGTTTACAGGGGCTGTGGAGCTCGGCCCAAAGCCTAATAAATGTAATGGAAAGATTTTCATTGACTTCAGTAATATTTGGTTTAGGCCCATGATTCAGACAGTTGACAAGTGGCTTAACAGTACTGTATTCCATAACACATAATGAATACCATATGTCACATCATATTATTTCCTAGCAAATTTGTATACTCTCTTTTGGAGGTCAGGTACTAATCCCCTCCTCTCTGCTTCCATGGACACAGCAGTCCTGAAATGCAGAATCATTGTATTTTCACAGTACAAGAGTCTCCCCCTGTGACCGGGGTAGGGGGTGATGGGATACACATGCACAAACTCACTCGCAACCACGGTCTCAATTCCGGGGTTAGGGGCATGCGCCCTGCAAGAAGAATGCCCGTCAGGATAGTGTGTGGATCGTTACCTCTAATTAAAGAGAACTGACCCCTATCATCATAGGGCAAGTGACAATCCAGAAACCGTGGTGCACCCTGCCACACAACTCTCCCAAACGCCAGAAGGGAAGCAGGGGGGAAGAAGGGAAACAGGTGAGGTCTTGTGCGTGGGGCCAGGGAGGGGGGAACCCCGGAGGGCAGGGGGCACAGGACACTCGCACCGGGGAGAAGGGTTGCCCAGGGAAGGGGGGAGGCACTCAAGGAAATCCCACTCACGCGCTGCTGCACTCTCGCACTTACACTCTTAGGTCCTAGGCAGGGAAGGTCCACTCGCTCGCACACACGTTCAGTCACCAGTTTATCCAAGGCACTCGAAGCAATCAACAGGGGGCCGGTCTCTGAGCAATCACCAGCACCGCTGTCTCCGCGGTGCTGGCTTATGTACTGTGAGCCCCGCCCCTGTACGTGCCCTGAGGCATTCTGAATGCCGTAGCAGGGGCGGGGGCTTTCCCAGAGCGTGCGTCGGCCCTGGGGGTGTGGCCGACGCTCGAGCTCCTGAAGCAGCGGGGCCTGACGAGGCCTGCAGGTTTTCCCTGCTGTCAGTCTGTGCTGGGGGTGTGGCCGGTAAGCGTGCCTCTGCCCCTGGCGGCGGCGAGGATTCCCGAGGTCAGGAACCTGCTGGGGGCAGGGTTGAGGCATCCGGCGGTGCCGTGGCCTGCCGCCGGGGCCCGCTGTGCGGTCGACCCCCCCTGCGGGCTACGCGCCTTACACCCCCAGATGTGGGGAAAAGGTGCCAAAGTACTCCATACCCATCTGCTAGATGGTGTAGACATCTTCAGAAAGGACTTCCAGATGGGAGGAGGGAGAGCTGAAGGGAAGAGGCAGGATCATGTTTCTCAGTGAGAATCCAGCTGTGAAGCTGAGAAGAACGAGACACTCATCAAGAAACACGAGAAACCGAAAATAGAGTTTCAGTCATAAATTCAGCTCCTTCCAAAACTCCTTCTTGTGCAAAAGCCTCATTGTTCATACATTTTTCATGCTAGGAAAAGAGGCAGTCATTCCTTTATAATTGTACAGGATTTTCAAAAGTGTGTGGCATTATCTGGTTCCCACTAAATCAAAGACTAAATTTCTTCTGAATACAGTGTGAGTTGGGTTACACCAATACCGGTGCTGTTTACGACCAGAACAATCATAGATGGCCACGGCCTATATGTCATATGATGCACTGGCATTCTTAGGTGCAGCCCCCTTCAACTTGCTGCCCTAGGTTGCTGACTATGCTTTTTAGAGTGGCGCTGTCTCTGACTATGCTCTAGTGCTAGTATACAAGCAAAGTGGAATATTGTTCAGTACATGGGGTTGAATAAAAAACTCTCTTTAAAAATAGGAAACAATTTATATGGAAACAATTCAGTCCTCACAATATCCATTTCTTCCCCTGAGGTCTGTTTTGCAGGCATTAAAGTATGTAGTCCAGAAAAGGATGCATGCAAAATCAAGCTAGTTTAAGATACTTATTGCTAGACTCTTTTTTTATTAAAGTGTTTGCCCTGAAGTTACCATAATAATTATATTGTACATCTTTCAATTAAATAGAGAAGGGTGGAAATTAAGTGGCAATTCTGATTATTATCGACCTAGACCTTCAGCTATGCTATTGAAAGCACACTGAGAATCTGTGTCTGTAGCTGCACTCTATTTAAAAATATTAGCTGAGCTGGCAAAAGAGTGATGCAAATAGTGTCTAAAATGCATCCAGTTGACAAGTAATAGCTAATATTAAAATCATAGTTGAAATGTGATTTCTCTGACAAACATTCCAGTTTAAGTGAGAAGTTGCCACTGATATCCATTATTTTTTATTTTCTTCTGGCAACCAGTAACTAGCTTCCTTCTTTTCTGGGTGTTGTAGTGAGGTGGGTAGGCAAATCCAGCCACTTAACTCCAGCTCACAGATCATCTCTCTGTTTGAATGTGTACTAGTTTTAGGAACTCTAGAGCTGAAGTGAATATTCTAAGGAATCAGATTTGTTAGAAGGATTCAAGAAGTTCATTGTTTGTCTCATTGTTGTTTTTTTGGGTTGTTTGTTCATTCACAGTTCAGTTGTTCCTTTGGAAATTTGAAAATCATTTACTGATTAACCTCTGTTACATGATGTGCCGAGGTGCTGAACAACAAAGCAATGCTGTTCTAAAGTAACAAATTTAACAAACTTCACAGGAGCAACAAATTTAAATTTGGGTATTCATTTTGGTAAACAAATACCCAAACGTGATTGCTCCCAAAGCAGGAAAAGGAAGGCAACACCCACATATTTTGGGTAAAAGAAGGTCACCGTTCTTTATTAATTAAATATAACTTCTGATTGTCTGTCTGGGCAAAGGAGGAATAACCAACCAACTAAATTTCCCCAAAGTCAAGTCAAATGGCAGAAATATTGAGAAGGCAGACACCCGCGCCTTTCTTATCCCAGCATTCCAACCCCATCTTTCTTGGGGTCAAGGGAAAGGGGTGGTGTGTGACCAAACTAGAGACTGAACAGCCAGGTTGCTACTGCTGACCCCTCGGGGTTACCACCAATGCCGTGAGTGTCCCAAATTTCCATTAAACTGTTCCTTTTTACTTTACCAAAGCCTAACTTAGCACTGGACATCCGCCATGAGAGCAACCAGCTTTGCTTGGCATGCTCACCCCTCTCCAACTTCCATGCTCAGACTGCCTCAAACTAAGGTTCTAAGAACCATATCTAGCTGTTCTAAATAAAAATCCAAACCCTGGGGGGACAAATGCACCCCATCCTCTCTAAATTACTCGGGTCTTGACCAATGAATGGCCCTATGATCTAACAACAACAAAAATGGTTCAATAACCAGTTCCTAATTCCCCGCATTACACATCTCCAGGTGCCCTCAACCTTCCACGGGTTAACTGCATCCCTCCAAACCCTCAACACATTCAGAAACCCATTGACATTATGTCTAAAGACACCCGATAAGTTTGGCAAAACTCTAATACCCAGTGCTCCACAGCTTTGATGGAGTTTGCTCTGACATTTGGCATGCCCCAGGTGTGAGCACCCAGCAATGCTCCATCTGAAACCAAGAAAGGGCGGCTTCTATCTCATTCATATTTCCCGGAATGTGCTTAGCGGAAAACAAATGTTATTCTTCAAACAAGCTAAAACAAATATTCTAACCAAACACCATCACCCTGCTTGATTTCAATGACAGCTTTTCAACAACATGGACACCAGCCATGTTATCACACCAGAAAACAACACTTCTGTTTCTAAATTGCTGTAGCCACAAGTCAAAAGCTACTACAATGGGGAAAAACTCCAGGGTAGTGAAAATAAATCCCTGGTCAGACCGCCGTCAATCCACTTGAATGGCCATGGCTCCGCACACCAACAATCCCTGAAATAAATACCCATATCCAATCCCTGAGCAGTGTCAGAATGGATCTGAAGGTCAGCCTCAAGTAACATATGCTCCTGCCAAATAATAACCCCATTGTAACACTTGAGAAGTTAATATCATGTTTCTCATTACCTGCATTACCCTAATGTGATGGTGGGGAGCTGAAACTACCACAGTCTTGGCAAAGTCTAGCCTCCCATAGTCTAGCCAAAAAGGCCCAACCTGGTGCCATGACTCTGCAAGCAAAGTTTAAGCTCCCCAGGAGGAACTTTAGCTCTCTCAAAGTCACCACCTTCACGTGCTGCACCTCCGGCAGCAAAGCAAACATCTTCCAGTAAGCATGACAACTCAGATACAGAATCATCTCAATACCTAAGTTTGTCAAGGTCATGACTGTGCCCTCAGGGCCTTTTTAAATGACTCAGATTTCTCCCGCAGTTGAAGCCTGTGGATCTGGGAAATCCCCGGGGGGGGGAGGGGGGCTTTAGATGCTAATCCATGAACCAGAAGTCACCTGGGCGGCATTGGAAACAGTTGCGCTGCGCAACTCCCAGGTGTTTTGAAATGTGGCATAGATAAGACCAATCTACGCCAATCTCAAAACACCTGGGTGTCACGTGGTGCCGCTGATTCTAATGGTGCCCAGGCGACTTCCAGATCACAGAGGAGCATCTAAAGTCCCCCTATGGGGGGTTTCACAGAGCTTCAACTGTGGGAGAAATCCTGCTCATTTAAAAAGGCCCTCATTCTTTTCCTCAGCCAATGGGACTCTACACCGCCTTCTCTCCCAGCTCAATAATAATTGATTAGGCAGTGCATGAGCCACAAAGCCCTCCTTACCTGTAAAGTGTCCAGATGGGCTGAATTAAATAAAAAATTGTGTGCTTTGCTCTAGGGGCTGCTCTGAAAGCCCTCCCCCAGCCTGGGCACAACTCCAATGGCTGTCAGCCCTGCCCTCCAATGTTACATTCTTTTCTCTAAAGGCATGATGGGGACAAGATATCTTCCCCCTCAAAGCCTCTTGAAAGGCAGGATAAATATCATTTGTGGAAATAAACTTTCAAATTCATTTCACCTCTGAAAGTCCTGAAATACTATTGTCAGAATAATGGGTCATCTAGTCCAAAATGCTGTCTCCAAAAGTGTCTAGTACTAGATACTGGTTTACAAAAAAAGGGCACATATGAAGATAAACTTCACTGGTGGTTCTTTTTTTGTATCCAGGATCCAGCAAGTAGAGATTGAATACCCAGACAATCTTGGCTATTAGCCTTTAATGGGCCTATCCTTCATGAAATTATTTAACCCTTTTCATGAACTCATCTGTACTATTGGCCTTCACAATATCTCATAGCAAGAAATTCACCAGGTTAAGTAGGCATGGTCAGGGACTCATGTCCACTGCTTTTTCCTCATTGATGTCAATGGAGAAAATGCAGTGAGCACAGGTCCCTCTGCATGGTGTGAAAAAGAACTTCCTCTTGTTAGTTTAAACTCTGGTCTGATAAATTGATGTCCCCAGGCATCCCTTAGTTCTTGTATTATGACAAATGGTAAATAATAGTTACCTATTCACGTTGTTCTCAACATTCTGCATTTTATAGACCTCTATGTCACTGTACACAGTCACCCTTACAGTAAGCTGAATGACCCTAATTTATTGAGCCTCTTCTTGTATGGAAGTAATTCTATATCCTTCATTCATGTTTGTTGCCCTTTTTCTGATCCTTTTCCTGTTCTTTCATATTCTTTTTGCAGTAGGACATTCACAATTGCAAACTGTTTTCAAAGTGTGAGTTCACCATAGATGTATATAGTGGCATCACAATGTTTTCTCTATCTCTTTCCTAATTATTCCTTACATTCTACTTACCTTTTTGACCCCTGATGCACATTTAGTTGATCTTTTCAGAGAGCTAGCCACAGGGGACTCTTAAGATAGTTTCCCTGAGTGATATTTTTCCTTTCTTTCATAGAACTGTTGGGCTGGAATCAAAATATTTCTTTTTATGTTACTTACAAAGATAGAGTAAGTGATATCAGACTATAAAAATTGGCTATTCTAAACTCTACTAGTTCAAATTCAGGGTACTTATTAGACCTCATTTATTAGGCCACACGTTAATAATTAGCCCAATATGATATTCATTACAATGTGACAATTTTTTAGAAATACAGAAATAGTCTAGAGATCTAATTTGGGGCCGCAAATATGCTAAGACTTACTCAGATATTTAACTTTTACAAACTGTGGGTATTCCCATGCACGCCAATGAGGCTGCTTTTTGACATTACAAGGGAGGGGGTGGGAACTTTCACGATTGCAGCTATGTAATTGAGAGGATTAGCACCTGTGAAAATGCACTACTCCCTTTTTATCACATGATAACATGCATCCTTATAAAGGCTACTTTTGGGGATCTGACTACAAGGGGATTAGAGATTTAGTGGCAAGTGCATTCTAAGGCTGAATTCAAAAGAACCTTTTCTGCTTGGTCTTTACCTGCTCGCGAGAGGTGTTGCGCTTTATCAGTCTTAATCACCCATCAACCTTGCCACTAAGGCTGCTTTTAGATGATCGTTGCATCAAGGTTTTTAATTTGCACTGTTAAAGAATGCGCAACCGGAAATACGGTGCGTCTAGGCGTGTCTAAAACCTGCCCTCGGCACTTTTACAAGCCGCATGATTTCATGGCGCAAGCAATCAGCACTCATCTAAAAGCGCCCTGAATCTCCCTCCCTTGCATTGAATCTTGCCATGCATTGCCTAACCATCTGCTATCAGGTGAGAGAGGAACTTTCAAGTCTCCTGGTGCCCTGGTGCGTTCTCCACAGTGTGGGGGAAGGGCTTAAGATCCTTCACACATTACAAATAATGTGCACGAGCAACTTATCTCCATTGTTAACCCTACATTTTCAGTTTGGAAGATGCAGGTGATTAACAGCTAGCTTACACAAGATATTGGGAGCTAATCACTTCACACAAGCAATAAAAATGCAGGGGACGCAGTTTGACTTGGGAGAAAAGTCTTCTTTGAATGCAGCCTCATAGGCACTAATTCCCACAATTACAGAGCTGCGATCATGATTGCACAAGTTCCCACCCCTCCCACGTAATGTCAGAAACTAGGCTGAGTCTTCTCACTGTGCAGATTTAATATAGGCCTCCAAAAAGAGGATTTTACCTTCACCAAACTATTGACTTAATATTTGTGAGGTGAGATAGGTTCCTCTGTGTGTGTGTGTGTGTGTGTGTGAGAGAGAGAGAGAGAGAGAGAGAGAGAGACATAAAACTTTCTCAGTGATAAATTCACTTTAGTGTTTTAAGAACATGGTGTGTGAGAAATGTCTGTTTTACATTATGCGGGGAATTATTTAGTCAAAGGTTTAGCATTGTATGCCTTACTGTACAGACTATATCCTCTGCAGTGAAAGCTTTTCAAAGACATCATGTTAGCGAAGATCTGAATAATTTTAATTAAATAATGATCAGCAGGACAACTATGCTTTCTCTTCTGTGACCTTTTCAGTATTTATGTCCTCCTTGACTGTCTTTAATCATCTCAGAGTGCACTGTGGGTTTGCTGAGTTCACTAAGATTTGTGGCCTTTCTGACATTATCTCAGAAATGACTAAATGACTCTGGAGGATTTTTTATTTTTTTTTGAAAGGAGGTTGAGAAAGTGACAGGAGTAAGGAAAACTGCATTGTTTTTTGCCTATCTGCAAATGTTTGAAGAATCACCAACTCAACTATGATTGTAGGTGTTATAGAGATTGCATCACCCTGTTTAATCAGGAAACCTTCCTGTTCTTAATAAAACCATACTTTATTTCTCTCAATCACTTTTTCTCTTAAACACTAGTCTTCAAGAAATCAAAAGCTTGAAAGTTTTCAGGAAAAATACAAAACATTGAACTTCATTAGAAATTGAATTAGCAGCTGTTTAATAGGTGTTCTCATCTAGAAAATAAGTGGTTGGTTATGATCCCAGTGTGGGATCCGCAGGCCATGGGATTGGCCCCATTGTTGCCACGATCTTTTCTGTCTGGAGCATGCTGGGGAATGTAGTCCAGCAGCTCCAGAGGGCAAAGTTAGTTAGTGCACATAGCAGCAAACTGTGCTGTGCAAATTGTGCTGTGCACAATGGGGAGACAAGAATCACATGGTGGCTGACTTGAAGCCTCAACCAGGCAGCATATTGAACTGGAGGGGGGTGGGGAGTAAACTGGGGCAGGGGGGCGTGACTTTAGGGGCAGCAGCTTGAGAAGTGCCTAGGCTGGTAAAATCCTAAGTCTAGCCCTAAGAACAAGCACCACCCCCATTACTACCCCTCTTGGCCAATGCTCCACTTCTCAATGAATAAGCTCTGCCCCCTTATACATGTACATACAGAAACACACACACTTCTCAACATTCCAAATGAAAAGAGAGACAGAAGCTCTCCTGCTCTCATTCCATTTGGTTTCTTGTCATCCCATCATCTCCCCATTGCCCTCTCAAGTGCTTTTCCTGTGAGGCAACCAGGAAAGATGTGCCTGAGGCTTGAATACTGGTCTTTTCCCCTCTCTCTCCTGAAAGAAGTACTTAACCTTCTGAAAGAGGGACAGTAGGGTTTAGCACCTAAAGAGGAACTATTGGGAGGTATGTGTGTGTGAGAAGAAGAGTCTGGCTGTTGCTTCTTGTGAGATTGTGTAATGTGGTTTATGGGTCGCTTAAACACATCTTAAATGCTATGTACTTCTTTTTTTGGTGCACTGTTAAATGGTTGCTGTTTTCTACCCTAGAGGAAGTTACATCTCACTGGTAGGTGAAGTGATCCCTGAATATACCGTACCTTGTAAAATACTGTGAGATTTATTCAGTATGAAAAGCACTGTATAAAAGTAAGGGCTTTTTTTATTATGTTTTGAACTCATATTAAATCAAATTGTGAAACTGTCCTGCTACCATCCCAGGAATCTTTCCAAGTTGAACTTACAAAACATGCTATTTCACTTTGATAAGGAGCACCTCATGTAGGACTTAATCATAGGCTGTTTAGACCATTCAACATTGTATTTATCTGAGGACTCCCTGCTCTTATCCCTCCAGGCACTTGCAACACACACAGTGCTCTACTCAAGGCATGTTTACTGGGATAATTATCTTGGAACATATTTGTCACAGGGGCTCCCTTCTTTTAGAGATGATAGGGGAATTCGCTCTGAGCCCCAGGACAAAAGACAGGGTACCCTGCGATACTCCAATGGTTCCCCAAACTAGGGGTGTCCTAAAATTATTACTGGCCTCCACACAATCCCCTACAGCCAGCCTGTACCCACCTTTAAGGGCTTCTCCCAAGCAAAAGTGGGTCCCTTCTAATAACAACATAAACAGTCCATAAAAATATATATGGGTTGATCCCACCTTGGTAGTAGGTTTGTCCCTGGATTAAGGCCTGCCCCTCCTGAAGTCTCAAACTCTAGTAGGTCTAGTGTGGGCCATTGCTCCACCTTCCAGAACTTTCAGCTCTAGGGCAGCCTGTCTTCCAGGAGAGATGTGCTCTCTTCAGCACTCTCCCTAAGACTGCCCCTCTCCTGGTGTAACAGGGCCGTTATATAGATCTGTAAGCAAGGTCTTTGAACTGGCTTAAAGACCAGTACCCTTTTTTCTTCAGGTGCCATCTTGTGTTCTCTGGCTACCATCTTGTGGCTAGACTCTGCCACAATATTATTCCCATGCTAAGAGAACATCACCAACTTCAGATTATCAGTAGTTCAATTCAGAAAATATTTTTGTTCATAGAATTCTTTTGAATTCTTCAACTATAAAATGTAGGGGGGTTGATAATTTCCTCCTTGTGTCTATGTAATTTTCAACTTTGCAGATTTTCTGTGTGAGGTTGTTAATTAAAATTGCAGGGTTTTTTGAAAATGTATATAGCATCACTTTTTTTAAAAGAACTTTTATTTCTGAGACTGCACAATCAGCAATAGCTGTTAAAATGAGTGCTCGATTTGATATATCTGAAAATGAAGCTGCTACTCCAAATTTACTCTCACAAAGATTTAGAGCCTCCAGCAATTACATTCTACTGCAGTTAAATCTTTTGTGTGGCTAAAAGGTTCACTGCATTGCTAAAGAGCATAATTTCCAGAAAAGCCAATAATTCAGGGTTTATATTTACATATTTTTTTCTCTCCTTATTCTATACTTGGCAAAGGGAAGAGCTTCTCTCTAAGGCATCTGACACTCGTGCCTAATTTCTAAAAAGAATTCCCAAAAGGAAACAGCTTTTCAGGCTAAAAAATTAAATAAATACGTAATTCTTCCAAAGCTTGAATGATTTAGGACCAATAACTGGTCCCAGTGGGCAACCTGAATAAATGGACAGTGCATTTGGGAATTTAATTGTACATGAATTAAATTTGCAATTAAATTGTAAAGATGCAGCACAGCACAATTACTTTAGCCTCAAAGCAACAGCAACCTCTTCAGCATGTTTAGTTATGCATGTTTAGTTATGCATCAACCAGTGGTGCTGCCAATTCTCATGATTTGATTATGTGTCTCCACTGCTATGGGGGTTTTCCTGAAGCCCCACCTGTTATCTCCTACAGGCCTGCCTCCCGGCACACCACCTCCAAAAGGGGATGGAACCAGTTAGGTCTGCCCTCGGAGGCTGATGGAACCATAGAGGTTACAGGAGGCCCTGGGGGAGTTATCTCTAGACCCTGACGGCCACACTGTCAATGAGCTGGTCCAGTTTTGGAACACCTTGATGGAGGCGGCTATTGACAGGATGGCCCCGAAACGTCCCCTGCCTCCGCTTCATCACTGCACGACCCCATGGTTTACCACGGGGCTACAGGGTATGAAGCAGGTAGGTAGGAGACTAGAGTGACGCTGGTGTCGGACTCGCTCTGAATCTGACCGTCTTCTCCATAGGGCCCATTTGAGGTCCTATGTTGAGGCTGTGAGGACAGCCAAGAAGGAATTCTTTGCAGCCTTCATAGCGTCTGCGAAGTCACGCCCGACGGAGCTATTTCAGGTGCTTCAGGGGCTGGTTAGTCCAGCCTTCCTCTGCCTGAATGGGGATTTGTCCCAGGCCCGCTGGGAGCAATTTGTCACCTACTTCACAGACAAGATTGTTCAGATTCAGAGCGACTTCGACACTGGATTGAAGGCAGTAAGTGAGGAGCGTGAGGTTGCGGAGGCCCCATCGGGTCCATTTTCTTGGGTTGAGTTTCAGGAAGTGACGCCAGCCGATGCGACGGATGTCCTGGCGTCTGTTAGGGTCACTAGTTGTCAACTCGATCCGTGCCCGTCCTGGTTGGTAAAAGCCTCCAGGGAGATGCTAGGGATGGTGCTGGCGAGGGTTATCAATGCATCCCTTCGGCAGGGTAGATTGGCTCCCAGCCTTAAGCAGGCTGTGGTTCGTCCCCTGCTGAAGAAGCCATCTTTAGATGCGCTTGCCAGCTACCACTCTGTCTCTAACCTTCCCTTTTTAGGGAAGGTTATTGAACGGGCAGTGGCACTGCAGCTCCAGCGGCATCTTGATAGCATTGGTTTCCTTGACCCTTTTCAATCTGGGTTCCGCCCCGGCTGTGGTACTGAGACGGCATTGGTGGCTTGGGCCGATGATCTCCGCTGGGAGATGGACGCAGGACGGTCAACACTTCTGATCCTGCTAGATCTCTCGGCCGCTTTTGATACCGTGGACCATGGGCTGCTGTTGAGATGACTGCGAAATCTGGGCGGTCTGGATGGGACTGTTCTTGGATGGTTCCGCTCATTCCTCTCAGATAGAAGCCAGCGGGTGGTGCTGGGAGCTGAAACATCATGCCCCCCAGGCCTTGACCTGTGGCGTTCTGCAGGGTTCCATTCTGTCTCCACTGTTATTTAATGTGTATATGCAGCCCCTGGGGGAGATCGTGAGACGGTTTGGGGTGTGTTGTCACCAATATGCTGACAACACACCGCTGTACCTCTCTTTTTCAACAGACCCAGGTCCTGCCATCTTGATACTTTCCCAGTGTCTGGAGGCCGTGGTGGATTGGATGAGGCAGAGCAGACTGAAACTGAACCCAGAAAAGATAGAGCTGATGGTAGTGGGGAGGGCGAAGGAGGTGTCGGCTCCTCCTATAGGGGGGTAGGGTCTGCCCTCTGGTTGCCCAGCAGGTTCAAAGTCTATGGGTGATTTTGGATGCGGACCTCCGCCTGGATCGGCAGGTGGAGGTGGTGGCTAAA
>QEPC01001360.1:934185-954357 GCA_003113815.1 Sphenodon punctatus
ACACACACACACACACACACACCAGGATCGTGTAACTGAATTTACACCAGGATCCTGGTGAATTTACACCAGGATCGTGTAACTGAATTTAACTGGAGAATGGAAACATAATGCTAAGACCCCTGTGCATACAAGTAGGGATTTCAGGGGACCGCACTAACATGAGTTAAATTCACAGTAGGCCCTGCTCTGCCCTGCCCTGCCCTGAACATCGGCAAGCAGCCTGATTGGCAACTTCAGAGCAGATGCAAGGCATAAAAACCCTACAAAGCAGGAAGGTAATAGCTGACAGAGAAGAATGGGGACTGGGGGGAAGAGATTATGCTAAGGCTGTTTTTAGACGTGCACGTCAAATACGCTGCATAAAATCACGCTGCGTGTAAATATGCGGCATGTGGGATTTAGACGTGACATTTCTCATGTTAAAGCCAGTTGCGCACTCTTTTAAAGCTATGAATTAAATACCTTGACATCGAGGTAGTTAAGATCACACAGACAAAAAGCTTATAAACCACTGGCATAATCAGCCTAGCAAAGGAAGAGAAAAGGAAAGAACCCGTCACCATGACTCTGTTCAGAAAGAGGCACCATCACAATAGGGAATGTGCTCTGAAGCTGCAAATAAAGCACAGCAGGCTTTTGGAAGAACAGACACATCTATTTGATTTATGTAGGTGCCTTGCACTGGTGTCCTAGGTCTGTCATTATTTAATGTCTGTGGAGCCTCCCTTTTACAAGTGCATTTGGTATTTGATTAGTACAGACTGCGTTGATTAGGCCAAATCCTGTTTTTATTTGCAAATAAAATGTTTTTATCTGAGAGACCGGCTTTCTTACATGCTCCATTACGGACCCCTGCGGTCAGCCAGCAGCTCTCTCTTGCAGGTACTACCTTCCAATCTTGTTCATGCGACAGGGACCTGCAGAGAGGTGTTTTCACATGCTGCCCCTATGTTATAGAGCTTCCTTTCCCTGGAGATCCAGCAGAGTCCAAGCCTGAAAATTTTCTGGAGGCAGTGTAAACCTTTCTCTTTCGCAAAGCATTTTATTTTATTTATTTATTACATTTATACCCCACCCCTCCTGAAACAGCTCAGGGCGGCTTACATACAACAATTAAAACAGGACCAGGGAACATGATAAATGTGAAGGATGAAGTGGGATAAAAAAAAACCTAACCCCCCCCCAAAGGCCTGGGCGAACAGCCAGGTTTTACAAATTTGCTGGAATGTTAAAAGGCTTGGGGCCAGGCGAGCTTACTCCTGGAGGGAATTCCAAAGGCGTGGCCACAAAAAATGCCCTCTCCATTGTGGCCCCCCGCTTAACACGGGGGACCTCCAAGAAGGCACCTCCGGCAAACCAAAGGAGCTGCTCTGGGGCGTGGAGGGTGAGGTGGTTCCTGAGGTATGAGGGGCCCAGACCAAGAAGGGCCTTATAGATCAATACCAGAACCTTGAACCTGGCTCGGCTCGCTATTGGCAACCAGTGCAGAGTCCGGAGCACAGGTGTTATGTGCTCCCGACGACCCATCCCTGAAAGGAGCCGGGCTGCCACATTTTGCACTAACTGCAGCCTCCAAACCAGGAACAAGGACAGCCCCATGTAGAGCGTATTGTAGTAGTCCAGCCTCGAGGTGATGAAGGCATGGATGAGGGAGGCCAGGTCCAGGCCGGAGACATAAGGACACAACCTCCACACCAGATACAACTGGCAGAAATCGGTCTTCGCCACTACCTCCACCTGTCGCTCCAGGCGGAGATCTGCATCCAATACCACCCCCAGACTCCGAACCTGCTGAGCTATAGGAGGGCGAACCCCCCCAATCATGGGGGCCGACACCTCCTTCGCTCTCCCCACCAACATCACCTCCATCTTATTGGGGTTGAGCTTGAGTATGCTCTGCCACATCCATTCCGCCACGGCCTCCAGACACTGGGATAGCACTGAGACCACAGGGTCTGTGTCAGTTGAAAAAGAGAGCTACAGCTGAGTATCATCAGCATATTGGTGACACCACACCCCAAACCCTCCCACAACCTCCCCCAAGGGCTGCATTTATATGCTGACCCCTATGCCTACGGCATCTCGGGGCAGCTTTCAATAAGATGTGTGTTTTTATTTTGTAAGCCGCCCTGAGTCTTAGGGAAAGGGAAGGGTAGAAATTTGAATTAATGAATGAATTAATTATATAAACAAACAAACAAACATGCAACTTGTGTGGGCAACCTTGGACAAAAATTGGGGAGAAATATTTCTAAATACATGCATAAGGTTCTACCTTGCAGTTTTTCAAAGATATTTCTGCTGTTCCTGAATATCATATTTCTACCTGTCTGCAAGACCGCCTCACTCCCCGGGCCCTGAATCGGGGTAATTTCAGATGTTACGCGATCACGGTCAACCACGGACAATCCCCTGTGGTGGCGGATGATCGCGTAACGTGTGTTTGCTCGTCACCAGGTGTTCACCACGGTGAACCACCAGTGGTGAGAAAAATAACCATGCTTTCGAGGATGATCCGGGCACCATCTCCGAAAGCATGGTTAATTGAACCATGGCCCGGAATTGGTCCAAACCCCGGAGGGCGGCCGGCCTGGGGAGCGTGGGAAGGGTAGACAGGCCGTTTTGATTCCGGCAGGGAATCAAAATGTGATTCTGTGACAGGGCCAATAGGTGCCCCGTCATGCCTGAAATCATCCAAGGTCCCACAGGTTTCCCAGGTGGCGACTATGGAGAGGGCGTTCTCAGTGACCACACCGAGACTGTGGAATTCTTTTCCGATGGAGGTCCATTTGGCCCCAGACCTTCCCTCTTTCTGAAGACCATGTAAGACCTGGCTGTTCTGCCAGGCTTTTGGTGAGGGAGACAGGTGATGGGTGGGGATTGGGAGGGCGGTTCTAAGCTCTTTTATGCCTGTGTTTATTTTTATGTTGCTGAGTCTTATATATTTATATTTTTATATATATTTACATGTATTTTTATTGTTATTAACATGTTGTGAACTGCCCCGATAGGAGGGAGCAGGCTAAAAACCCAAATAAATAAATAAATAAATAAATATCCAGGTACTGACATTTACAGACAAAAACTTATTATGCATGGTTTAAATCAACTGAAATTGAAAGAGTGCTTGTTTAATTTTAATTCATATTTTGGAATCAATAGTACAATGTATCAATCTGTGAAGAACAAAGTAGATAGTATTTTTTTATTTTTTTTAAAGCAGGATTTAATCTGAAATAAAATTTTCAAACGGAATGCCAGTAAAATGACCTCATAAAAATCCATACCGTTGAACGTTTATGTATAAAAATACAGACTGACAGAAGAGCGACCAAGTGGTTTTTTCAAAGAATCATTAATTTAGAAACATATATATGAGCTTTCAAAGTGATGTAAAAGCAACAAAAAAAACCAAACAACCCTAACTCTCAGTTTGAAGTCAAAAGCATTAAAATTGTGGGCCTTCAATCTGTTCCTAGTACATGTAAGTGGAAAGCTAAATATTATATGTAGCCATCTACACTAGAATACTGATGATAGCATTCCTTTTTTAAAATGATCCTACTACACTGAATTTGAAACTAACATACTTCTAGGATAATGCACGATGAATGGATTTTTCACATCAAAAATGGGGGAAAGTGTATAGAGCAGTAGCATGAAAGACTGTGACATCAAAACAGATACCACTGTCTATTATAAATGCATTGGCAGACCAAAACTGCAAACTAGAAACTACTAAGTACTAAACCCAAAGGCTTCACAATTGGTATGGATGAATTGCCAGATCAATTTGATATATTGTGGATTTCACAAGAGTATATTAAAGAAGAAGAAAAATGTATATATCAAAGGCATTTTAGTGGCTTCCGCAATGCAACCCTCTCATGGTTTCATAATGCTGGATGAATGGAACTGTAAACTTAGGATGAAAACAGACATGACACTAAATCCACTTAACATGACTTTAACATTTCTTATGCATGTTGCAGGGCTGCATACACACCAATACAGCCTTGCAACATACATAAGAAATGTTAAAACGGTGTTAAAGTGGAGTTAGTGTAATATTTGTTTTCACCCTGTGTGTGAAAAGGTTAAACTCTTCTTGAGCAATATATACAGTTCAGTGGCAGCCCCTCCCCCAGGGTGTTGGGGCAGACATCCCACTCCCCCCCAAGCCCCTCAGGGGTCCCTCCATGCTTGCTGGGGAGCCAGGGACTGCTCTTCAGCTAATCCAGTGGCGGCGTTGAGTTTCCCGGCTTGTCTGAAGGCTTTGCTTACATTTTAACTCTCCACTCCTGGCTGCCTGCAGAGTCAATGAGTCATAGCTCTGGCATGCAGCCAGAAGCTAACAGCTGATATGTAAACAAAGCCTGCAAGGGAAAGAACTGCTGCTGTTTGTGATGAGTCACTCTGCAAGAGGAGGAGGGGAATGGGACAAACATCCTCCTCCTGCTGCTCCCACCTCCCTCTAGCTTTCCACTCACTGGCCAGAAAGCTAGAGGGAGGAAGGGACTTAGGAGACCTCCCCAAGTCTTCAGAAAGCATGCATTGGGTGCCGGCCCAGAAAAGCACTGCTTTCTGGGTAATTGGGGAGGGAGTGGGGGAGGTTCTAGGTGCTCCTTGGCTGGGTTCCTATGGAGAAACCCAGCCAATCAGCAAGGCCTAGAGGGCATTTCAGGGTGCCTTTTCTAAATGCTCTGGTCACTCCATAACTCCTCTTTCTCCCCCTGGCCCCTACTCTACCAGAATGGGAGGAGGAAGAGAAAGAAGAGCTCACTGCTCCTTCCTCCCTAAGTTTACCAGAGAGGTGGGGGAAGAGAGAGAGCTCCCCAACCCCTTTTTTTACAAGTGAGGAGGGATGGGAACTTTTTTTTTTTGAGTCCCTTGCCTCATTGTTTGAAGGGAAGAACAACAGAAGGTGGTTATCAGAGTCAGAATATAGTGATCAGGAGGATTCATACTTTCAGAAACCTGGTAAGTTCTGAAAAAACAAATCCCCTGACCTGATCTCCTGTACATTGGGTATTTTCAGACGTTACGAGATCACAGTGAACCACGGTGAATACGCACCTGTGGTCAATGTGTCTCGCACTTCTGTTTGGTGGCCACCAGATGTTCGCCATGGTCAATCTGCACATGGGGTCAATTTGAACCATGCTTCCCGGGCTAGCCAGGGGAATGTCCCGGGAAGCGTGGTCAAAAAGATCCCCAGCGGGGACAAAAAAAAAGTAACGTCTGGCCGCGTGTCACTGCCCGGGATCACTGGCAGGATCCCGGGCCGTGGCGACTCCGGCCTGACACGGCGGCCGCATTGGCCCCGCCGCCTGCCCATCTCCCTGGAGGGCGGGCGGCGGGGTGTGTGGAGGGGGCGGGGCCGTGCGGCCGCATGTTGCGCCGCGCGGCCCCGCTCCCTCCCAGATTCCCTACCGGGATCCCCCGGCACATCTGATATGGCATGACGGGGTGACCCCGGCGGGGAATGAATGGGTTGTTTTCTGTACGGGGCCAAGTGGCCCCGTAACGTCTGAAAACACACATTGTTTGCTTGTGCTTTCTTTTGTCTTCTTCTCCCCCCCTGCATTACAGGCAGGGGTAATTGCTAATTCTGTGATCCCATTTGGAAGGGCTGTGCTGCCGCACCTCTTATTCTTTAAAATATTTTCTTTCCTTTTGCTATTTTTCACCCTGTGTGAGACCCTGTCACACTAATTGTCTGCTTTATGTTTGGTGGAGGGGGATGGATGGAAGGGTTTCTAATGCTTGCTGGAATGTTCACTGCATTTAAAATGGGCCATTTTCATTGCCAGTTTCAAGGCTTTTCTGCTGCAAGAAGGCCACCATGCCACTATGTTGGTTCACTAATGGCTAATCTTTGCATGAATGTTCCCTCTCTGATTGCAGCAGCTACCTTTTACATTACACATTTACTTTGCATCAGAACTATCTAGCATGTTCTGGGGGACAAGTGGAACTTCATGCTGCTGCTTTTGTGGTGTGCTAAAGACTTAACATAATATTGTTGTCTTGAGATGGTTTGGTTTGCTTGTTCTATGTTTGCTTGTGCACTGCTGGAGTTCCCCCTCCTTTCCCATGCCCCAAGTATGTGAAAAGGCAGTTGCCATTTTGTGGAGACCCTCACTGGCCATGGTTACTCTTAGTTAAAATGGCTTGTTTACTGTTTCCCACTTAGACGGTCTGCTTTCTGTTTTTTTGTTGGGGGGGGGACCAGAGGCCTTGGATGGAAGGGTTTCTAATCTTTGCTGGAATGTTCGCTGCATTTGAAATGACCCCTTTTCCGTGTCAGTTTCAAGTCTTTTCTGCTGCAAGAAGGCCACCATACCACATGTTGGTTCACTAATGGCTAGTCTTTGCAGGAATGTTCTCTGCTTGGTTGCAGCAGCTGCCTTTTACATTGCAGCAGAACTGTGTAGCATGTTTTGGGGCTAGGGGACAAGTGGAATTCCTTGCTAATGCTTTTGTGGTGTGCTAAGGACTTAATATAATATTGTTGGCTTAAGATGGTTGCTTTGCTCGCCCTGTGTTTACATGTGCACTGCTGGCTCCACCTACTGTTGGCTAGGATCCACCTACCTATGGCCTGGCCCCTCCCACTTCTGGCCCCATCCTGCACCCCACCAGCCTTGAAAACCACCAGCTGCCACTAATACAATTCAAACACAGGAATGATTGTATAAGGATTGCATTGAAGTTTCCTTTGCTTTGAATACATAGCAGTTGGAGAGATGTAAGTTTAAGGGAGCAATCCTCAAAAAGACTATTCCAGAGTAAGTAGTTTGAGAGTTACAGCCCAAATTAGGAGAACTGGGTACAATTGACAATAGTTCTCAAACTAGCAGAATGATTCTTAAAGCACCAATTTGATAAAGGAAATAAATAAAATTGAGTGATTTAGAAACTATATCAAACCTTTAAATGCTAAATACAAAGGAATTATTTTTTCTATAATTCAATGAATTTTTGAAGCATTCTTTTCATATGCAAAAATTCAATTAAATTTAGTCAGACATACTGTGCAAGCATGGGGATTGATTGTACAAATGTTCTGAGAATAACAAAGAGTAATGGAGAAATTCGTTGGACTGAGGATGAATCATAAGAAAATATTCTTTCCTCTTTTCCCATTATTCAGAATTAACTGTTCAAATGTACTGATGAAACATTTTTGAGTGATCCTGAAACATACTAAGGAAAATAAAATAAAGGAGAAATGAGAAGTAGTACAATGAGTATAAAGTTCCATTAAAAATGGGTGACTTTTAAAAGACTTACTTTTAACCATTTAGCATGGAACTGTCCAATAGTTGTAATGGAGTAAGTAAAGGATATGAAGCCACAATACCTCCTCTATGCAAAACGAAATCCATAGGAAGGTTTTTAACATTTCTGAACTTGTAGCAGGTCTAATAAACACCTCAAAGTACCTTAAAAAAAAGTTTTGATACCTCATGCCACAAAGCCATTAAGCATATGGCAGCCATCTTACATGCAAGCACAACACTTCCATTTGTTTCAGTTAGACTATTCACACACTTGAATTTAGTCATGGCTGCAGTTGTCTTGAGATAATGGGGCTTAGGTTATGAATGATTTTAAAATGGTTAAAAACCGTATTTTTTAATCTCTGAAACAAATTAAATAATGATAATTCTTGCTTTTAAAATAAATAAGCAAACAAACAAAAAAGCCCCACAGTAACTAACCAAAAAAGAACAACTTGTATGCAGAAAATCTGCCATTCTATGAAGAATGATTTAATCAATTTGACAGTGAATATTAATACATGAAATCCCCAATCTCAAAAGCACTGGAGTTAAATTAACTCCCCATCCCTCTTCTGCTGCTATCAAAAAAAAAATAATAGAGAAGAAGCTTAGGTGCTACGCAAAACAAGATGTTTTATCAGCTGACTAGTGATCCATCATCATGCTTTAAAAAGGCCTGATTCCAAATGCAATTACACTTTGGGTGTTAACAAATGTGACAGTCGTCTGCTTTGGCCCACTTTGGCCCGCAAGACACCAACACCCAGAATTGTTCCTGGGCATGTCCATGGCGAGCCCAGGCTGTGATCCCAGAGATCTCCAGGGTCACAGTCCAGTAGGGATGGGCAAAGGTGGTTCAGAAGTTTTGAATTTGGACCAAACTCGACCAGTTCAGTCGACCGAACTGAACTTGATTTTTTAACTGAACCGAATTTCCAAACTCGGTTCTGTTCGCCCATCCCTATAAGATAATATTCCATTTAGTTCAATGGGGTTTGAATTTCCGAACACTGTTCAGAAGTTCGGAGTTTGGAGTGAACTCGAATACTTTGGTTAACTGAACCGAACTTCCAAACCAAACTCGATTTTTGAACCGAACTGAACCGAATTTCTGAACTCGATTCTGTTCGCCCATCCCTACAGTCCAGGTTACCATATGACCAATCAGACCATAGTGAGCTATAATATTTGTTATGACCCGCCGTGACATGGTTCAGATTGGGTCTGCCATAGCTGACTGCCATGGCTGCCTGATATGGCAGGGTGCTGGGTGCAGCGTAGGGAAGGGTCCATCCGGCTGCGCATTCATGTTGCTCCCCAGTAGCCCAGCCGCTGGCATGTTTGTTGACTGGCCAGATCTCGTTGGGATTGTGTTGCTGGCAGGTTCTCCACCTGGATTGGGTTGTGACAGTGGCACTCTGTCATCACTTCTATTAACAACCATAGAGTAATTTTACATATAGCAAAACCCTACTGACGGCATAGGTCTATCAAAGTGAGTAAAGATATGTTGTATACTTTCCTAAACACAACCAAAGGATTTAGTATAGTTTTAAAAGGACCATCCCATACCATTGGAAAGGTCTTGCTGTTTTGCAATTTATAAATCACTCATTCATACACTGCCAAGCTGGATATTTGATGTCTTGCTTTCTGAACTTGACAGCCATACTTTTCCAGTATCTGAAAATTACATGCTTAGCAGACTTCCAGCCTGGCCTTATCCAAATTGTATTTAATTTGAAACACTTTCCATTTCCATGGTGCCATTTTAATATACATGAAGCTGGCAAGATAATCATACATATGGGGTGCTTAGAATAGTTTTGTTATTGTTATTCTTGTTTTGTATTACAACTTCCTCAGCAATTGTGGGTGACCCTGTAAAACTCAAATATATGAAAATGATCTGATGCTGCCCTAACATCAGAGGCAGGTTCTACTTTTCTCTGGCATAACTAGTGCAATTCCTAGAGGTGTGCACCATGGACCCATGTCATTTTTTGTTTTTGTTTTTCATTTTCAAAAATACCAAAAATTTGTTTTCGTTATTGCTTTTGTTTTCAATTTCCATTGGTTTAAATGAAAAACACATGTTTGGCTTTATCTTTTTTGTTTTTTCATTATATTAGAAAGAACATGGGGGGAGTGTACCTCAAATGGAAAGCATTAAGTGTACCAAATTCCAGAAAGGTTGAATAAAGGAATCCAATTTTATAAGCAGTTGAATTATGCTATTTTGCCAAAGTCTGCATATACAGCCATGGTTGTAATGTCTTTTTATCACATCTAACATGGATTAAACTTGGCATATTCATACCCCTCTCCATGTGTAATATCTATGCCAACTTTCAGAAGAATTAGATGAAGGGTCCTGATGGTATAAGCAATTAACCTATACATGTATGTCTGACTGTAACATCTTTGTAGTCCAACTAGTGTACATGACATTTGGAAGGGATGTAATAAACACCTTCAGAATCATCTCTGCCAAATACCAGAAAGATGGAAAGGGTTCGAATTTTATATGTATGCACAGGATATGCAGAGAAGGAGCCTATGTCAGGGATTCTCTTACGTGTCACTGTGATATAAGATCAGTTTGTGATACCAATTGGCCAGCAGAAATGTCAACCAAATATCCTCATTCTGTGCTGTGACCATCCCAACTTCTCTCCCCCACTTGTTAGTGGGAAGTCGGAAGCATCTGTTTAGAGAAGATCCAATAGAGATTCTTTTATGTCCTCTGTCACAGTGCTGCAGGATGTGATTGTGTTGATAATTGGCCAGCCTGGATGTGTAAACTATTCAGGATGTGCAAACAGAACAGGGTTCAGATGTTCAGCCGTTTGGTCGTTCGTTTCGAA
The DNA here is from genome assembly GCA_003113815.1 of Sphenodon punctatus. NCBI lineage: Eukaryota > Metazoa > Chordata > Lepidosauria > Sphenodontia > Sphenodontidae > Sphenodon > Sphenodon punctatus. The sequence continues at coordinate 944,345 of QEPC01001360.1, forward strand.
AACTGAGTTCGGATTCGATCGTTCGGTTTGGTTGAGTCAGTTTGGTCAAACGTTTGGACCCGCCGTGAGGCTTGCGGTGCCCGTAGTGGCATGGCAGGTTATCAGAGACAGGCAGCAGCAGCAGCAAAGACTGGGAAAGCTTGGTGCTTAGCACCCCGGGTTGCCTGGGCATTGCAGGCTTGGCTCATATTCAACAGAACTAAAGAAGCTTTACTGCCAATTGGTCAAGCCTTGCCTAGTGGTGAATAAATGTGTGAGATGGGTGAAAAAGGAGTAGGATGGCAATGGATTAGGAATAGGAACACAAACTGCTGGGAGAGGGAGACTTCTGAAAATGCCTGCTGTCAGGGAAATGTGTCTATCTCAGATGGTGTTGGTAGAAGGGGGGAGGGCAATGACTTTTGTTACTTGCTGCGCCCGCCTTACCACAAGCCCCATTGGCTCTGTGCAGCCTAGCCCCATGTCCCCCATGTCCAATCACAGACTGTGAAGCCAGTGGTCTGAGGAAAATAGGGATGGTGATTGGGCAGGCTGCCTGCTACTCCAAGCCTCTCCACCCCTGGTGCCAGGAAGTCTGCTCCTCAGCTGCCCCCCCCTCCTGGGCCTTCCAGCCACGTTTTTCCCACCTGAACTCATCCGAACTCACCCAAGCCATATCGGACTGTGCTCTTGGTTTGAGTTCAGTTCGGCCGTTCGGTTTTGTCATCCAAACGGACCGAGTTCGGTCCAAACTCCGAACATCCGAAATGCATTCGCACATCCCTATAAACTATGTCTCCTGATTGCTGGGATGCTATCCCCAAAGTCCCAGTTATGTCCCTTCTGTGCCCCTCCCTCTGCCATGCCAGGTGCCTGCCTCTGACTGGCACTGCATGTGCTGCTATTTATCTGAATAATGGTCTTCAAGGGGAAAACTTCAATTGCTTATGAAATTGGGGCCCTTTATCAACTTGTCTTGTTATCTGACATAGATAACAGAGAAGGTGTGGGATTCATTCCTGCCAAATGTCTTGTAAAACAAGATGGAATATAAAAATGTTACAGCCAGAAATGCAGTTTCAGGTTAATGGCTTATAGCATCAGGACCCTTTATCCAATCTTTCTGAAATTTGGCAGGATTGTTACACTAGTGAAGGGACATGATCTCCCAAGGTTTCATGCAAATTAGATTGAAGATAAAAATGGTGTAGCCAGGAATGTGTATGGAGCTTTTCTTAAAATCACAACTTTCAATAGCTTTTAGAATCAGTCCCTTTTATCCAATATTTTCAATATTTTGTATGGTTAGTGCCCTCCATTGGGGGGTACAGTCTTCCCAAGCTTCATCAGAATTGAATGAGAAATAAAAAAGTATTGCTGGAAATATATTTTTCAGTGTTCTCACATTATTTCAAAAATAAAATGTTTTTTTCATTTATGTTTTCATTATTATTATTTGTCGTTTTCCTTCCTATGATAACAAAAAAGGAAAATCACATTCTTTATTTTCATTATCATAATAACAAAAAAAATGCACCCCCCTAGCAATTCCAACAATACCTAATATATTTTAACTTTTCAAATTGTTGCAAAGTGAGACTGTCACCTTTCACTAAAGAGTATACTATTTCAACCTCACCTACTGATACTTCAGATTTCTTTTTCTAAGCAATAGATGGTGCTGCTGATATCTTTTATTGGACCAACTTCTGTTGGTGAGAGTGTTCAGGTATTCGGACTATGGAGGGTCATTCCTCATGTTAAAGCAAGTCAGAGCTAAAGACTGAACAATTTAAGAGTAAGACCAGTGTATATACATGAAAATAATACTAAGTAGGGTGCTAGTAATGAGTAAATCTAAATCATCTAACGTATGTTCTTAAAGACTTGTATGGCTCTTTATACATTGTGTGTCAATCCTTCCAGCCCTGGTAGATTCTGACAGCGTTCTTATGACACATCATGCCTCAAAACTTTGGGAAATGTTAATGATGAGATTCATAATACCCTTGCATACTTCACTAAACAGAGAAATTGTTAACAAATTCCACATTTTATAGTAGCATTTTTGCTACTTTAGTTTGAAGTAGCATTTTTGGTATTAGCACAGGAAAGAATAGGAGCATTTATAACAGGGAGTTATTGGTTGAAAATAAACAGGACAACAGTCCATGTTCAAGCTGTGAGTGTCCTTGACACTTGCCCACATGTTCTTGGGTGACAGCACCCAATACACGGACTTGTTGGACTGAGCTATGCATGGTTCCATCCTGCAGGCAAAGAACAGGAGTGGCAATGTAAGGGGCGGGGGGGCTCACAGTCAGGGAAGGAGTCTTCCCCAGCCATGACTCCATAATAGACAGCATAGACACATGTTGGCCCTCTCGAGGAGGACACTTCTGGTGGACACAGATCAGGAATGCATGATCCCAGTCCATGTCCACCTAATAAATGCCCCGATAGACATCAATTTGTGGGTTGCTATCGGCCCGCTTATTACCACCCATTGTCTAACAGTTTCTGAAAACTCAGGAGGATGCTTACATGGTTTACACTTGGATTATGCTTTGTAGCTTTTCTTTGCTAGCAACGTAATGAGAGTTAGGAGTACAACTGAGAGAATAGTATGCTGAGCCACCTTTCTCTATGACCCACATCTATTATTTGCATGAAACCCTCCAAGGATTCATGCCCCTCACTTGAGGAAATATTGGTGTAGGAAGGCATTAAAAATCTACTTACTGACTGAATCAGAATGGAGCAGCAAATACTGTTCCTAGCAATACCCTCCCCAAAAAGAAATATTCAAACAAGCATTAGCTTAAACATATTCAATCATTAAACAGTTTTTTTACTTTTTAGTTAAGCCAAAAATAAGAACCAGTCCAAAATTGTCATTTTTTACTCTGATCTTATCTCAGGCTCACATGTTTCATAACAAAGGCAGACTTTTTAATTATCTGATTACAGTTTAAGTGCTCCATTCTTTGTTCTAATGTTAAATGCTCTGTAATTTCCCCTAGTGAGAAAATGGTATGTGTAGCAATTTTGTTTATTGTTGTGGAGAGGTTTTTGGCTTGACTCAAAGGAATTTAGACAAAGCCTATTCTAGGTTTTGGCTGTATGTGTTTGGAGTGCATCTTTTCTGTGTTCTATACGGTATTGTTTAAAACGTAATGCTTTTGAGTGCTTGAGTTTGTCCTGTCCAACAGGGGTGGGATAAAAATTTATGATCCCGATGATATACCCCCCCACACTTAATTTTTTTTGGGGGGGCGGTTAGGGGCTGGGTTCCTGGTGCTGGTTTCATCACTGCTTTTGGAGTGTCCTATGAAGCTCGTCAACGTGGGATTTCAACATGTATATTGGCACTGGCTCCAAGAGGTCAATCTTGGAATTCCGATCTGAATGTGATGACCTCTCAGGGTTTTACTCAGGTAGTTCAGGGGAGCACTCAAACACAGGACCTGACAGGCATCCTCTTCAAGCTGGGTTTTAATGTTTTAGATGTTGAGTGGTCCAATCAATACTTTGTGCATTTCAGTGTGAGTGCTACTCTTTCACACTAAGAGCACCATAGCCAAGCTAAATAAGCGCATAGTAGTAAAGCCATCTAAGGACAGCCATCCATCCATCTGGAGAAATCCCATCTGTCTGACTATGGCCATTGCTGGATCCTTCAGAGGAGGTGTACAAGAACAGGGCAGTTATTGACCATTGAACCATCCCTAGCTTTTAGCAGTTCTAAGTTTAAAAATACCCTAATCAAGAGGCACTTTTGACCACCTTCACTAATTGCCACTAATGTTTCTATCCTACATTAGTTTATTTAATCATTCTTTGAACCCAAGGATATGTCAGAACTTCCCATAACAATCACTTTCATAGGTTGATTGCACATTGTGTGAAATAGTACTACTTTGCTCTCTTTTTAAACCTGATTCCTATTTATTTCATTGGATATCCTCTAGTTCTTCTCTTATAGGAAAGATTATTTTTTAAAGCAGTTCCTTAATCAATTTTTTAAACCATTTATGATCTCATATACTTATACCTTTCCAGGGCCCCATGTTCCCATGCCTCCATGATTACTGCAATTTAAATTTTCAGAGAAATGAGGTGGTTGACACAAAGTCTCTGTTGAAATTGGTTGTGGCCTCAGAAATGGCAGGCACTAGGACCCAGTGGCCATCTCCAGCAGCAGCTGCTGAGCCAAGAAAGCTGGAGCATTTGTTCTACTGCTCCTGGCTTCTTGGTTGCATAGCATACAAGGGGTTGCAGATTGGCACCTCTGATATGGCATCTCTCCTCTCCTCTCCTCTCCCTCCTCTGTGGACATGGCTTGGGAGAGATCTGAGTTGTGCGGCTCAGCAGTGGAGAAGGGCTCAGGAGATGCCTTACTGAACAGTCTGCAATCAGTGCCTTTTTTAAGACTGAGAGCCCAGAGGCAGGAAGTTCGTTTGAACACCCCTTTCCATCCATTCATTCTCACTACCACCCTGTGTCAATATTATTATTTTCTCACTTGGAGTGAGAGAGAGGGGGGAAAAACCTAGACATTAGTGTAATCTTTTTTGAAAACCACTTATATTTGACATAAGAATTCAACACAACAGTATTTGATTTATTTCTTTTTTTATTCATTCATTCATTTATTTTCATTCATTCATCCACTCTTCCCGCAAAGGTTCAGGGCAGCTTACAGAAGATATACAATATAGAGACATAAAACATAAAACATATATAAAAATGTATTAAGGCAATTAAAAAGAGACCCTAAACCCCACCCTGCTACTACTACTAATCATTTCTATAGTGCTACTAGGCATACAAAGTGCTTTACAGTCACAGATTTTTGGAGACAGGTTCCTGCCCAGTGGGCTTACAATCCAAGATAGACATGGGTGAGGGGAGCACAGGTAAAGACAGACACATGCATATTCCCATTTTACAGAAGGGGAACTGAGGCTGAGAGGTTGTGACTTGTCCAAGGCCACCCAGTTAGTTCATGGTTAGGGCAGGATTTGAACTCTGGCTTCCTAGGTCGACGTCCACTATTGACTCTCTACACACCTTATCAACTACACTCGTGAGCCCTCTCCCCAAACCCTCCACCCCATTCCACCCAAACCTATCCCACCCCACCAAATGCCTGACCAAATGGTTTTACATCTCTTCCAAAGAGTAACCAGGCTCAGGCTTAGGTGGATCTCCAAGGTGAAAGAGTTCCATACATTTGGAGCAGCCACTGAGAATGCCTCTCTGTGTGCCCTTGTTGTACAAGCCTCATGGGTAGTTGACACTTGAAAGAGGGTGTCCTCAGCCAACTTCAGAGGCTGTGATGGAACGTACGGGAAGAGGCACTCTTTCAGATACCTGGGGCCCAAGCCATTTAGGGCTTTAATGGTCAAAACCAGTATGTTAATATTTATCAGGGATGGGAATCCAGATTGAATTCTGGATCCGTTCTGGATTTGCATCCCACCCTGGACAGTGGATGTGACTTCTGCCATCCCCCGGGACCCTGGAGTGTACTTACTGGCTTCAGGGGTCTTGAATGAAGCTCTGCTGGAGTGTACCTACTGGCCTCGGGGGACTTGACTAAAGCTCTGCCGGCCTGCTGCTGCTGTGAGTGGCTTGGTGCAGTGCCCAGCTCCAGAGTGTGCATGTACAAAATGGCTGCCAGGAACATTTCACACATGTGCAGCCCTTTTCCAAAATGCCTGCACATGCACAAAATAGTGCTGCGCATGCATGGAACAGCTGCCCCTTTCCAAAATGGTAGTGTCACTGCCACTTTGGGAAAGAGTTGCAATTGTGCAAAACGGCCCCGGCGTCATTTTGCATATGTGTGCTCCAGAGCTAGGATCTTGCCGGTGCACTGCTGCGACTGAGCCGACTGGGAACACCCCCTACAGCAGCGGCAGGCCAGCAGAGCTTCAGTCAAGCCTCCCAGCCCAAACCCCCGAGGATAGTAAATACTAGGGGTGGGACACCGGGGAGAATACTGGATACCAGATGTACCGGTATCGGATCTCCCTGGTACTGGATTTACCTGTACCGGCATACCAGATTTTTAACATTAGCCACGGTACCGGATTTTTTACATTGCGGCTATTGATTTCAATGGTCACAATGTAAAAAATCCGGTACCGGGGCAATATCGGATTTACACCCAAATACCGGCAATATCAGATCTCGGGAGAACCAGAATTCCCACCCCTAGTACATACACTCCAGGGCCCTGGGAGGTGGGGGTGGGGTAAAATTCAGATTTGGAATTCAGATTCGGAATGCCGGATTCAGAACTGGCAAGCATAAATTGGATTGATCTGTAATGGTCCAATCTGGACAGGTATGGATCAACCCAAATCCAGACTGCCCATCCCTGAGATTTGTGTGTCAAAAATTGAAATACAAAAGAAAAAAAAAGTACTATTGGATTCAATTGCAATGTACAGCACCTTCCGCACATGGGATCTTTGTTTCATGTTTAATCAACTAATGTATACATCAAGTACAAAGTTAAAGAAAATGTTTACACATAATGACACAAACTATATTCAGGTTATTTTAAAAGTTATCAAATCAACTTTTTCCTAGCTTTCTTGGCAGCAAATGCAGATATGAGATCATCAAAAGTAATTTCTCTATGAAAATCCTATTCTATAGAGAGAACAGATAATGATGACAATCTTGACAGTGGCATTGTTGACCGTAATTGATTTTTAATAAAGGTTAATTTGGAGAATGCTCTTTCTCCTTCACAATTTAAAAAGGGCAGAGTTCGATAAAGACAGAAACTATAGTAACATCTGGAAAAGGTTCAACCAATCTCTTATTTCAAATTATCTTCAAAACACTCTGCACAAATCTATCACATCCATCTGTATTGTCCAAGAAGTGAATAAAATGTTTTAGTTCAAAGGAGAGAGAAATTTGATTATCTTTTGGGCATGCTCACACTGAAGCTTCTGCATCCCATTTCCAGTGCATCCTGATTTTGGAAAGCGTTGTCAAGCCTTGCCAGTCCAGTCTTGCCAGGAAACCAAATAAATTCACAACTTCCATGTAAGCACAGGAGCACTTCTCCAGTTCATTTTGAAATTTATCTCAGATAGTGCTGTAAGTTTACACTGAACTTATCTCTATTAGTTTTCAGTTACTTTTGTCCATCTAGGAAAATTGATTTGTGATTTTTCATCTGAATATGTGGTTTTCCTGCCACAACATCAAGACCTGGTTTTTGTAGGATTTTGTTGACAGTCAAACCTATGAAGAGCTTTGTGCCAGAATACTACCATAAAAGCTATTTCAAGTGCCTTTAGCTTTTTTTTGCCAAAGAGTTGCCTTCTAACTTAACCACCAGTATCTCTTTGGAATCATTCTCAATCTTGATCTGAAGGCTTCCAAAGTACAGTCATAATAGAGGACAAGAGTTTGTGTGGCATCGTCTCTGTAGGATCATCTTGTCTGTGACAGGTTTTTCAGAGTTATCCTCGGTGTAGTATTTGTTTTGGAACAGTGATCGATACTCTCTTGAAGTACTTTCCATCTGTGAATAGATGCTGAAGAGATGCTTTGCCCGACTATGTTTAGGGAATGTCCAGCATAAGGCACAAACAACACTTGCTTTTTATACAAGCTTGCTATCCCTGATATTGATGAGTCATATTCCTTTGGCTGTCATTTGGCTGTCCTCTGCAATTCTTGATGTCAGTGTCATACTTCTGAAGAATGCTGATGACAGTTTCACATAAGTTTTCTCCAGTGTGGCTGTCAATTGGCACAAAGCACAAAAATTGCTCCTTCACTTCTCTATTCAGGCAGTAGCAAAGAACAATACATAACTGACCTGTAGGAGATGTTCAGTATAAAGTCAACAATAAAAGTACTTTGCTTCTTGAATCTCCTGAATGATTTTCATATGAACTTCATTCCCCATGAGCTCAATCAGTTCATCAAGTATCTGTGACTCTTTTCTTTAGTTCCATGCTTCCTCTGGTGCTGCACAAGAAAAGGATCAAATCTGGCATTGACTGAAGGTAAATTTCATTATAGGGTGATCCCAAAGACTGGTTGTCACCACAAAATGGAAGTCCTCTTTCTGCGACAAACTTAATAACAGCAACCGTGCACTTCAATATTTCTTTCCAGTAAATGATGGATAGTGCGTTGACTTTGAGTACATCCAGGATGAACTTTCTAATTTTCTGTCAGTAGTCTGAAACTATTCAGACCCTCTGCTGATCCCAAAATGTTGCATTTCTACATTCATTTCTGCAGGCCATTTACCAGGATCTCTGTCCACATAAGGAAGACTGACAGGCAGAGCCAGACCTAGGATTTTACTGGCCATAGGCACATCTCAGGTTACTGCCTCTAAAGCCACACCCCCAGGAAATGGATATGGTTGCTAAGGGAGATAATGTGTTTGATCCCAGAGCAGTAGCTCCTGGATCAGGCAAGTGGGAAAGGGGAGTCCCAGTGCAGGTGGGTGGCTCAATCTCTTCACCTGCCCCATGATCTCTAGGTAGCGAACAAGAGCAGTCTTCCTTCCCCTCCCAGCACCCCAGGTCTTTCTTTTCCTTCCCAGATCCTCTATCTCTTCCCAGCACCCTCCATCCCTTCCTAGACACCTGCTCCTCCCAGCACACATACTCCTCTGATTACTACCTTGCCCCTCTTGGAACCCCAACTCTTCTATTCCTTACCAGCCTCCCGAGCACGGAGGTCTTCATGATGTTATGTGTATGTTTGACTCCTGCCAGTTCTAGGTCTATCCCCCAGGGCATTCAGCAAGCCTCTCTTGTATTTTCAGTCACCTGACACCCTCCACTCTCTGTGGAGTCTTCCTGTATGTGACATCATCCTTCCTAATCAGGCCGCTTGTGATCAGCAGCACCTCCTGTTTGTCTACTCTCCCTCACCAATTACCAGAAATCTTTCTCCACACTTTCTCTTAAAGCCACGTTCAGATCAGCTAACCTGTAGCCTCAACTTTCTGGACTGCAATCCCTTAAGTGCTGTTGGCCTTTGCGACTACAGCTTCTCCTTAGTTCTTTAATTCTCCTTAAAGGGGCCTGCACTGTATTAAGCAATCTCAACAAGCACCCTCAAAAAATTCAAATACATTTTTGAGATATGCCATTTCTTTACGAAACCTGTGTTGACTCTTCTGTAAGCTGTCATGTTTATTCTTATATGCCTAAATAATTGTAATTTGTACACCAATTTTTATGAGTTTGCTTGATCCCTGACCTATTTGGGATCCCTGCCCTGTAGTTTATAGAATTGCCTTTTAAGCCTTTTTTTCTTAATTAAAAAAAATGAGATTACATTAGCTACTTGCTAGCAATTTGGCACGGAGGCTTATTTTAGTGGTTGTTTATATACCAAAATGAGTTTCGTATTTGAGTTTCTTCAAAAACTCTTGGATGAATACCATTCAATCCAATCTAATTCCTCCAATCCAATCCACCCAGGTGAGGAGCCCCACCCCCTGGGAGGAGGGAACAGACACCGACAAAAGAGCCCGCCCGTCCCAGCACTCAGAGCAGAGCCGAACAGCCTGCTGTGGGTTTGCCCTGCCCCCCCCAACAGCCCAGCCCCACCTGGTTGCTTCCTCCAATCCAATCCACCCAGGTGAGGAGCCCCACCCCCTGGGAGGAGGGAACAGACACAGTCAAAGGTGCCCGCCCGCCCCAGAAGGACGACGACAAAAGGGCACTGGCCGTTTTGTGGCCATTATGAGGACAGTAAGGAGCCACCCCCCTGACAACCCCCACGCCACACAGCCGCCTCGGACCATCGCCGCTGGACATCACACACTCGCTCCCGTGACCCTCAGGCCCGGTTTCCCTCTGATGCCTGGACTGTTACCACCTATAATGTCTCCCCATACCTCCCTCGCCTCCTCGCCCTCTATCTCCCCCCTCCTTCTCACCCTTCTCATGGCCCCCCTCCTTCTCCCTCTCCCGCCTCCAGTGGCCTTTGCCAGTCTACCCTTTATTCTCACCCATATCCATCCCCCC